>JAAALK010000285.1:21628459-21822635 GCA_019279435.1 Zizania palustris | reverse complement strand
CCTGCTGCCGGGCCAAGGCCGAAGGAGGTGCAGATCCCTTAGTCTTCACCATCGCGACCGCCGGATTGCTCTGAGGAAATGGAGGCTAGGGCCTCAAGAACTTGAAGGGCTAAAAAGTTTTTGATTGCAAGAATGCGGTGAAAAGGTAACCGAGTAACTTCTAGGCCTTCTATTTATAGCCTAGATTTCACTTTTTTACCGTTAGTTCATGTCGTTTCGCATTCCCTGCCGTTACTTTTCCCCGCGATTAACGCTTACTACAGTTTCCATTAGAAACAGAAACTTAACGGCTATTTTTTCTAAGTCTAAAAGACTTTCGAACTTCTTGAGTCGGTTCTAAGATAGTTCGAAAAGCAATTACCTTAAGACTGATTCGAAGTTCATATCTTCGTGCATTTCGGAGATAAAATAAAAACCAATAACCCCTATGTTTGGTTATCTTTTCCTTCCGTATACTGCTCTCCTAACGTTACAGGTCAAACGGAGAAGCGTATTCGAGGGGCTACTGTTGGGGGAAAATATCTCATCTTTGGGGTTATTGCCGAAGCAACATAAAGGCAGACAGTGGATTCGAAGGTTCCCAGACGATCATCTTCGAAGATATCCGGAACCAAGTTCGAAGTACGAAGATAGGCATTGGTTCGGAGTACATCTTCGAACTAAGGCCCTCCAAGATCTTTTCTGCCAGCTAAGATGGAAGACTTATCTTCTTTCTCATTAGATTAGTCTTTTACCATCTTAGCCCTATTAAGGGAACCGAATAGTTTCTATTATGTCGGTTGTAATAGAGGGGTAAATAAGTCTTTTCCTTAATGTTTGGGCCTATAAATACCCCCCATTTCACCCTGTAATAGGGACCGAATACAAGTTATTCAATACACACATTCGAACTATTCTAAGTTATTATCCTTTCGGAGGCTTAGAACAGTTCTTTTCGCAAACACTCCGTTTGTTAGTTTCTCTTCTACAGAAACCTGTTAGCGTAATCTTTTACGCCAACAGGGTGTTTAAATGTGAATAGCCTCCTATGAAATTTCTTGGTAAATTTTAAAATGAAGGGTCCATGTTAATTTAGTGGTTTACAGTACATGAACAGAAAAGGAATAAATATAAATTTTTCTGAAGTTTAAATATTTGAATTCTTATTTTAATTCTAAGGGCACCTAATATTTATTTAAATAAACATGAAAAAGTCAAAGTAAACCTACTGTTTTTATTGCATAAACATGTAGAGAATAATATTATGAATTTTCTGAAATTGGAATGGCAATTTTTAGAGTTCAAATGCACCAGATATGAATTTTACAAGTTTAAAAGTATTTCTGAAATTCATTTTCAATTTTTAAACCCCTCGGGTCCACGGTGAACCCACACACTGTGCGCGTGCACCGGTCGATCTAGACCGTCGGATCCAGATCCAACGCGTGAGGACGAGGCGGGGGAGTTAAAGTGACGTAGACGGCCAGGATTAAAACGTTTGAACCGGTACGTGATGGACGGCTTAGACGCGATGCGGGGTTTTAAAACTAACGGACGCACGAAATTAAAACGTACCCCTTCGCACAGATCCAACGGTGATGATTAAACCGGACGAGGGATTAAATCAGTACCGTTAGATCCAGATCGCACGGCGCGGATCGAATCTGACACGCAACGGGTACTCCGACCCGTGCCGGTCGTCTTCTCCGGCGACGGCGAGCGGGCCAGGGGCCACGACGAGCTATGGCGGTCGAAGCTAAGGCCTAAAATGTAAAGAGGGTGCTACGGGGATCACGAGGGTACCTCAGCGGTGAGAAAAGGTCGACGGGGTGAGGCCTGCGACGAGCGGAGGCGGCGAAGGTGCTCGGGTCCTTGGTGGCGACGACGATCCGGCGAGGTTAGTCGTCGACGGAGTGGTGGCCGAGGTCGGTGAGGTCCCCGGCGGTCACGACGGTGGTGGAGGCACGGACGGGATGGTCCGAGGCGACGGCGAGCGGTGGCCGGAGGCGAAATAGGGGGATTGCGCTAAAAGGCGAAGTGTGGGCGCTCGCTAGGTCTGAGTGCACTTGGATGCGTGAACCGAACGCGGTGGAGGGACGTGGTTTATATAGGGGTACCGGAGGGGGCAGGGAGGGCGCAATCGATGGTGGCCGGGGATAAATGCGCTTTGACGCCGGCGAGCTCGAGTTGAACGCGGTTCATCGAACCTGGACGCAAATCGTCGGGTTTAATGGGGGGAAACGGTCACCGGAGCACGGGGGTTTGATTGCCGGGCTTAATTCGAGGGGAGGGGGTCGGGGGGCAAGGATCCGAGGTGAGTAATGGCGTCGGCCGGCGAGGGGGGGGCGATTTGGGGGCGGATCTCGCAGGGACGACGGATCTGACAGGCGGGGGCCACATGCTAGTGAGCTCGAACGAGCGAGGGAGGCGGCTGACGGGTGGGGCCGTGACATCGGGCGCGCGCACGAGGGGAGCATTCGGAGCCGACAGGTGGGACCAGGCTGTCAGCCTAAGGCGAGCGTGGGTGATGGGCTGGGCCGGCCGGGAGAGAGAGAAGGGAGGGGAGGGAGCCCATTACTGTTTCAAAGCATTTCTGAATAAAAATAATTCCAGAAAATAGATTAAAATGTTAGGGCTACTTCAAAGGTTGGTAAAAATTCTCAAAATATACTTTGGTCTTAGGATCATATACAAAAATTTTCACCTCCTAGATTGGCCATCTACTCTATGTTGTAGTTCAAAAGGGTATAAACGGGTATTAAAAGTATTTTCAGAAATATATATTCCAGGAAATTGAATTTAATAATACTTTTATTGTATTGAAAATTTGGGGTGTTACACCAAGCTATAGCCCGAAGAGTGGAGTATGGTCACGGCCAGCCGTTGGACACCCGACAAGTGCATAGTGTGACAGAGCGCGCATAAGAGGTTCTGGGGGCTTCGAACTCTTCGAAGGGGCTCTCCCTTAAACCAAGCCCGGAAGGTGATGTCGTGACGAAGATAATTTCAAAGGATGGCAAAGAATACCCAATACAGTTTGGCAAGGGGCTATCCTAGAGATAGCTGCCTCTTTGGAAGAAGTCGTCAAGCAAAATTTGGACGTCTTTGCTTGGACCGACGAAGACATCACCGGGGTTGATCGGAGTATCATCGAGCACAGCTTGCTCGTCAACCCGAAGGCTAGGCCAGTGCGCTAGGGGCTCCGTAAGCTGTCTGCGGAAAGGGCAGGCCTCGCCAAGATCGAAGTAGAAAAATTGTTAAAGGTTGGCATCATAAGGGAGGTAGCCCATACCGAGTGGTTGGCAAACCCCATTTTTGTAAGGAAGAAGGAGTAGAGCAAGTGGCGCATGTGTATCGAATTTACTTCATTAAATAAAGCATGCCCGCGAGACCCCTACCCTATGCCCCGAATAGACCAGCTGGTGGATTCCACAGCCGGCTCCGAATTGCTAAGCTTCCTCGATGCTTACTCTGGGTATCATCAAGTCTGGCTAAAGCATGAAGACGAAGCCAAGACAAGTTTCATAACTCCTTCCGGGGTATTTTGTTATGTAAGAATGCCTTTGGATTGCGGAATGCCGGAGCCACATTTTCACGTTTAATAGCTAAGGCTCTAGGTCACCAAATAGGCCGGAATGTCGAAGCCTATATGGATGACATTGTAATAAAAAGTGCTCAAAAGCACCAACATAGTCTAGACTTAGCTGAAACATTTGAGAGCCTCCGAGCATGTGGAGTACGCCTCAACCCTGAAAAATGTATATTCGGGTCGCAAGCAGGAAAACTGCTAGGGTACTTAGATTCGAGCAGGGGAATCGAAGCTAGCCCAACGCAGATAAGTGCACTGCAAAGAATGGCTCCACCAGAAAATTTGAAGCAAGTACAAAAGCTAGCAGGAAAGCTCGCAGCTCTTAGTAGATTCCTGGCCAGGTCAGCGGAACGAAGAGTCCCAATTTTCAAAGCCCTAAAGGTGTCCAAAAGATTCAATTGGACGCCAGAGTGCCAGAAGAGCTTCGATGATATCAAAGCATACCTCGGGAGCCTGTCAACGCTTACTGTGCCCCTCCCGGAGGAAACACTCCTCCTTTATCTTGCAGCAACAGGCTCCGCAGTAAGTGCAGTACTGGTCAAGGAAGTTGAGCTTAAGGGAAAGCTGGCGTAGAACCCAATTTATTTTGTTTTAGAAGCCTTGTCCGGAGCTAAGATAAGATACTTCGAGCTCGAGAAATTTGCTTATGCCCTGGTAATGGCCTCGCGGAAGCTAAGGCATTACTTTCTGGCGCATAACCTAATCGTTCCTACCTCGTACCCTCTTGGTGATATCTTGTAAGGTAGCGCAGATTCTTCAGAAGGTCCGGTTTTCCAAAGGTTACAAGCAAGGGCTCGAAATTATAAGCTTGTCAATGGAATGTTGTACAAAGCCGGAGTGTGTTCTCCTCTACTCCAGTGCATCTCCCAACCCGAAGGCCAAGACATACTTCAGGACATTCACGAAGGTTTATGTGGAAGCCACTTAGCCCCTCGTGCTCTAGCAGGCAAAACACTTCGGCAGGGGCTCTACTGGCCGACAATTGTAAGAGATGCGGAGGAGTTGGTCCGAACCTGCCAAGGATGCTAGTGGATGGGAAGATGAAGCCACCGTCCACCAGTCCTAGTTCAAGTTATTGCCCCGGTATGACCAATGGCTCGGTGGGGAATGGACCTCATAGGCCCTTTTACAATGGCCAAAGGCAGCTTGAAGTTTGTAGTGGTAGCAATCGAATATTTTCAAAGTGGGTCGAAGCAGAACCATTGACTGCTATCACTTCAAGGAATGTGCAAAAAATTTTCTGGCAAAATATTATATGCAGGTTCGGAGTGCCAAGGGAGCTAACTGTAGATAATGGAACCCAGTTCGAAGCTGACACATTCAATGAATTTTGTAAAGAACTGGGCATTAAGTTATGCTTCACAGCAGTGCGCCATCCATAGTCCAACGGAGTGGTCGAGCGAGCCAACGGGAACATTCTCTCCGGTCTAAATCGAAGGATTGTTGGGTTGGCCAAGGGGCTGTGGGTCGAAGAGCTTCCCAAGATCTTGTGGTCCATTCGAACCACTCAAGCTAGGTCCATAGGCTTTACCCCATTTAGGCTACTATTCGGAGATGAGGCCATGACTCCTACGAAGCTCAGGGGTGGTTCTCTTCGTGTAGTGCAACCCGAAGATGAAGATGAGAGGAACACTTCGCTGGACTTGTCAGAAGAAACAAGGCTTCGAGCTGTCGCCAACCTAACGAAGTACCAAGGCCAAACAAAAACATGGTATGACCCAAAGATAAAGCTGAACGAGCTTAGACCAGGTCATTTAGTTTTACGAAGTGTAATAGCCCCTGGGAAGCTAGGAAATAAATGGGAAGGACCATATATTATCCTACGCTCAGGGCGCCCCAGATCGTTTAAATTAGCTAATTTAGAAGGGGAAGAATTGAAACATGCATGGCATGCGGAGCACCTTAAGCATTACTACACTTGGGGCTCCTTGTAATCACTTGTAAAAATTCCTTTTCTAAATAAAGTGGAGGGTCGAATCTTGTTTGCTCTTCGAATATCCCTTACTCCTGGTGGACGAATCACGAGGACGGAGATGCTTGCGGAGTCAAGCATCTTTCTAAGGACCCAGGCAACAGCCTACGAACCATGGGTTCAAAGGCCGAAGGTGGCCAGCCTACGGATTCCAGGCTCCGGCTTGTTAGGATCCGTAGAAGAGTCTAAGCACTTTAAAAGAACAGATTTCCGGCCTCCGGGTTCGTAGTATCTGTAAAAGAGCCGAAGGTGGCCAGCCTACGGATTCCAGGCTCCAGCTTGTTAGGATCCGTAGAAGAGTCTAACGACTTTAAAAGAACAGATTTTCGGCCTTCGGGTTTGAAGTATCTGTAAAAGAGCCAAAGGTGGCTAGCCTACGGATTCCAGGCTCTAGCTTGTTAGGATCCATAGAAGAGTCTAAGGACTTTAAAAGAACAGATTTCCGGCCTCCGGGTTCGAAGTATCTGTAAAATAGCCGAAGGTGTCAGCCTACAGATTCTAGGCTACGGCCTATTAGGATTCGTAGAAGAGTCCAATGACTTTAAAAATAAACAGATTTCCGGCCTCCAGGTTCGAAGCATCTGTAAAAGAGTCGAAGGTGACCAAGCAATAAGGTTTCAAGGCTCTGGCCAATGAGACACTTTTAAAATCCTAAGTGACTAGTATAAGAGCCTGCAAATATAGATTTGGCTCCGAAACTTACAAAAATCATAATATGAACCTATGTTCGAAGAACCCTACGAAAAGGTAAAATATGATTATTAAGTGTTGTGCGAAGCATCGGATTGTTGTGCACGTCATTGTGACCGACGGACCTTTTTACAACGCATAAGGTCCCCCACCCAAAAGGAGGGGTAGGAGGGTAAAGAACAAACAAGATGGTTCTGGTGCAATTCATATTAATTTATCAAACTTTTACATTAAGAGAAATTTTGATCCAAGCCTAAGTAAAATCGGAGACCCTGTCGGCCTTTAGAGATACCTCTATGGCTACTTGGTCCTTCGGAGTTCGAAGCCACCGAGATTGTCCTTTTGGTTCGAGTGCTTCTCTTTTCTTAGAGGCTCGCAGTTTATTCTCCTCCTCTTGAAGCTCGACCCAAGTCAGAAGTCTTTTGGAGTTAGCCTTCGTAGGGTCTTCGGCCTGATACTCCTAGTCAGACCAATCTATATGTTCGGAGGATGAAGATGTATTCTCCTTTTCCTCTTCCTTGATGTAAGTTAAGACTTCTTGGAAAACTTCAAGGGTTACCTCTCCTTTGTCTCAACGAGGAACAGAGAAGCGGGAGCGGCGGTAAGGCCTTAAGCTCTCAAGGATTGACCACTACCGACGGAGCCCTTCGTTAATTTCCAGTATTTCGAAGTCATGCTCCGAAGGACACGACAGAACCTAAAAGAATAAAACACCCAAACAAATTCTTCGTTTATAACTTTTCATTAATAAAAGGGGCTTTACAAGACTTTTTATACATGATCAAGCGCCCTATAAGCTAAACCTGTGGGTCGGTTGGCGGGGCAGGATGTGTTGGAGCCGGCGAGGCAGGAAGTGGCGGCCTTGTCTATGCTTGCTTCTGCCGACGAGCCTCGTCGATCCAAGCTTTAGCCGCTGCCTAGTGGTTTGTCTTCCAGGTTGACCGGAAAACTTCCCAAGCCGAGGCTACGTCTAGCGAAGGATGCAGCAAGGCCTCGGAGGCGAAGCTTCCAAGTGTCGAACCCCTGACCGGAGCAATAGGAATTCGAAGGGCTTCGAGGTGACGGAGGAATCCAATTCCAGCGCATTGACCGGAGATCTCTCCGTACCGGATGCCGGAGCCCATCATCAGCGACGTCGCCACTTGAATCCTCTTCATCTTCCGATCGAGGGACTCGCTGGCCGCAGCAAAAGACGAAGGGCACATAGTGCCAAAATATTCCAAGGTGCCTTGAAGGGCATCCAAGGTATGTTCTGCTACAGTGGCATTTTTCTTCTCTGCCGCCTCCAACCCCGCGGCAGTAGCAGACACTTCGGCCATCTGGGATAGCAAGGAGCTTTTCTGGGCCATCGCTTGTTTGAGAGAGCCTTGGAGCTCTACTATCTGGGTGCTTGAAGTAGTCGCCGCCTGCCGGAGCTTCTCAACCTCCGCTCGGAGCACCAAGCACTCAGCTTCAGCTTCTTGGGCTGAAGTCTAGAGTGCGTCGCTGTTCCGCCTTTCGAGTCGGAGGGCTTCGTTGGCTTTGGCCCTAGCCCTCCATTCTTCGAGGACTTCTTCCTCCAACCGAAGTGCTCTCTCTTTGGAGCCTTTAAGCGTGGATTGGAGGGTGGTAACCTTCCTCTTAAGTCGGCTAGTTTCGACTTCATTGGAAGTCACTGCCGCTCTAGCAAGGATGAATTGCTGCAAGAGGAACAAGTAAGTACCAGGTATTTACATTTACTAATTGAAAATATTTGCGGTACTTCTTATATCTGAAGGGCAGCCCTTTTGAGGGCCATGTTGAGCTCTGGGGCCCTGGCTTCGCTTAAAACGGAGACCAATTCGGAGTTGGCAACTTCCTGGCCTTTCTCCGCCAAAGGCTCCAGGATCTCCTGGAGGCCCGTTCGTTGCTCCAGAAAAGGAGCCAGTAGAGGAAGCCAAGACAAAGCTTGGCGATCATCTATCATTGCTTCTTCCTCCGAGTTGTTGGCCGAAGGCTCGTTGGAAGACGATGTCGTCGTCGACCGGGAGGGAGTCCGAGGCTTGACATGCTTTTGCCCCTCCCCGACACAAAGATAGGAGGCTCGACTCCGGCGGAGGTAGCTCCTCCTTCGGCGGCTACCACTTCGGCTGGAGCCGCATCGGCAGGGATGGCCCCGGCCACCGGAGCCACGTCGGTGGAAAAGGCCCCTGCCACCCGGAGCTGGGGTGTCCAGTGGAGCCAAGGTGTCCATCAGAACCGCAACCCCAGAAGAAGCTGGAGCTTCGTGTGCAGCTGGGGCTTCGTCGCCCCTCGATGTAACTACATCATCAAGGTCTTTGGTGAACATTTACGAGTAAAAATTGATGCAGGAATCGACCGAGGAAAAAGATTCGAAGTGTACCTTCGGAGACATTGTGAGGTAAAACGTCGGGTCCTCCAGGACTTCGTACATCCGGAGAATCTCGTCGAGGTCGTCCCCCGAAGTCCTCTCCGGTGTAGTTGTCGCTGGAGCCTCAACCTCCGCCGTGATCACGCCAGCTACAGGTGAGTCGGGGGCCACAGTCTCCAGCTCCGAGCTCACGATAGCGGGCGTGGGAGTATGTGCCATGTCTACCTCCACAACCTCTCGAGCAGAAGCTTCGGTTGGGACCCCTACTGCATATTCATCGCCTTCTAGGAGGTAGTTCTTGAGTCCTTCGCCAATTGGACGTCGGAGCCTTTGCTCCCGGACTCCTCTGAAGCCGAGCTCCAAATGCCCAAGGATGAAGCGGATGAAGCAGGGGTCAGTTGAGGAGGGATCTTCACCACCTTCTTTTTCTTGGTGGGGGTCTTGCCGGCCTTCTTCGGAGGCTCGGCGACGGCTTTCCTCTTCCGAGGGGCCACCCCGACCGGGTTAAAGACTGGTAGAGGGGGAGGCACCATCCTGAGGGCTCCCCACAACCTGTTGGAGTGCTCCCAGCTCCCCACCAGCTCCAACCTCTTCTGCCTTTCAGCCATCGTAGGGGCTCTGAGGATCCGTTCGGTGGCCTGTGTTATTTGCTCTGGGGCTAACGCCAGTGGAGCCGCTGAAAAAAGGTAACATATTGTTGGACCGGAAACGGCGACCAGAGGGGGGGTGAATGGGAGCTTTTAAAATTTCGGGCTAAAAACTAGCCTTCGGTTTCAGTTCTGTCTTCTGCGGAACAGGCTTCGAACACTACCTTCGAAGGTCTGGTTCGGAGGTACTTCGACACCTTCGAACACAGGCTTCGGAGGAGCAAGAGTTCGAAGCCAAGAAGACTTCGCTCCACTAACAACCCTCGAAAACCTACTCTGCTAAGTCGGTGCAGGCTCCGCACACAGGGTGCTTCGAGCAACCTTCGCACTTCACCCTTCGCAAGAGCGGACAGCCCTCTGAGGACTTCGACCAAGTACTTGGCGACAGCAACTGGTGCTGGGCTTTGTACGCGAAGGTCTACACGCACACAAAACGGACCACGCTAAGGGCTTCGACACAAGAAGCACAACGGGATATGACCAGGGCTTCGCTAGTAAGCAGCGAGGTCTTGCCTCGTGTTACACAGAGCGACAGCACACTGAAAAACACACTTCGCGAGAAAAACACCCTTCGCCAAGACAGGCTTCGGTGAACTAAAACTAGCGAGGTATGTAAAGCGAGCTCAAGCAAAAAGCACAAGGAAGCAGGGCTTCGCCGCTTGAACAAGGAACACAAAATATATTGAACTCTGGATGAAAACCAGCGAGGTATGTGTACAGGAGCTCAACAGTAAATGCTCAAAGTGTTAAATGTTACCTACCGAGCCCCCATATTATAGCCCATGGATTCATCCTAAGGAAGTGACTACTTTACCCCTAGGGTTTACATTCATTTTGTCTCTTCAGAACTAAGGGGTACAAAAGGTAGTCCACCTTTATTCTGGAGGCTTCTCTGTCAGCTGCAGAGGGGACAGTGTCAGCCTTTTTCAGAACAGACAGTGTCAGCCTTTACAGTGTTGACTTCTGGAACCTCCCTTCGCACCGGAGGGTGCGGTAGCTTCGGCGAGAAGCCTGCAGCCTGTTGGCCTTCGCTCCGCCGAAGAAGTCCTTCGATACAGTGACGGTTTTAAGCCGAAGCCGTCAAAGCCCTTGGGCCTTCGCACCACCACCTTCGGAGTGGACCTCCACGGCTTCGCAGCTACTCCGAGCTCAACCACCGTCCGTCCGTGTACCGAAGCCATGCATGGCCGAAGCACCACAAGTCATCCTCACTCCGGAGCTAGCCTCGCTCCGAAGTCCTTCACACTCCGAAGCCCCACCTTCGGAGTACCACCCTTCGAAGTCCCTCCTTCGTCCAAGGCCTCCGCATGAAGCATTCCATGAGCACTCCGTCGCAGTGCCTCTTCCCGAGCACACTCCTCGACGAGCCTCACCCGGACCATGCCTTCGATGCGCCTCGACTTCTGAGACCTTCGTCGGGCACCTTCGAATGTCTCCCTCCGGAGCACACTTCGAACACCTTGCCTCCGCAGAGGACTTGATCCACCAACTCCGAAGTCACTCCATTCGGAGTACCTTCGAAGTGCCTCATGTCCGAGGACTTTGTCTCGGAGCACCTTCAGCCGGAGCCACGCTCCGCACTCTCTGCCTTCACCTGGCACGCCTCGACCCGAGGACCGACCCGGACCACCTTCGCAGCCACCGTGACGGAGCTCCCCGCTCCCCTGGCATCAAGCCTCCCGCTTGACCCAGGTTCACCCGGCTCGAACCCTGTCCGTCGCCTCCGAAGTCCCTGCGCACCACAGACAAGCAAACAAGTGTATCCAGTACTCCGGAGACCTCTCCGGGTTAGCAACCTTCGGTACACACTCCGGTGTACCGCCCAAAGTACCGAAGCCTTCGGTACGAACCCAGTCATCGCGTACTGTCGGACCCCTCCGACGAGCACACTACGCTGCAACAGCTGCAGCAAGCAAACACCGAACACACTTCGGTGACCCACCTCCGAACACCCTTCGGAGGTACCACCTCCGAAGCCCTTCCGGAGGTACCCTTCGAACAGAGGGTAAAAACCTGTCAATCACTCATCACAAAACACCAAAACCAACCCTTGGTTTCTCAATCTCCCCCTTGATGAGTGCATTGACAACCAAATCCAATTTCAAGAAAATTTAAAAACTTTCAGCACACAAGTGACCATAAAAACTCAGAAAAGAGCCAAAGCATGTCACTTGATAAAAGAAATTTACTCCCCCTTTGTAAAAGAGTAAAAGCCATTTTTGGCAAATCTCCCCTTAGATAAAAACTCCCCCTGAGTTGAGCAAATTTTTCTCCCCCTTTATGTCAAAAATCTCTCCCCCTTTAGAAATTATGCCTTCTTGCAGCAGAGAACATAGCAAAATCTCTCCCCCTTTGGCAATGCAAGCATCAAGGAGCAGTCAAAAGATGCAAAGCGTTGAAATGAGCAGAATTGCAAGGACATATAATGCAAAAATATGTCAACATTAACACTAATGATCATGTGCTCAGCTCAATTTAACAATCTGTGAAACAAGATGATGGCATGTGATTTTGTCATTTTGGAAGTAAAAGCATCACCACTTAATCACAGCAGCTAGACAAGAGAAGGCAAGGACTGCGCAAAGCTAACAAATTCTACCTTAGACAGACAAGTTTTGTTCAAAAGGAGCTTTTGAAAGCAAACTTGATGAGCAATTAAATTTGTTGGTCTTTTCTTAATGCCAGGGGTTATTTGTTTGTCCACCTTATACTTTCCAATCAAGCCAAGCCTAGGCATGAAAGCCATCTGAAGCTTAAGGCGATGATTTTGGCATACACTACACTATCCCAGTTCAGACCAAAGTGCAATGGTAAGCAGTCTAGAATAGAGTAGTGCGACAAACAAACCCTCCTGGATCTTTTCATTTAAACCAGGCAAATCATGGATTTTTATTTTGTTTCAGATGAATGAATTATTTTGATGAATATCCATGAAAAAGAACACAATTTTTCAAGTTGCAACTTTTAGCATCCAAAGAACAGTGTCTTGCTGACAAGTAGATAAAAGATAGCTAAAAGCAGTCCTGCCTAAACAAGCTAGATACACGATTGAGCAGTGAGCAAGTTTTGATTTTAGAAAATAAAACATCATGCACAATCAATGTTCCAGACATATTTCATAGAGCTGAGCTGTCATGATTTCTTGGAGTTAAAAGCAGACATATAATAGCAAAAGATGTAAGTGCAATTCCACACATAATGAGCATATGCAAGTCAATTAAAATCAGCTCCCCCTCACAAAATGCCGTAGGGATGACAAATACCAAGTTCCCCACGCAAGTAAGCAAATCGAGAAGCATCGAGGGGTTTTGTAAAAATATCGGCAAGCTGGTGTTGGGTATCAACATATTGAAGTTCAATATCACCCTTCTCATTGTGATCTCTGAGAAAATGATACCGTACATCAATGTGTTTGGTTCTGGAGTGCTGAACCGGGTTGTTTGCAATACAAATAGCACTAGTGTTATCACAGAAAAGTGGAACACTCTTATTATCTAACCCGAAATCCCGCAAAGTGGAAACCATCCACAAAATCTGAGAGCAACAGCTAGCTGCAGCAACATATTCGGCCTCAGCCGTTGATTGTGCAACACTAGACTGTTTGCGGGAAGACCAGCAAACCAGAGACGTACCCAGAAAATGACAAGTACCAGAGGTACTTTTCCTATCAATTCTACACCCAGCAAAATCCGCATATGAATAGCCTCTAAGACATAAGGATGAAGACGAAGAATACCATATGCCAAATTCAAGGGTGTGTTTGAGATACCTTAGGATGCGCTTGACCGCTTGGCGGTGCGAAGCTCGTGGTGAAGCCTGAAAACGAGCGCACAGACACACTGCGAAGTGTATGTCCGGCCTCGTGGCAGTCAAGTAGAGGAGGGAGCCGATCATGCTCCGGAACTCCTTCTGATCTACGGCTTCTCCATCTTCGTCAGGGTCCAATGCTACAGATGTAGCCATTGGAGTGGCGAGGGGCTTCGCATCGGACATGTCGAACTTCTTGAGCAGGTCCTTGGTGTACTTCGTCTGGTGGACGAAAGTACCTTGTTTGCTTTGCTTGATTTGCAAACCAAGGAAAAAGGTGAGTTCACCCATCATTGACATTTCAAATTCCCTGCTCATGGTATCTGCAAACTCGGCAACTAAAGCATGAGAAGAGCCACCAAAGATGATATCATCCACATATATCTGCACTAGGAGGAAATCTTTACCATGCTTGAGAGTAAACAATGTTTTATCAACAAAGCCCATCACGTACCCTCGCTCAAGCAGAAAAGACTTAAGTCTATCATACCACGCCCGAGGGGCCTGCTTGAGTCCATAAAGAGCCTTATGAAGTTTAAGGACTTTATGTGGGTACTTGGGGTTTTCAAAACCAGGGGGTTGTTTTACATAAACATCTTCACCTATGAAGCCATTAAGAAAAGCACTTTTGACATCCATTTGATAGAGTTTGAATCCCCGGGATGTCGCAAAGGCAAGCAAAATCCTAATGGCCTCAAGGCGAGCAACAGGTGCAAAAGTTTCAGTAAAATCATCCCTTCTAGTTGAGAAAAGCCCTGAGCTACAAGTCTAGCCTTATTTCTAACAATTGTCCCATCCTCCCCTTGTTTATTTTTAAAAATCCATTTTGTTCCAATGAAATGAACATTAGGTGGAGGATCAACTAAAGTCCAGACTTGGTTTCTCTCAAAATTTTCAAGCTCTTCATGCATGGCATTGATCCAACTAGAATCAGAAAGTGCATCACTAACATCTAAGGGCTCGAAAGAAGCAACAAAAGCAGTAGTGAAATGGGCGTGAGAACGTGTTACCCTTTGATCAAGCTCACCAATGATCTGCTCGGGAGGGTGCATCCTTTGGACATGATGTGGAGCCTCGCGGCGGGATGCAGTCTCCCCCTCAACTTGTGCGTTGGAGTGGTCCAAGATGACCGATGTTGAGGTAGTCGCCTCGGGACCTCGTGCCGAAGTAGTTGAAGCGGGGTCAGCTTCGGGGGTCGATGTCGAGGGTAGTAGGGGTTCATCCTCGAATTCTCCGGGATCTTCGTCTTCGAATAGGGTCTGTTCCATGTCATGTTCATTTGCTTGTTCAAGAGCAGAACTAACAGAGGGGGTTGATTCATCAAAAGTCACATCACATGACTCGATGACAGTGTTAGTTTCCAAGTTATAAACATGATAGGAATGACCATGAGTAGTATAGCCCAAAAAGATCCCGTCAGAAGATCGCGACTCAAATTTATCCAAGTTACCACGTTTTAGGATAAAGCAGCGACAGCCAAAAACTCGAAGATGAGTAACCTTGGGCTGTCTCCCAAAACGCAGCTCATAAGATGTCAAATTTAAAATTGAGCGCAAGAAAATTCGGTTTGAGATGTAGCAAGCAGTGTTCATGGCCTCAGCCCAGAATTTTCTAGGAGTCCTATGCTCATCGAGCATCGTCCTAGCCATCTCAACCAAAGTGCGGTTCTTTCTCTCAACAACACCGTTCTGTTGAGGAACCCGCGGAGCAGAGAATTGATGTTCTATGCCATGCTCCATGCAAAAGTCAACAAAGAGACTATTTTTGAACTCGGTGCCATTATCGCTTCGAATGAATTTTAATGCACCAGGCAGTTCAGTGAAAAGTCTCAAAGCCAAGCTCCGAAAGTGTGAAAACACTTCATCCTTGCTGGCAAGAAAGAAGACCCAAGAGTAGCGAGAGAAATCGTCGACAATAACTAAAACATACCACTTCCCGCCTAAAGAACTAACCCGAGAAGGACCAACAGTGTCCATATGGAGAAGTTCTCCGGGTTGTTCAGTCATCACTGTGGTGACTGGCGAATGCGAAGCGGCAATCATTTTTCCATGTCGACAAGGAGCACAGACTAAATTCTTCTCAAACTTGAGCTTGGGCAATCCTCGGATCAAACCTAGGGCGCTCAGACGAGCGAGCAATTCAAAGCTCATATGCCCTAGTCTCCTATGCCACTTCCAAAGCTCAGAAGTTGAATGTGCAACAAGACAATGAGAAGAACCAGACGACTCTGAAAAATCAGCTCCAAAAACTCTCCCAACCCTAAAGATCTTACACACCACAACGCCATCAGAATTGAGCACTTGCGAAGTATCGCGATGAAATCGCACTTCGAAGCCCTCATCAAGCAACTGAGATACAGACAGCAAATTGTATCCCAGGTTTTCAACCAAAGCAACATCTTTGAGAGTGAAGTTCGCGTTAATTCTTACCACACCTTTACCTTTCACTCTACTCCTTCGATTGTTTCCGAAGGTGATATGTTCCCTTTGCTTGGTTGTGGTGAGGCTGGAGAACCAATTTGCATCTCCGGTCATGTGGCGCGAACAACCGGAGTCCATGATCCACGTGCCCTCCAAGCCTCGACCTGTCGCCTACACATGATAAGAGCTTCTCGATCGCTCAGTGCTGGGGTGAGTAAAATAATGACGAGGCATCCAGCACTGAGTGACACGAGTAGTAGGCACAGTAAAAGCAGACGGTCTACGCACATAATAATCAGAATGATGCAAAGTGCGAGGTCTACCTACATGCAAAGAACGCAAAGCATGTCGAGGTCTCCTACTCTGACGAGGTACAAATCTGCCAGCCCGAGGTCTACCATCATATGGAACATGGTGAAGACCTCGAGGAGCAAAACCTCTCCGAGAAGCACGAGGAGCCTCAAAAGCAGGACGATAGTACATCTCAGACTAATGCATACCTAAAGATGGGTAATGCATGTCCTGGTAGCTCATCGCCTGTGCACGTCGCTCATCCTTGATGCGACGGAAACAGAAATCAATCAAATGACCCGCCCGCTGACAATAAGAACAGTGAAACACTCTCCTGGGGGCACTCTCATGGGTCACAGGAGCAACTCTCACAGGCTCCTTGGGTTTCTTCACAGTGGTTTTCTTGGGAGGATTTTTCTTGGCAGGAGGAGTGGTTTTCTTTGGTGGATGGGTAGGCTTTTTGGATGATGGGGTGTCCAACAGAGCTCTCTCTTTCTCTAGGGTGGTGGGAGAGGTAAAAACAGTTTTGGAATTATTGTCTGAAG
The DNA here is from genome assembly GCA_019279435.1 of Zizania palustris. Classification (NCBI taxonomy): domain Eukaryota; kingdom Viridiplantae; phylum Streptophyta; class Magnoliopsida; order Poales; family Poaceae; genus Zizania; species Zizania palustris. Next base: position 21,806,345 of record JAAALK010000285.1, on the reverse strand, counting down.
CTATCCTCTCAAAACCCAAACCTAGAGCTACCCCGGCTCTGTCAGCACACAACTTGGTCTTGGCCAAGAGCAAATCCATCCTACCCTTTCCCTCAGTGCATTTATTCACCACAGAAAGAAGGTATTCATTTTCGGACATGAGGTTCTCAGCTCGCTCTCTAACAGTGCCTAGCTGGTCCTTAAGGGTAATGCATGTGTCACACACAGGCTGCACATCCTCAGAACTACCGGCCCTCTCCAATCTAGCCTCCAAATCATGAACATGCTTATCACGTAAATTAATGCTATCGCGTAATAACGAGCAGTTCATGCAATCAATAACATCATGAGGTCTAGAATCCACCTCCAAAAGCTGCTTCTGTGCAGTCTCAAGCTCAGAGAGAGTTTGAGCATGTACAGAACGCAACTGAGCAAGCTCACTCATGACAACAGAACATGATTCACATTCAGCATCATCATACTTAGACTTAAGCATGGCATATTCAGTAGAAACATTTTCTAGCCTAAGTCTAAGGTCTTTTCTTTCTCTAGCGGCTTGCACAAGTAACCTATCCTGACCAAGCACTACTTCATTCAGCTCATCTAATTTAATTAGAAGCTGGTCAGATGATAGGTTTACCTCAGATGAGTCAAGCTCATCGCCGTTGTGATCGCTGTCGGCCATGAAGCAAAGGCCGGTGAAGTCACGTCCGTTCTTGTCCTTCTTGTCCTCCTTCCTTGGGGACTCCTCCTCCTCAGAGCTCGACTCCTCAGTTGAGGAAGTGTCGATGTCGCTGAGAGCAGCAACAAAAGCTCTGGAAGCGGCCTTGGCTACTTTCTTAGCCATCTTGCCGCGCTTGCCCTTCACAAAGGGCTTCCTCTCCTTTTTGTGGTATTTGGGGCGGTCACTCTCATCTCTCTTCTTGATTTTGGGGCAGTTGGCCTTAATATGAGAGGTGTCGCCACATTCATAGCAACCACTAAAACCACTTCTCCTCTGATCCCGTCTCTCATGATGAAAGCGGGTGAACCTCCGAGCAATGAGAGCAAGCTCGTCATCAGCTAGAGTATCCACCTGCTCCTTTGTGACGGAGACCAGGGAGGACAAAGCAAAACCATCTGCAAGAACACAAGTGCCTGATGTGCTTGGTTCTGCAGTGGTGCCACGGCTAGTGCTAGAAACCAATGCCAATGGCTGTGGCAAAGAGCTTCTGTGCACAGCAAGAGATGCCTTGGCAATCTCTGTGGACTTCAGCTTGCTAAAGAGTTCGTCACAGGTCAATGTGTCATAGCCTGTGGACTCCTCAATACTGGATATCTTCACTTCCCATATGCTACGGTCAAGTGCATAGAGAAGCTTGATAGCCCTATCATGATCACTGTAAGCAAGCGTCCCGTTGGATCGCAAGTTACTCACTATCGCGTCAAAACGAGAAAACATGGCATCTACAGATTCACCAGGTGCCTGCACAAACAGCTGATACTGTTGATTGTAGGTGCTTTGGCGCCTGGCCTTAATCTGAGCAGAGCCCTCATGAAAGATAGTGAGTGTTGTCCAAATTTCCCTAGCAGTCCTAAGGTGCTGCACCCTGTCGAACTCACTCCGACTCAAACCAATGAACAGTATGTTCCTTGCCTTCGAGTTGGCAATATACTGATCTTTTTCAGTTTGAGTGGTGCGGGTATCAGGGATGGAGTATTGTGAGTCCACAATCTCCCAAATTGCATTTCCTTGGCTTAACAAGTAAGCCTCCATGCGCACCTTCCAGTATGCAAAATCTGTCCCATCGAACAGAGGAATTTTACTGCCTCTATCCATGTCGCCAACAGATCACAAAAACCAGTTAAGGTCAACTGGTGATCTTAACCTGCTCTGATACCAATTGTTGGACCGGAAACGGCGACCAGAGGGGGGGTGAATGGGAGCTTTTAAAATTTCGGGCTAAAAACTAGCCTTCGGTTTCAGTTCTGTCTTCTGCGGAACAGGCTTCGAACACTACCTTCGAAGGTCTGGTTCGGAGGTACTTCAACACCTTCGAACACAGGCTTTGGAGGAGCAAGAGTTCGAAGCCAAGAAGACTTCGCTCCACTAACAACCCTCGAAAACCTACTCTGCTAAGTCGGTGCAGGCTCCGCACACAGGGTGCTTCGAGCAACCTTCGCACTTCACCCTTCGCAAGAGCGGACAGCCCTCTGAGGACTTCGACCAAGTACTTGGCGACAGCAACTGGTGCTGGGCTTTGTACGCGAAGGTCTACACGCACACAAAACGGACCACGCTAAGGGCTTCGACACAAGAAGCACAACGGGATATGACCAGGGCTTCGCTAGTAAGCAGCGAGGTCTTGCCTCGTGTTACACAGAGCGACAGCACACTGAAAAACACACTTCGCGAGAAAAACACCCTTCGCCAAGACAGGCTTCGGTGAACTAAAACTAGCGAGGTATGTAAAGCGAGCTCAAGCAAAAAGCACAAGGAAGCAGGGCTTCGCCGCTTGAACAAGGAACACAAAATATATTGAACTCTGGATGAAAACCAGCGAGGTATGTGTACAGGAGCTCAACAGTAAATGCTCAAAGTGTTAAATGTTACCTACCGAGCCCCCATATTTATAGCCCATGGATTCATCCTAAGGAAGTGACTACTTTACCCCTAGGGTTTACATTCATTTTGTCTCTTCAGAACTAAGGGGTACAAAAGGTAGTCCACCTTTATTCTGGAGGCTTCTCTGTCAGCTGCAGAGGGGACAGTGTCAGCCTTTTTCAGAACAGACAGTGTCAGCCTTTACAGTGTTGACTTCTGGAACCTCCCTTCGCACCGGAGGGTGCGGTAGCTTCGGCGAGAAGCCTGCAGCCTGTTGGCCTTCGCTCCGCCGAAGAAGTCCTTCGATACAGTGACGGTTTTAAGCCGAAGCCGTCAAAGCCCTTGGGCCTTCGCACCACCACCTTCGGAGTGGACCTCCACGGCTTCGCAGCTACTCCGAGCTCAACCACCGTCCGTCCGTGTACCGAAGCCATGCATGGCCGAAGCACCACAAGTCATCCTCACTCCGGAGCTAGCCTCGCTCCGAAGTCCTTCACACTCCGAAGCCCCACCTTCGTAGTACCACCCTTCGAAGTCCCTCCTTCGTCCAAGGCCTCCGCATGAAGCATTCCATGAGCACTCCGTCGCAGTGCCTCTTCCCGAGCACACTCCTCGACGAGCCTCACCCGGACCATGCCTTCGATGCGCCTCGACTTCTGAGACCTTCGTCGGGCACCTTCGAATGTCTCCCTCCGGAGCACACTTCGAACACCTTGCCTCCGCAGAGGACTTGATCCACCAACTCCGAAGTCACTCCATTCGGAGTACCTTCGAAGTGCCTCATGTCCGAGGACTTTGCCTCGGAGCACCTTCAGTCGGAGCCACGCTCCGCACTCTCTGCCTTCACCTGGCACGCCTCGACCCGAGGACCGACCCGGACCACCTTCGCAGCCACCGTGACGGAGCTCCCCGCTCCCCTGGCATCAAGCCTCCCGCTTGACCCAGGTTCACCCGGCTCGAACCCTGTCCGTCGCCTCCGAAGTCCCTGCGCACCACAGACAAGCAAACAAGTGTATCCAGTACTCCGGAGACCTCTCCGGGTTAGCAACCTTCGGTACACACTCCGGTGTACCGCCCAAAGTACCGAAGCCTTCGGTACGAACCCAGTCATCGCGTACTGTCGGACCCCTCCGACGAGCACACTCCGCTGCAACAGCTGCAGCAAGCAAACACCGAACACACTTCGGTGACCCACCTCCGAACACCCTTCGGAGGTACCACCTCCGAAGCCCTTCCGGAGGTACCCTTCGAACAGAGGGTAAAAACCTATCAATCACTCATCACAAAACACCGAAACCAACCCTTGGTTTCTCACATATTATAAGTATGTTATTTTCTTCATCAAACATATTATTTTAGGAGTGTCAAAGTCTTACCTAGAGTTCGGAGCTCACCCTCCAAAGCTTGTTGAAACACTATCGGCTAGTTTGCCCTGAGGGGTGGGATTCGAAGAGCAATGAACTCTTTGGCAAGATCGCACATGCTCATGCGACTAGCCACCGAAGTCAGTAGCCCTAGCCTCATTCAAAGCAGGCTAGGGTTCGGGGTAACCTCCGCCTCCTTCCGAAACCAGATCTCTTGAAGGGGTCCAGCGAGAGGGGAGTCCTCTCCAACCTCGGCGTAGAACCACCGAAGGATCCAGTTAGTGTATCATCGGTCATTGATGGCCTTCGCTGGAAAATGCTAGGCGTGCTCCCTCCGCAGCTGGAAGTTGACACTTTCGAAGACTGTTATCACCTTGGTGTCCCCGGGGCCATCTTGCGGCTTTGGCTGGCAGATGGCTTCGAAGATAGCAAGACGGGCGATGGCATTGGGAGATAGCTGGGTCAAGGTGATGTGGAACATGTCCAATACCTCCGATAAGAAGTCGATAGCCGGAAGCCCTAGGCATGCCTTGAAGAAGGCCTCGAAGACCACGACCTCTCTGCTCCATGGACGCGGAGTTAATTCCGGTCCAAGGACTCATGTCCTAATCCCGGACCCCAGCTTCCCTTCCACGACCTCTTCAATGGATTCTGCAGTGCTTGTGAATTGGCCGATGAGGAAACTTTGAGGGATCTTCTTCTTGGATGGTGGGCGGAGCTCACAGGGGTTCTTGGGCCAGACGTCTCCCGGAGCTCCCACCATTGCTGCTACGGCTGAAGCTGCCCACGCTTTCCTCTGCGCCAGAGTGCCCTCCGCCGCCGGCATAGTGTGGCTGGTCCTCGCCATGGCTTGGTGTCTTGGGAAGTTGTGAGAGTTGGAGGTTGAAGAAAGTGAGTTGTGAATGCTAGGCACGGTAAAAAGCTCTGGGTAAATTCCAATCCCCTTTTTATAACCGTCCGCTAGTTGTTGTGCTTCGATTGCATTCACAATGCAGGACTTCCGTCGCTGGCAGGTGGGTCCAGGGAGCGAAACAGTGTGAGTCTGCCGTAAATTTTGACTGTTACCTTTTGTAGAGCGTAACAGCTACTTGTATAGTAACGGTTCTAATCAAACGGCTCTTCACGACGTTTGGACTTCGTAACGGTTCTCTGTCCCACGAAGCGTTCACACGGCGGTTGTGGACTCGAAGCCGTATTCCGAATGCTTCGAATCAAAGACCCTTCGAATGACTGTAATGTGTTCAAACTTCTCTAAGTCTCAGAATATGAAAATGTTCCTTGCGTATACTGCTTCCCTTCTATACAGGTCAAATTCGGAGAAGCGTATTCGAGGGGCTACTGTTGGGGAAAATGCTTCACTTTCAGGACTTAGAGATTAACAGTTCAAAAGGACTTATCAACTTCGGAGCTGCTGGGCTCATGCTCGAAGGTGGAGGAGTTGTTAAGCCGAAGGATGCTTCGATCTACGATCCGAAAGAACCCTCCGCAAGATATAAGGCTTCGAAGACAAATGACATGATTGATAAGATGTTTGACTTATCTACTTGATTTGGGTAGATTTTACCATTTTAACACTGTTCAGGGTACCGAACAGTTTCCACTATGTCGGTTGTAATTGAGGTGTAAATAGGTCTTTTCCTTAGACATTTTCGCCTATAAATACCCCCCTTCTTACCCTGTAATGGGGATCGAAGACTCAGCTATTCTAATACACATATTCGGACTACTTAAGCTATTATCCAGTTCAGAGGCTTGAGATAGTTCTTAAACACGAACTCATTGTTTGTCTGTTCTTGATCTCAGAGAACCTGTTAGCCTAATTTTTTCGCCAACATACTCCTTTTTCCCTAGGTTTAGCTATATCACATCCATCTTTGTGGGTTTGCACTGAAAACCAATCGTCCATCACGGTAATCCTTGTCGATTCACTTGTGAATCGTCTATTTAACCCCCATGTGGGATTGAAATGGCGACGAGAGGGGGTGAATAGGCGCCTCGACAAATTCTCGCGAATATGATGGCAAGACCAGATCACCCAATGCCCCTCTAAAAATTGCAGAAGTAAAACTGATGATCACATTTAAGAATTCAGACCAAAACAATACAAATTTAATTCTTCCTCTATATCGGAGTTTGAAACTCCGAAATGGCTGTCAGTGATTGGTTTGCCGATCTGAAAACTCTAGATCGGTAATTGAAATGCCGATATAGCTCAGTCGACACTTGGCACTTCGACAGTATTCAGAAAATTGAGAGAAACAAGTTCTTCAGTATGAAATCAGTTTAAATTTCAACTCTCTCGTATATGAAGTCAAAACGTGAAGATCAAAGCTTTCAGAAATATGAATTCTTCTCACAACCCAAACAACAGTAAACTTTGCTAATTGAAACACAATATCTTGATTGATTATTTGTACAAATTCAGCAGATTCATGGTAGTAACAAAATCAAAATAGAACACAATATCACCTCTGAATATGTATATGATCTAAAACACAATAAACAGATTCAAAACAGAATAGCTTGATGATGATGAACAAAATTGTTGAGAACTATAGCATGAATTTGAATTATTGAATAAAAATAGGAGTTCAACTTTGAGTCAACCAAATCAATTCAAATCTGTCTGAAATTTTAATTCAGGAATTTGTTGAACTAATACACAACAGCCAAACTCAGAGAAAAAATGATTTGAAAAGAAGATGCTCCAGAAATGAAGTGTAACAGAATTAGTAATTCTGTATTGCATCAAGAAACAGTAGCACACAGCTGAAATTCTATAGCATATTTTGTACTAATTGATGAACAGTTGCAGCAGTGCAATATTCAGATCAAATAGTCAACAAGATGAACAACAGGAAGAAAAAGATACCCAAATGAATTTAGTTCAGATTTGCTAAGACAGAATAGTTGAACCAGACATGCTCAAGTACCAAAAATAGTCAGGCAATCTAAAAGGTCCTCATAAATGGCTGCACATATTGCTATCATATATGATGTGTATATCAGCTGAGGATTCCATGAGGACTATTCACAATCAGTCAAAAGTTAACAAGGATTTCAGTTTCAATATCCTTGTGTTGGACAGCAAAACTGAAACAACATCCCTAGAAAAATTCTCGAGAAGCAATTAGAATTAGGAACTAAGCATCTTTTGTGCTTGTGGTGATGTAGAGCATCTAGTAAAAAATATTGATCTAGAAGAACACTCAACCTCTGCAACTATTCAGGTGATTGAAAGCAGCATAAAACAATTGAACATCTGATATTCTCAAGTACTAGATCATATGGCTAAACCAGAAAGAAGGAAAACTGAATACAGCATTCTCATGCACTGAATCAAACCAAAACTAAAAAACTGATGCACACAAAAGATTTCAATCAAATCAAAACAGCAGACAATCAGAAGTGGAAAAACTGAATTCAACATGAGTAAACAACAACACAAAGAATCACTAACAGAACACTCTATGCAGTCCAGTTCTTCAGGTGTTGTAGACCATCCAACAAACAGATTAGGTGCTTGAAACAACTTATGGCCGAAAAACCTGTAGATCAACAGACAAAAGGCTTGAGCGGTGGAAGACTAGCTCTAAAGAAATAATATCTTCTAGCCCATCCGAAACCCAAACAGTGCCAGAAAACTTTAAAGCAGATGAACAAAACATCTATCAAGAATCATAGTACAAAAAATCCAAGAACAAAAGCAAGCATACTCAGCATGCAAAATTTTCTACATTGAAATACACTTCCCTGTAGCCAATCTGGCAACAAAGAAGATCAGTACACTGACTAGAAAACACAACCAATCTAGAGAAAATTCAAAAGCCAACAATCCAAACACAGTGTACCTGTTTCTTGTCTTGACAGTGCTGTAGCTCATCCACGGACAGGATTTGCCATGCTGCAACTCCTCTTGCTGCTTGCTGCTGAAGTCTCTTGTAGAGGATCCAGCACAAGCAAAAAAAACAGGACAGCAACAAGGAACCAATCACATAAACATAGTGGAAAGATGTAGAAAAAATTCTGAAATGAAGCTTCTCTCTAAAATGTTCAGCCACCAAAAGTTTGAGGCAAAAGGTTTACCTAATCCCCTAGGCATGGGGTCCTTTATATAAGCAAGCCCATCAAGGTATTCCTCAAAATGCCATTAGGGTTTAATGACCAAGTATTTACCTAAATACCCTTATGTATTTTCAGAAATATTAATTCTGAAAAATACACAAAAATATACCCCTAATTTATTACATCATTGACCCGATTCTTTTAATATTTTTTCAGAATTAAGAATTCTGAAAAATACTAAAAGATTACACTTAATCTAGACGACTAAACTGAAAAAATAAACTCCTATTTATTGGAAATTAAAAACACTTTCTGATACGACGGTTTTAAGCCGAAAGCGACAAAGCCTTCTCGATCGCTGACATGTGACACCAATCCAAAAAAATCGACCGCTAGCAAGTATCTCCCGCTCTCGATCCCCTCGAGCCGTCTGATCACTTGCACTAGTCTCCCTTTCGTTGACTTGGTCAACACGTAGTCTCGATCATCCGTCCGTCCATGTCTTGCTCTATCTCCCCGTGCACTCCTGAGATCATCCCCAATGTCACCCGGCCTCCTTGATTGTCTAGCATCAAACTCCTCAATTGACCCTTGATCACCCGTCGTTGATAGTTGGCATTCAATCTCCACTCAACGATCCCCTCGGCATACAATCTCCACTCACCCATCGATCCCACTGATGCAAGCAAACCACTACTCACTAATAACTCTAGATCGAGCAACGTTGTCAATCTCTCATAACCAAGATAAAAACCATAGTGCAACCCCACTTGGTTTCACACCCCGTAGTGGGTTTGTTGGACCGAAACAACCTCCATGTGCACCTTCCAATATGCAAAATCAGTTCCATCGAATAGAGATATTTTACTAACTCTGTCCATGTCGCCAAAAGATCACAAAACCGGTTAAGGTCAATTGGTGATCTTAACCAAGCTTTGATATCAATTGTTGGGCCGAAACAGGCGACCAGAGGGGGTGAATGGGAGGTTTTAAAATTCTCTTCTGTTGAACCGGCTTCGAACACACCCTTTGAAGTGTCTGGTTCGGACGTATTCATCAAACTCCGAACACAGGCTCCGAATGGGGTAAAAATTCGAAGTTCAGAAGACTTCACTCGCACTCATATAACCAAAAATGTACTGGACTCCGCAAAGATTGTGCCGGCTCCGCACACTGAGGTGTCGTCGAGCAGGCTTCGCACAACTATACTTTGCACAGAAATGTTTCCCTCAGAGCTCCGAACAGATGCTCCGCACTAGTAACTGGTACTAGGCCTTGCACTTCGGAGTGCTACAAACTAGAGCAAGCAAACTGACAGAAAGGACTTCGACTATAAGAAGAAAATGGGCTTCGAATGCATGCTTCACTGGGTGCTTCGCTAATAATCAACGAGGACTGACCTCCCGTTTACACAGAGCGAACATACACCAAAAACCCTCACAAAAATCGCACATACGTGAGACTAAATACTTCGATGAGATGAACACTGAGTAAAAACTCTAGATTGCATAGAGTGAAATAAAAAGCAGTAAACTCAACCTACACAGTGCGAATCACAGATACAAGTTCATGCAATCCATTGATAAAAGAACATAAATTTCATTGCAGGAACAAGAAACACAAAACTCACAAGTTCAGAGAACACTTCATGGCGGCTAGCCAAGGCTACAGGGAAAACAAAAGGTTATAAAATGGAGTATACAGTGTTGCCTAGACCTCAGCCTACCTCTCCTTTTATAGGCTCAACTCTGACCTGCAAATAGACTACAATACCCCTAGGGTTTACAACATTTTTGTCTCTAGCAGACACAGGGGTACAAATGGTAGTCTACTTTATTGAAAGCTCCTTTTGTCAGCTTTGCAAGGCAGACAATATCAGCCTTTGTACAGAAGACATGATCAACTTTTGCAAAGTGGAATCTTCTGGAGCGTCATTCGCACACGAGGTGCGCAGAGGCATCAGTGACATGCTTCAAACGTGAAGGCCTTCGCTTCACCGAAGTCAGTCTTCGATATATTGACGGTTTTGAGCCGAAGCCGTGAAAGCCCTTGAGCCTCTACACCATCACCTCCGAAGTGGATCACCATGGCTTCGCAGCTACACCATGCTCATACTCCGTCCGTCCCTGTACCGAAGCCATGCATGACCGAAGTACATCAAGTCAACCATACTCTGAAGCCCTACCTTCAAAGTATCTTCACCACCTTCAGAAGTCCATCCTTCGTCCAAGGCCTCCGCATGAAGCACTTCCATAAGCACTCTGTATTGTCTTCTCCCAGAGCACACTCCCGAAGAGCCTTACCCGGACCATGCCTTCAATGCCCCTCGACTTTTGAGACCTTCGTCAGGTGTCCTTCCAAGTGTCTCCGTCTGGAGCACACTTGGGAACCTTTTCTCATTCCTAAGGACTTCTTCCACCATCCTTCGAAGTTACTCCTTCGGAGTCACCCTTCGAAGTGTCTCGCCTCCGAGGACTTTGCCTCAGGGTACCTGTAGCCGGAGCCACCCTCCGCACTTTCTGCCTTCGTCTGGTGCATCTTGACCCAAGGACTGACCTCGACCCTACATAGTCTCCATTACTGAGCTCCCCGCTCGCCTGGCATCAAATTCCCCGCTTGACCTAGGTTCACCTGATGCGAGCCGTCTCTTCGCCTCCAAAGTCACCTCCACACCATCGACATAGACAAGTGTATCCGATACTCTAGAGACCTCTCCGGTAAACAACCTCTGGTACACACTCCAGTGTACCGCCCAAAGTACTGAGTCCTTCGATACAAACTTCTCATCATATTCTGTCAGACCCCTCAGACAGACATACTCTGTTGTAACAGTTGCAGCTAGCAAACAATGAATCCTTCGGTAAAACACCTCTGAACCCCTTTAGAGGGACCCCTTCATTCAGAAAGTAAAACTTGTCAATCACTCATCACAAACTTGAAACCAAGCCACATCTCAACTTGGTTTCTCAATCTCCCTCTTGATGAGTGCATTGACAACCAATTTCACCAAATTTCAAGATAAAGACAAGATGAAAACTTTTCAGCCCACAAGTGACCATAAAAACTCAAACAAGAGCCAAAACATGTCACCTGATAAAATAATCTCTTCCCCCTTGACTCATGAAAAGCCATTTTGCAAAAACTCCCCCTTCGGCAAAGCATGAAAGCACACTTCTTCCACTGAGATAATCAACAAGTTCTCCCCCTCTGGCATAAAAATTCTCTCCCCCTTTAAACTTCATCACTTATTCTCCCCCTTTGGTAGGCAACAAGGCATTCTCTCCCCCTTTGGAAATGCAAGAATCAAGGAGCAATAAAAGATGTAAGGCTTTGAAATGATGAAAAGTGTGAAGACCTATAGTGCAACAATATGCCAAATCAGAATGTCAAGCTCAGATGCTCAGCTCAAGTTAACATATTCCAAATTCAATATGGAGGCATGAACTTTTCAGATTGTTGAAAATAAAAGCATCACCACTTAGACTAGTCATCTAGACAAGTGAAAGCAATAACTGCCAAAGCTAATCAATTTTACACAGGAAAGCAAGTCTAATTTTATGGAGCATTAGCAAACTTGGTAAGCAAAGGATTCAGACTTGCAATTCTTTTTATATTGTCAGGGGTCATTTGCTTGTCCACCTTATACTTTCCAACCAAGTCAAGCTTAGGTCAAGAAGACCATCAAAATCTTAAGGCAATGATTTTGGCAAACACTAAGTTATCCCAGTTCATACCAAAAGGCCATGGTAAGCAGTCTATAATAAAATAGTGTGACAAACAAACCCGCCTAGATCTTTTCATTTTTGCACATAAATCATGGATATTGATTTTTGTTGAGTACCAATTGTTGGATAATTCCATGAAAAGCATTATTATTATCAAGTAGCATTTTTGCATAAAAAGTAAAGGATTCTAGCTACCAGGAAGATAAAATATAGTTAAAGCAATTCTGTATAACACATGCTAGACACAAGACTAAGCAGTGATCAAGTTTAGAATTTTTTAAATTAGAATCATGCTCATATTGAAAGTAGATATATTAATCAGAGTTGAATGCACCATGATAATTTCAATTATGCAAAGGCATATAAAAGCAACTAAATGCATCAACACATAATCATAAAAGAAGCCAATGCAAAACAATTAAAGCATGCTCCCCCGCACAAAATGTCGTAAGGATGACAAATACCATGTTTCGCACGCAAATAAGAAAATCGAGACGCATCAAGGGGTTTGGTAAAAAAGTCGGCAAGCTGGTTGAGGAGCCATGCTGAATAGCATGGGCCTCATGGCTCCAGATGTGATGAGTCATTGTCAACGATAGTCAAAGGGGACAAAAGAAGAAGAGATATGCTGTTTCATGGGCCGCGTGTGACTCAGGTACACGGGCAGCGAGCGACTGTTGGGCAGAGGAGGCTGCGAAGTCGGGCTGGCCCAATCCGGGTACATGGGCCAGAAGCAGTAGAAGACCCACTAGGTTGTTGACCAGGGTAGACTCAGGTACACGGGCGGTGAGCGATTGCCGGGCTGAGAGAGCTGCGGAGTCGGACCGACTCAATCCGGGTACCTAGTGCAAAGTCGGTGGAGGCTTTGTCAGTTTCGACGCAAAACTGACAACCGTTGATTCTGTATCAGACTGTCCAGAAGAGAAGCCGTAGTCGCTACGAAAGCTTAGCTTCCGGATAAGTCATTTGTAAAAATACCTAAGGGCAGTAGAGTCTTTTCCTTTATTTTAGCGTCTGTAAAAACCCTAAGGGGCTGGTGGAATATTCTAGGCCATTGGGCAGCCTATAAATAGGGCCCCAATCCCTAGGGTTGGACTACCCCTTCCAGAATTCACTTTTTAATCTATTGGGTCATTTTGTCTCCTGCGTTCTCTCTCCTGTTGTGCGCCGCCAGGCTCTTGTTCCCTGCGATTTAATTCCTGCATTCCATTTGTTCTTCTTGAATCTGTGAGATTCTCTTCCCTCCTCTTGTCATTCGGTTTGCAGTGTTTTATGGTCTTTATTGATGCGCAGCAACTTCTATTCCTGAGAACTGAGTCTCTGTTGCTTCGGTTCTTCACTGAGTAGTACTAGTTCTTGCTGTTTGCAAGTAGTACTACTTCTCTGTAGCAACAGTACACTAGTACTCTAGGCTTGCTTTTTCCTGCATAGCTTTTTGATCGAGTTGGCAGGGCCAAAGTCCCTTTTCTTGTGTGAAGTCCAACTCTGTGAAGCAGACTTCGAATCTGCAGGCTTTGAATCAGCAGAGTTCGAATCTGCAAGCTTCGAATCTGCAGGCTTCGAATCAGCAGACTTCGAATCAGCAGACTTCGAATCTGCAAGCTTCGAATCTGCATACTTCGAATCTGCATACTTCGAATCTGCAGGCTTCGAATCTGCATACTTCGAATCTGCAGGCTTCGAATCTGCAACCTTCGAATCCACAGACTTCGAATCAGCAGACATCGAAATCAGCAGACTTCGAATCTGCAACCTCTGAATCTGCAACCTTCGAATCTGCAACCTCCGAATCTGCAACCTTTGAATCTGCAACCTCCGAATCTGCAACCTCCGAATCTGCAACCTCTGAATAAGCAGACTTTGAATCTGCAGACTTAGTCAATCTGTTCTCGCTTTGCTGTTTAGTTTTTTTAAATGCGTTGGGTTTGGGAGCAGGCCATTGATTCGAAAGAATTTTTTTAGGCGCCCATTCACCCCCCCCCCTCTGGTCGCTACTTTCGGTCCTACAAGTGGTATCAGAGCTTGGTTAGGGTTTTTCAATACCTTAACCGGTTCTAAACCCCGGTAGTGACCATGACGTCTCCTGGCAAGGTCCCGTCCTTGGAAGCCTATGGCTATAACTATTGGAAGACTTGCATGTGAGCCTATCTCATGAGCCAGGGTTTCGGACATTTGGGACATTTGTGTTCACACCATGTTTGTCATATTGCCAGTCACTGAGCAGGGTACTGCTGGTATCATTGCTCAGCATCTGAGCAACAGTAAGGCTGTGAACATTCTGTTTTCTGGTTTAGGTCCCACTGAGTTTGAGCGTGTGAGTCATCTCTCCACTGCGAGAGAGATCTGGGCTACCCTCAAGGCACACCATGAGGGAACAGCCCAGGTCAAGGCTCGGCTCTATTAGACCTACCGGCATGAGTACGAGAACTTCACACAGAAGCCGGGTGAATCTGTTGAAGCCTTGTTTGGTCGTTTCAATCGATCATTAACAAGCTTCGGGACAACAAGGCTGAGGGTGCTCAGTTAGTCTCAGATCACGAGCAGACGCTCAAGGTTCTCCATACCTTGGACCCAAAGATCTGGGAGATCAAGGTATCCTCTATCGTTGAGAGCACTTCTTACGATACCTTGACCATTTCTGAGTTATTTAGCAAGCTGAAGGCCACTGAGGTAGATATCCAGCTGAGATCAAATCTCACTGATTCTGGATCAAAATCCCTGGCCCTTGCTACACCTTCTGTTGATCCCTCTGCTGTGAGCTGTGCTGGGTTCTCCTTGATGTCTATCACTGAGGACCAGCTTGAGTTGTTGGGAGATGATGATTTGTGTCTTTTTAACAACCAGGTGTGTCGTGTCTATGATAAGAGAATGTTCAAAAGACACCGGTGGCAGCTTCCATGACTCCGGCAAGCACGAGAGCTCATCCTTCAACAAGGGCAAGCCGAAGACCCGATTCTTCAAGAAGGCCCTGAAGGACTACCGGCGAGAGAACAAGAAGCGCGACAAGGCCTTCTTCGCCGAGATGGAGAAGAGCTACTCCAAGCGGTCCACGTCTTCTTCCTCTTCATCGAGCTCAAGCAATGAGGAGATCGCCATCAGGAAGGGGAAGGACAAGGATGATCCGGCGGGCCTCTGCTTCATGGCCTTCGGAGACAAGCCGAAGAGCCACTCACACCAGCGCCGAAGATCCCGTAAGAGCTTCTGTTCAATGGCTCTTGGGGATAGGGAAGAAAAGAGCTCCTCCGACGACTCCGACGACGACGACAACAAGGTATCATCTTATGAGCCTGAAATCATTGATTTACTTGAGAGCAATCGTCAGGAGTTGAAATATCGGGAAAAACTGCTTAGGGGGGCTAAGAAGAGGATAGATGAGCTAGAGAGTGAGCTTGTCGTGGCCAACGGCAAAATTGAGAGTCTATCTTCTTCTCCTTGCTTGGGTGATAGCAGTGAGTGCCCGAAGTGTGAGGTGCTTCTGTGTGACCTGTCGACTTTGAAGTCCAGGTACACAGAAAGGGTTGATGAGAGGGACGCTTTGGCCACTGAGCTTGAAAGCGCTCAGCTGGAGCTGAAAGATGCTCAAGCCTCTGTCGTCGCGCCCTGTGTTCATTGCCCATCTCATCTAGCTGCCTTAGCTGAGCTGAAATCCAAGGGCGATGAGCATTTGGGTGATTTGGAGAGGTTGAGAGCTGAGCTTGCCCAGACTAAGCTAGAGCTTGAGACACTGTCAGTTCCACCCACTGTCTGTGAGAACTGTCTGTCTCTTAGAATGGAGTTGATCAAGCTAAAAGCCGAAAAGTCTGTCCAAGTAGAGAGTGAGTGTGAGACCTGCTTGTCTCAGGTGGAGGTTCTAGCTTCCTTGGGAGAGGAGCTAGCAGATTCTCAGAATGAGAACTTTTACCTCCGTTCTATCCTGAGTTGGATCAGTGCCAGAGAGCCACAGCTTGGCATGATGATCCAGCAGTTCAAGAGGCAGGATGGGTTTGGGGTAGGTTACACCTACACCAAGGCTGACTTTGAGAGTGCCATTAGCCGGGTAGTGGAGTGGAGCAAAATGACCCCAGAGCAGAGGTATCCCAAGACTCACTCCACTGAGACCTCCCAGGCTTGTCAGCCCAAGGATGGAGTGATTCATGAACCACCCAAAGCTCCACCCAAGAAGCCTATCTGGGTTCCTAAGCCCAAACACCTCCACTCTTCTCTAGACTCTCTTCCTGGACCCTCTCAACCCAAGAAGACCACACCAAACACTACCAAGCCCAAACATCCCAAGCCTCAACCACATCCCAAGAAGCCCACCTATCATTGTGAGTACTATCAGAGAGACGGGCATCTTGCGGAGTTCTGCTTCAGGAGGAAGCGAGTTGAGAGAGCAGAGAGGGCTCGTGGTGATCAGGAGCAGTTCTACCAGCAGGGTGGTAGACTACGTGTTCCTCGGCGCGGGGAGAGGCTAGAGGCCAGGCCGCGTCGTGTAGGTGGTGGTAGAGGAGACGGCTTTCTTGCCGTGCTCTAGTTGGTGGTGTCCGTTCCGGCAGAGTTCCAGGCCATGTTGGCTACGGTCCTGGACCTCGTGCCCGCAGGGTTAGGCAGAACCAAGGACCGCGCTTTGAGCCGCGTTTTGGTCCGAACTTTCATGATGGTTTCTGCTTTCCATCTTTTGAGTAGATGGCTCGACACTGGTTTAGCTCTTTTGCTAAACCTGGTGCCGAACCACTTGCTCCCACTTACAGCCACTGATTGTGCAGGACCGGGGACTGGAGGATGTTTGGATCATGGACTCAAGATGTTCTCGCCACATGACGGGACATCGCAGATGGTTCTCCAGTCTCACTCCCCCGAGCTCCAAAGAATACATCACGTTCGGGAACAGCGGTCAAGGGAAAGTAAGTGGCATAGGCTCAATTCGCATTTCAGATCATTTCTCTTTGAAGAATGTTGCTTTGGTTAAAAATTTGAACTTCAACTTGATTTCTGTTTCGCAACTTCTTGAGGATGGTATGGAAGTGCGTTTTAAGAAGGGAATTCTTCTGTGGTTGATTCTAGAGGGTCTTTGATTTGCCAGATTTTACCTTTCGGTAAAGTTTTTCGAATTGACTTCTCTAGTTCTTTTGGCCCTTCTCGCTGTTTGATTGCTGGATCTTCTTCTAAGCTCTGGAAGTGGCATAGGAGGTTAGGTCACTTGAGTTTTGATCTGCTAGTCAGGTTAAGCTCTATGGACCTCATCCGAGGATTGCCCAAGCTTAAGATGGAGAAGGATCTAGTTTGTCATCCCTGTCGTCATGGGAAAATGGTTGCCGCTTCTCACTCACCTGTGACTCAGGTGATGACTTCGTATCCGGGCGAGCTTTTACATTTGGACACTGTAGGTCCTGCTCGGGTACGCTCAGTCGGTGGGAAGTGGTATGCACTTGTGATTGTTGACGACTTTTCTCGATTCTCGTGGGTTTTCTTTTTAGAGTCTAAGGATGAAACGTTTTAGTTTGTTCATGACCTGATTTTGAAGCTGAAGAATGAGAACAATGGTCGAATGCGAGCAATTCGCTCCGACAACGGCTCTGAGTTCAAGAACTCTCAGTTCATCAGCTTCTGTAGTGATCAGGGTCCGGACCATCAGTTTTCTTCTCCTTACACTCCCCCACAAAACGGCGTTGTGGAACGAAAGAACCGCACGCTAGTCGAGATGGCCAGGACGATGCTCGATGAGCATAGGACTCCTAGGCATTTTTGGGCTGAATCCATGAACACTGCTTGCTATCTGTCCAACCGCATCTTTCTTAGAGCTTACCTTGGTAAGACATCATATGAATTGCGGTTTGGCAAACAGCCCAAGGTGAGCCACTTGCGAGCGTTTGACTGCAAGTGCTTTGTGCTCAAGAAGGGAGGGCATTTGGACAAGTTTGAGTCTCGTTGCTGGGACGGTGTTTTTCTTGGCTACACTTTGCATTCTCGAGGCTTCCGTGTTTGGAACCTCGAATCCCAGCTGCTTGTCGAGACTTGTGAGGTTTCATTTGATGAGTCCTTGCCTAATTTGACTCCTTCTTTTGAGCCTTCTGATGGTGAGCTCGGAGAGTCCATCTTCGAGGAAGATGAGGATACTCCAGCCGCTAATGAGGGTGGGCCTTCTGCACCCCCTGCAGAGCCCATGCCTTCTGAGACTTCGACTGAGGACGAGGGCGGACCTCTGATCACTTCTTCCACTTCGATCGAGCCCTCTCAGTCAAGTCCAGAGGTGCCAGCTGCTGACTCCGGTGAGGTGACTTCTGATCACCAGGGAACCCGAGCAGTTCAGCGTGATCACCCCTCAGAGCTCATCATTGGTGATTTGACTGAGAGAACTTTGCGTTCTTCTACCTCTCTTGCTGGGTTTGCTGAATCTGCGTTTGTTGCATCTTTTGAGCCCAGAGACGTTTCTCATGCTCTTTCTGATTCTAATTGGATTAATGCTATGCAAGAAGAGCTTGAGAACTTTGTCCGCAATCGGGTTTGGACACTAGTTGAGCCGCCACCAGGATGCAACCCCATAGGCACCAAGTGGGTATTCAAGAACAAACAAGGTGAAGATGGGGTTGTGGTGCGCAACAAAGCTCGACTGGTTGCCCAGGGTTTTTGCCAAAAGGAAGGTATTGACTTTGAAGAAACCTTCGCTCCTGTTGCCCATCTTGAGTCCATTCGTATTCTTCTAGCTTTTGCCGTTTCGAAGGGTTTTAAGCTTTTTCAAATGGATGTCAAGAGTGCCTTTCTGAACGGGTACATAGAAGAGGAGGTTTATGTTAGGCAACCCCCCGGTTTTGAGAATCCTAAGTTTCCTCGACATGTTTTTAAGTTGCAAAAGGCTTTATACAGGTTGAAGCAAGCCCCCAGGGCTTGGTATGATCGGTTGAAGCAATTTTTGTTGGGGAAGGGCTTTGTGATGGGTTCGGTGGACAAAACTCTTTTCTTGCTCAGAGATGCTTCAGATTTTTTAGTTGCTCAGATTTACGTGGACGATATTATCTTTGGTGGTACTACTGATTCTCTTGTGTCCAAGTTTTCTGAGCAGATGCACAACGAGTTTGAGATGAGCCTCATGGGTGAGCTCAAGTACTTCTTAGGGCTCCAGATCAAGCAGACCAAGGACGGCACCTTCATCCACCAAGGTAAGTACACTCGTGATATGCTTAAGAAATTTGACTTTGGTGGTGAATTGAAGCCGCAGATGACCCCGATGGGCACATCTGGGGGTCTGGACAAGGACGAGAGCGGCATCAAGGTCAACGAAAGGGAGTTTCGAGGGATGATCGGTTCGCTGTTATACTTAACGGCAACAACACCGGACATACAGTTCGCCGTGGGACTTTGTGCGCGCTTCCAGTCTTCACCACGCGCGTCTCATCGGCAGGCTGTCAAGCGCATCTTCAGGTATCTCACTTATGCGCCTGATCTTGGTCTTTCTATTCAGCATCATCTTCTCTCGATTTATCTGGATTTTCGGATGCCGATTTTGGTGGGTGCCGGTTGGATCGCAAGTCAACTTCCGGTACTTGCCAGTTTCTTGGTTCTTCTCTTGTATCTTGGTCTTCTCGAAAGCAATCTGGAGTTGCTGTTTCGACCATAGAGGCTGAGTACGTAGCTGCTGCTAGCTGCTGCTCACAATTGGTTTGGATGATTTCCACTCTGCGAGATTTTGGGTTATTCTTTCCTACCAGGGTTCCATTGTTTTGCGATAGCACCAGTGCTATTAGTGTAGGGAAAAACCCGTGTCTCCATTCAAAAACCAAATATATTGATGTGCGCTTTCACTTCTTGCGGGATCAATATGAGAAAGGTGTCATTGACCTTGTTCATGTTGATACCCATCATCAGTTGGCTGACATTTTCACTAAACCCCTAGATCAGTCTACATTTGAGCGTTTACGAGGGGATTTGGGTGTTGTATATCCTTTTTAGGATATTTTGCGTCAGTTTTTTCTTTCTTCTTTACTCTTTTCTTGAGTCTTTCTGTGTGTGTTCATATCTTGCATATTCACATATCACACTTTTGAGCTTGCTTCTGTTATATGATTGAACTGCTTTACTTATTCTAGCTGCTACATGCTTTGATTACTTGTCGATGATCATGCTTTGCTTCAGTTCAAATGATATGTCTGATATTGTCATATGCATGGCTTTTATGCTTTAAAATTGAAAAATGATCACCATTGCTTCTGGTAACTAGCATGCGTAGGCTGAATGTTCTTGCTATCTGTTACATGCCTTGTAGCTAGTTTCTGACTTAGATGCAAATATGCAACTTGGACATCTGTATGCTTTAAACATGGAAATGTGCTATAAAAATGGTGAAAATTCGAGAACAATGAAAATTCCATGCCTTTTTGTGCATAACTTGAAAAGATCCAGGTGGGTTTGCTTTGTCGCATTACATTTGTTCTGGACTGCATACCATAGCACTTTGGTATGAACTAGGACAGTGTAGTGTACGCCAAGACCAATGTCTTAAGCTTCTGATGGTCCAGATCTAGCCTAGGCTTGACTTGGTCGGTCAGCATAAGGTTTGACATGCAAATAACCCCTGGCAAAAATGAAAAAGAAAAAGAAAAAGCTTGAAAATTGAAATGATAACAAGTTTGCTGAAGCACTTTGTTTCTGAACAAAGCTTATCTTGGTAGATATCAGTTAGCTTTTGCATCTCATGTTTTACCTTGCTTGTTTTACTGGAAAATGTGGTGATGCTTTTTGTTTGCAAAAACTGAAAAATGCGTGCTAATGACTTTCTTTAGATATCATCTGTTGCACTGATCATGCCATGTGTCTTAGACAGTATCTCTTTTGCTATACTTGTTAGATGTTGTAATTGCAGTCAATCATATTTGAGAAGCATGCTTTCTACACTCCTTATGCACTCCAGTCGAATTCACTGCATATTTTGAGGGGAGTTGCATTTCAGGGGGAGTTTGTGTCTCTATTGAGTGCTTGATGAGTTCACTTGTCAACAAGGGGGAGAAAATTTGGGATCAGAGTTTAAGGGGGAGTTTTTACTCTGTTGATATCCTTGTTGTTCTGAAATCGCACTCATTTTTGAGCTTTTACGTTTTGGTTAACCATAATGACCACTTCTTGCTTTTGTTTGGCTTTCGGTCATTAGGGTTAAACTTTTACCTTATTTTTTCTTCTTCTTTGTTTTCTTGTGTTTTGTTTTCGTGTTTCCACATTTGTTCGCAGGTGCTGAAGAGCTGAAGAAGAGGAGTGTTGACAATGCACTCATCAAGGGGGAGATTGAGGAGCCATGCTGAATAGCATGGGCCTCATGGCTCTAGATGTGATGAGTCATTGTCAACGATAGTCAAAGGGGACAAAAGAAGAAGAGATCTGCTGTTTCATGGGCCGCGTGTGACTCAGGTACACGGGCAGCGAGCGACTGTTGGGCAGAGGAGGCTGCGAAGTCGGGCTGGCCCAATCCGGGTACATGGGCCAGAAGCAGTAGAAGAACCACTGGGCTGTTGACCAGGGTAGACTCAGGTACACGGGCGGTGAGCGATTGCCGGGCTGAGAGAGCTGCGGAGTCAGGCCGGCCCAATCCGGGTACCTAGTGCAAAGTCGGTGGAGGCTTTGTCAGTTTCGACGCAAAACTGACAACCGTTGATTCTGTATCGGACTGTCCAGAAGAGAAGCCGTAGTCGCTACGAAAGCTTAGCTTCCGGATAAGTCATTTGTATCTCTAGGCCCACAGTCAGTCAGTCATATCGGTAAAAATACCTAAGGGCAGTAGAGTCTTTTCCTTTATTTTAGCGTCTGTAAAAACCCTAAGGGGATGGTGGAATATTCTAGGCCATTGGGCAGCCTATAAATAGGGCCCCAATCCCTAGGGTTGGACTACCCCTTCCAGAATTCACTTTTAATCTATTGGGTCATTTTGTCTCCTGCGTTCTCTCTCCTGTTGTGCGCCGCCAGGCTCTTGTTCCCTGCGATTTAATTCCTGCATTCCATTTGTTCTTCTTGAATCTGTGAGATTCTCTTCCCTCCTCTTGTCATTCGGTTTGCAGTGTTTTTATGGTCTTTATTGATGCGCAGCAACTTCTATTCCTGAGAACTGAGTCTCTGTTGCTTCGGTTCTTCACTGAGTAGTACTAGTTCTTGCTGTTTGCAAGTAGTAATACTTCTCTGTAGCAATAGTACACTAGTACTCTAGGCTTGCTTTTTCCTGCATAGCTTTTTGATCGAGTTGGCAGGGCCAAAGTCCCTTTTCTTGTGTGAAGTCCAACTCTGTGAAGCAGACTTCGAATCTGCAGGCTTCGAATCAGCAGACTTCGAATCAGTAGACTTCGAATCTGCAAGCTTCGAATTTGCATACTTCGAATCTGCATACTTGAATCTGCAGGCTTCGAATCTGCATACTTCGAATCTGCATACTTCGAATCTGCATACTTCGAATCTGCAGGCTTCGAATCTGTAACCTTCGAATCCACAGACTTCGAATCAGCAGACTTCGAAATCATCAGACTTCGAATCTGCAACCTTCGAATCTGCAACCTCCGAATATGCAACCTTCGAATCTACAACCTCCAAATCTGCAACCTTCAAATCTGCAACCTCCGAATCTGCAACCTCTGAATCAGCAGACTTCGAATCTGCAGACTTAGTCAATCTGTTCTCGCTTTGCTGTTTAGTTTTTTTAAATGCGTTGGGTTTTGGGAGCAGGCCATTGATTCGAAAGAATTTTTTTAGGCGCCCATTCACCCCCCCCCCCTCTGGTCGCTACTTTCGGTCCAACACTGGTTCTGTGTATAAACATATTGAATCTCAATATCACCCTTCTCATTGTGATCTTTGAAAGTGATATCTCACATCAATGTGTTTGGTTCTAGAGTGCTGAACCGGGTTGTTTGCAATGCAAATGGTGCTATTGTTATCATAAAACAGTGGAACACTCTTATAATCTAACCCGAAATCCCACAAAGTAGAAACCATCCACAAAATCTGTGAGCAACAGCTAGCTGCAGCAACATAATCAGCCTTGACTGTAGATTGCGCAACACTATACTATTTGCGGGAAGACCAACAAACAAGAGAAGTACCTAGAAAGTAACAAGTACCGGAGGTACTTTTCCTATCAATTATACACCCAGCAAAATACGCATCTGAAGAACCACGAAGGCACAAATAAGAAGATACAGAATACCAAATGCCAAATTTGAGGGTATGTTTGAGATACCTGAGTATACGCTTTACCGCTTGGCGTTGCGAAGCCATTGGCGAAGCCTGAAAATGAGTGCACACACACAACGAAGTGTATGTCCGGCCTCGTAGCAGTCAAGTAGAGGAGGGAGTCGATCATGCTTCGGAACTCCTTCTGATCTACGACTTCTGCATCCTCATCAGGGTCCAATGCTACCGAAGTAGCCATTGGAGTGGCAAGGGGCTTTGCATCGACCATATCAAACTTCTTGAGCAGGTCCTTGGTGTACTTCATCTCATGGACAAAGGTACCTTGTTTGCTTTGCTTGATTAGCAAACCAAGGAAAAATGTAAGTTCGCCCATCATGGACATCTCGAACTCCCTACTCATGGTATCTGTAAACTCGACAACCAAAGCATGAGAAGAGCCACCAAAGATGATATCGTCACATAAATCTGAACTAGGAGGAAATTTTTGCCATGATTGAGAGTGAAAAAGGTTTTATCTACAGATCCCATCAAATACACTCGCTCAAGCAGAAAAGACTTAAGTCTATCAGACCAAGCTAGAGAGGCCTACTTGAGTCCATAAAGAGCCTTATAAAGTTTAAGGATTCTATGGGGGTATGTGGGATTTTAAAATCGAGGGGGTTGTTTTACATAAATATCTTCGCCTATAAAGCCATTAAGAAAAGCACTTTTGACAACTATTTGGTAAAGTTTGAATCAACGGGACGCGGAAAATGCAAGTAAAATTCTAACGGCCTCAAGACATGCAGCAAGTGCAAACAGTTCAGTAAAATCAATCCCTTCTAACTGAGAAAAACCCTAAGCCACAAGTCCATCTTTGTTTCTAACAACTGACCCATTCTCCCCTTGTTTTTTTTGAAAATCCATTTAGTTCCAATAAAATGAACATTTGGAGGAGGATCAACTAAAGTCTAGACTTGGTTTCTCTCAAAATTTTCAAGTTCTTCATGCATGGCATTGATCCAACTAGAGTCAGAAAGTGCATGACTAACATCTAAGGGCTCAAAAGAAGCAATGAAAGTGGAATCAATGAAATGAGCATGAGAACGTGCTACCCTTTGATCAAGCTCACCAATGATCTGCTCAGGAGGATGTATCCTTTGAATGTGATGAGGAGCCTCACGGTAGGATGCAGTCTCCCCCTCATCTTGTGCCGATGAGTGGTCGAAGATGACCAATGTTGAGGTAGTAGCTTCAGGGCCTCTCGCCGAAGTGGTCGAAGCGGGGTCAGCTTCGGGGGTTGATGTTGAGGGTAGTAGGGAATCATCCTCGAAGTCTTCAGTATCTTCATCTTCAAAGATAGTCTGTTCCATATCGTGTTCACTTGCCTGTTCAAAAGAAGAGCTAACATAAGGGGTTGATTCATCAAAAGTCACATCACATGACTAGATGATAGTGTTAGCTTCCAAATTGAAAACATGATAAGAATGACCATGGGTAGTGTAACCCAAAAAGATCTCATCAAAAGAACGCGACTGAAATTTGTCCAAATTTCCACATTTTAGGATAAAGCGTCGACAACCAAATACTCGAAGATGAGTAACTTTGGGCTGTCTCCCAAAATGCAGCTCATAAGAAGTGAAGATCAAAATTGATAGCAAGAAAATTTGGTTTGAGATGTAACAAGTGGTGTTCATGGCCTCAGCCCAAACATTCTAGTAGTCTTGTGCTCATCGAGCATCGTCCTAGCCATCTCAATCAAAGTGAGGTTCTTCCTCTCAACAACACCATTCTATTGAGGAACCCGCAGAGCATAGAATTGATGTTTTATGCCATACTCCATGCAAAAGTCAACAAAGAGACTATTTTTGAACTCGGTGCCATTATCAATTTGAATGAATTTCAATGCACCTAGAAGTTCAGTAAAAAGTCTCAAAGCTAAGCTACGAAAGTGTGTGAACACTTCATCCTTGCTAGTTAAGAAGAAGACCCAAGAGTAGCGAGAGAAATTATTGACAATGACAAGGACGTACCACCTGCCTCCTAAAGAACTAACCCGAGAAGGATCTACAATATCCATATGGAGAAGTTTTCCAAGTTGTTTTGTCGTCACCATAGAGATAGGTGAATGCGAAGCAGCAATCATTTTTCCATGTCAACAAGGACTACAAACTAAATTCTTCTCAAATTTGAGTTTGGGCATATAACACCCCAAATTTCCAAAGAAATAAAATACAATTTATTTATATTTTTCTGAAAAGGATTATTCTTGAATTTCCTTTAAAGCTATAAACACCCAAATAAACTAAAACCTAGAGAAAATATCCAAACCAGAGCCTAAAAAATTTATATGTGATCCCAAGGCCAAGACCTATTTTTGATAATTTTTACAAATTTGTACCACCCTTGGAAGCAACACTATTATTTTAAATCAATTTCGACAATTATTTTTATTCGGAAATAGATTTAAATAGTAATGGCCCCCTTTCCCCTTTTCTCCCTCAACCGGCCGGCCCAGCCCGCTCAACCCCGCGCCCCTCTCTGCCATGCGGGCCCCACTCGTCAGTGACCCCCCTCTCTCTCTCTCTGCATGCACACCCGGATCAGGCCCACTTGTCGGCGCCAACCCCCCCCCCCCCCCCCCCGGGCGAGCCTGACCCCACCAGTCAGACCCGACCGTTGCCACGCCCGCACCCGCAGCCGCCCGCTGATAGTGGCCCCCGCCCGTCAGGCCCGTATTCCTCCTCACGCCACCCCCAAACTTCACCGGCCCAATGACCTCGCTCTGCAATCTGCTCGTGCCGGCCCCCTTCCATTAAATTGGCGCCGCGTTATTGCTCCCCGAGACCCACCGGTATCATAGTGCGCATGCATGGCAAGACCTCGCCGGTGAGAGTGAGTACCGTCCCTCGGCTTTCCATGTATACACCGTCCGTTTACCCCACCGGCGTCTATATTTAAACCCCTGGCACCCCGCGTTCACCCCCTCGCTAGAATTTGGACTGAACCCAAACAGAACACCTGTGCTCCAGTTTTTAACACCACTCCACCGCCCGCACTCCAGCCATCGCTCGCTGTCGCCGGAGTCATCCTTGAGGAGCCATGCTGAATAGCGTGGGCCTCATGGCTCCAGATGTGATGAGTCATTGTCAACGATAGTCAAAGAGGACTAAAAGAGAGAGATGATCTGCTGCGTCTGGGCCGCGTGTGACTCAGGTACACGGGCAGCGAGCGACTGTCGGGCAGAGGAGGCCGTGAAGTCGAGCTGGCCCAATCCGGGTACATGGGCTAGGAGCAGTAGAGGATCCACTGGACTGTTGACCGGGATTGACTCAGGTACACGGGCGGCGAGTGATTGTCGGGCTGAGGGAGCCGCGGAATCGGGCCGGCCCAATCCGGGTACCCGGTGCGAAGACGGTGGACGCTTTGTCAGTTTCGGCGCAAAACTGACGACCGTTGATTTCGGATCTGACCATCCTGAGGCGAAGCCGTAGCTGCTACAAAAGCCCCGCATCAGGACAAGTTACCTTTATTTAGGTTTTTACTATTTTGCCTTTAGGCCCACAGTATGTCAGTCGAGTCTGTAAAAAATCCTAAGGGCATTTCGGTCTTTTCCATTTTTTTATTTAGCGTCTGTAAAAACCCCAGGGGTATTTCTGCATTTTACCCATTTATTGGGCTGCCTATAAATAGGCCCCAATCCCTAGGGTTAGGGTCAACTCACTTTAATTAAAAAAAATCAGAGTTCATCCCTGTTTCCCCCGTGTGTGCGCCGCCAGCATTTTTGAGTTCCTGTTCATCGAGAGTTTTTTCCTGTTTTCTCTTCGATTGATTGTCTGGAAATCCTTCATCCAGGTTCTGATTTCTCTGCGGTATTCTCGAATCATCTCGCTGTGAAGTTTTAGCTCTGTTGCTTTGGTTTGCGTGTTCTTCAGGATCGCCTGTTCTGGTTTTGCTGCAGAAAGCTTTTCTCTCACGAAGCTATTGAATTCACTCCTGATTGCACAGTTGTTGCCCACCGAATGACTGTTCTCCTATTGCATTTTTTATTCATCTGAGATCATTTACTGGTTGTGGACAACCGCAGGCTATCTAAGCAATCTAGGATTTTTTTATTGTTCTGCTATTGTGTCTAGCCAGCAGGCTTTGTGCTGTGTTGTACCAGCAGCTAGAGTCCTAGTCCTGGAAGCTATTCCTAGCTTCAAGCATGTAGCATTAATATACATTTCCTTATTTAAATGCACAACGCAGGACATTAGTACTCTATTATCTTGAGTATTTGTCTCAGTCTTCGTGTATGGCATTTTATTTCAGCACGGTTTCTTGAGTAGTACTGTTGCTGCCATTTTATCATTGGTCAGTTGACAGAAAAAGCAGTCTCTGTTGCATGTTGGTTTCGGCTGCAGCGATGAATTTTTCGAAGTATGCAGTATAGTGTGGACCCCATAGTTTACAGCACAGTTATTGTTGTTCAGCAGGCTCCGCATCGCTGCTTCGATTTTGTGTTTACTTCAGAGTTAGCGAAGTAGTATTCGGAGTGGGTGCTTCGGCTCTTTTGCTTCGCTGCACAGTGGGTCCGCTGGCCACGGCTTTCGGAGTGGACGCTCCGCAGTTCCCAGGTCTCTGTTTCGAAGGATTTTTCCGTTTACTTCCAAGTCCGAAAAAGCAGTTTCGAAGCTCTGCAGAGAACTTCGCTGGTTTTGAACTCTGCTCCGAAGGTACTTCGTTCCAAAGTAGGCTTCGCATTTTTAGCTGCACACGTCAATAGCCTTCGCCAGACAACTTCGAAGCAGGCTTCGGCTCATCCACTGCAGGCTTCAAAATCTTCAAGCCTCGCACATACACTTCGAACAGGCTCCGACGTTCTTGCCTTCGGAGATTATTTGCTTCGGAGCAGAGCTTCGCACGAAGTAAGCTTCGGAAGCTTCGGAACGTGCACCACAGGCATTAATACTGCGCACTTCGAAGTGGACTTCGTCAAGTATCTTACTGGAGACAACGTAGAACAGTAACTTCTCATCTCGATTTACGTACACTTAGATCAAACTGCTGTGATGTTTTGTTTCTGTGAAGATTGATCTATCATGTTTAGAATGGCTTGTTTATCTGCCTATTAGCACTGAGTTGGTGTTTCTTCATTTAGGACACCGGTCGTTTTTAGGCTAGATTATTTTAGCTCAGTTGATTTGTCCTTCTTTTAACTGTTTATTTTGTTGAGGTGCGTTGGGTGTTGGGAGCAGGCCATTGATTCGAAAGAATTTTTTAGGCGCCCATTCACCCCCCCTCTGGTCGCTACTTTCGGTCCTACAAGTGGTATCAGAGCCTGGTTAGGGTTTTTCCATACCTTAACCGGTTTCTAAACCCCAGTAGTGATCATGACTTCCCCTGGCAAGGTCCCGTCCTTGGAAGCTTATGGCTATAATTATTGGAAGACTCGCATGCGAGCCTATCTCATGAGCCAAAGCTCGGACATCTGGGACATTTGCGTTCATGCTACGTTTGTCATATTGCCAGTTGCTGAGCGTGATTCTCCTGGTATCATCGCCCAGCATGTGAACAATAGCAAAGCGGTGAACATCTTGTTTTCTGGTTTAGGTCCCACTGAATTTGAGCGTGTTAGCCATCTCTCCACTGCGAGAGAGATCTGGGCTACCCTCCAGGCACACCATGAGGGGACAGCCCAGGTCAAGGCTCGGCTCTATCAGACCTACCGGCGTGAATATGAGAACTTCACACAAAAGTCGGGTGAATCTGTTAAAGCATTGTTTGGTCATTTTCAGTCGATCATAAACAAGCTTCGGGACAACAAGGCTGAGGGTGTTCAGTTAGTCTCAGATCATGAACAGGCCCTCAAGGTTCTTCATACCTTGGACCCAAAGATCTGGGAGATCAAGGTATCCTCTATCATTGAGAGCACATCTTATGATACCTTGACCATTTCTGAGTTGTTTAGCAAGCTGAAGGCCACCGAGGTTGATACCCAGTTGAGATCAAATCTCACTGGCTCTGGATCAAAGTCTTTGGCCCTTGCTACACCTTCTGTTGATCCCTCTTCTGTGAGTTGTGCTGGGTTCTCTTTGATGTCTATCACTGAGGACCAGCTTGAGTCTTTGGGAGATGATGATTTGTGTCTGTTTAACAACCGGGTGCGTCGTGTTTATGACAAAAGGATGTTCAAAAGACACGGCACAAAGACCGGGTGCTTTGAGTGTGGTGATCCAGGACACTTCATCGCCGACTGCCCCAAGCGCAATGGCCACAAGAAGGGCACCGGTAGTGGCTTCCACGACTCCGGCAAGCACGTCAGCTCCTCCTTCAACAAGGGCAAGCCAAAGACCAGATTTTTCAGAAAGGCCCTGAAGGACTACCGGCGAGAGAACAAGAAGCGCGACAAGGCCTTCTTCGCTGAGATGGAGAAAAGCTACTCCAAGCGGTCCACATCTTCTTCCTCTTCATCGAGCTCGAGCGATGATGAGATCATCATCAGGAAGGGGAAGGACAAGGACGATCCAGCAGGCCTTTGCTTCATGGCCTTCGGTGACAGACCGAAGAGCCGCTCACATCAGCGCCGAAGATCCCGCAAGAGCTTCTGCTCAATGGCTCTTGGGGATAAGGAAGAGAAGAGCTCCTCCGATGACTCCGACGACGACGACAACGAAAAGGTATCATCCTATGAACGCGAAATAGTTGATTTACTTGAAAGCAATCGTCAGGAGTTAAAGTATCGGGAAAAAACTGCTTAGAGGGGCTAAGAAGAGGATAGATGAGTTAGAGAGTGAGCTTGTCGTGGCCAACGGCAGAATTGAGAGTCTATCTTCTTCTCCTTGCTTGGGTGATAGCAGTGAGTGCCCAAAGTGTGAGGTGCTTCTGTGTGACCTGTCGACACTGAAGTCCAGGTACACAGAAAGGGTTGATGAGAGGGACGCTTTGTCCACTGAGCTTGAAAGCGCTCAGCTGGAGCTGAAAGATGCTCAAGCCACTGTCGTCGTACCCTGTGCTGATTGCCCATCTTATCTTGCCAGTTTAGCTGAGCTGAAAGCCAAGGGCGATGAACATCTGGGTAATTTGGAGAGAGTGAGAGCTGAGCTGGCGCAGACTAGGCTAGAGCTTGAGACATTGTCAGTTCCACCCATTGTCTGTGAGAACTGTCTGTCTCTTAGACTTGAGTTGATTAAGCTGAAAGCCGAGAAGTCTGTCCAAGTAGATAACGAGTGTGAGACCTGCTTGTCTCAGGTGGAGGTACTAGCTTCCTTGAGAGAGGAGCTAGCTGATTCGCAAAATGAAAATTTTACCTCCGTTCTATCCTGAGTTGGATCAGTGCCAGAGAGCCACAGCTCGGCATGATGATCCAGCAGTTCAAGAGGCAGGATGGGTTTGGGGTAGGTTACACCTACACCAAGGCTGACTTTGAGAGTGCCATTAGCCGGGCAGTGGAGTGGAGTAAAATGACTCCTGAGCAGAGATATCCTAAGACCCATTCCACTGAGTCCTCCCAGGCTTGTCAGCCCAAGGATGGAGTGATCCATGAACCACCCAAAGCTCCACCCAAGAAACCCATCTGGATTCGAAAGCCCAAACACCTCCACACTTCTCTTGACTCTCTTCCTGGACCCTCTCAACCCAAGAAGCCGACACCAAACACCACTAAGCCCAAGAACCCCAAGCCTCAACCACATTCCAAGAAGCCCATTTACCATTGCGAGTATTGTCAGAGAGACGGGCATCTTGCGGAGTTTTGCTTCAGGAGGAAGCGGGTTGAGAGAGCAGAGCGTGCTCGTGGTGGTCAGGAGCAGTTCTACCAGCAGGGTGGTAGACTGAGAGTTCCTCGACGCGGGGAGAGGCTGGAGGCTAGGCCGCGTCGTGTAGGTGGTGGTAGGGGAGACGGCTTTCATGCCCGTGCTCCAGATGGTGGTGTTCGTTCCGGCAGAGCTCCAGGCCGTTTTGGCTACGGTCCTGGACCTCATGGCCGAGGTTTTAGGCAGAACTGAGGACCGCGCTTTGAGTCGCGTTTTGGTCCAAACTTTTCTGATGATTTCTGCTTTCCGTCTTTTGAGCAGATGGCTCGACACTGGTTTAGCTCTTTTGCTAAACCTGGTGCCGGACCATTTGCTCCCACTTACAGCCACTGATTGTGCAGGATCGAGGACTGGAGGACGTTTGGATCATGGACTCAGGGTGTTCTCGCCACATGACGGGACATCGCAGATGGTTCTCCAGTCTCACTCCCCCGAGCTCCAAAGAGTACATCACCTTCGGGAACAGTGGTCAAGGGAAAGTAAGTGGCATTGGCTCAATTCGCATTTCAGACCATTTTTCTTTGAAAAACGTTGCTTTGGTTGGAAACTTGAACTTCAATTTGATTTCTGTTTCGCAACTTCTTGAGGATGGTTTGGAGGTGCGTTTTAAGAAGGGCAATTCTTCTGTGTTTGATTCTAGAGGGTCTTTGATTTGCCAGATCTTACCTTTTGGTAAGGTTTTTCGGATTGACTTCTCTAGTTCTTTTGGCCCTTCTCGATGTTTGATTGCTGGATCCTCCTCTGAGCTCTGGAAGTGGCATAGGAGGTTAGGCCATTTGAGTTTTGACCTGCTAGTCAGGTTGAGCTCTATGGACCTCATCCGAGGATTGCCCAAGCTTAAGATGGAGAAGGATCTGGTTTGCCATCCCTGTCGTCACGGGAAAATGGTTGCCGCTTCTCACTCACCTGTGACTCAGGTGATGACTTCGTATCCGGGCGAGCTGTTACACATGGACACTATCGGTCCAGCTCGGGTACGCTCAGTCGGTGGGAAGTGGTACGCACTTGTGATTGTTGACGATTTTTCTCGATTCTCGTGGGTTTACTTCTTGGAGTCTAAGGATGAAACTTTTCACTTTGTTCATGACCTGATTTTGAAGCTGAAGAATGAGAACAATGGTCGTATGCGAGCAATTCGCTCCGACAACGGCTCTGAGTTCAAGAACTCTCAGTTCGTCAGCTTTTGTAGTGATCAGGGTCTTGACCATCAGTTTTCTGCTCCTTACACTCCCCCACAGAATGGCGTTGTGGAACGAAAGAACCGCACGCTAGTCGAGATGGCCAGGACGATGCTCGATGAGCATAGGACTCCTAGGCGCTTTTGGGCTGAAGCCATGAACACGGCTTGCTATCTGGCCAACCACATTTTTCTTAGAGCTTACCTTGGTAAGACCTCATATGAGTTGCGGTTTGGCAGACAGCCCAAGGTGAGCCACTTGCGAGCGTTTGGCTGCAAGTGCTTTGTGCTCAAGAAGGGAGGGCATTTCGATAAATTTGAGTCTCGTTGCTGGGATGGAGTTTTTCTTGGTTATGCTTTGCATTCTCGAGGCTTCCGTGTTTGGAACCTCGACTCCAGCAGCTTGTCGAGACTTGCGAGGTTTCTTTTGATGAGTCCTTGCCTTCTTCATCTCCTTCTTTTGAGCTTTCTGGTGATGGTGAGCTCGGAGAGTCCATCTTCGAGGAAGATGAGGATACTCCAGCTGCTGATGAGGGTGGGCCTTCTGCACCTCCTGCAGAGCCCACACCTTCTGAGACTTCGACTGAGGACGAGGGCGGACCTCTGATCACTTCTTCCACTTCGATCGAGCCCCCTCAGTCGAGTCCAGAGGTGCCAGCTGCTGACTCCGGTGAGGTGACTTCAGATCACCAGGGATCCCGAGCAGTTCAGCGTGATCACCCCTCAGAGCTCATCATCGGTGATGTGTCTTCAAGAACTTTGCGTTCGTCTGTTGACTCTCTTGCTGTGTTTGCTGAATCTGCTTTTGTTGCATCTTTTGAGCCCAGAGACATTTCTCATGCTCTTTCTGACTCGAACTGGATTAATGCCATGCAAGAAGAGCTTGAGAATTTTGTCCGCAATCGGGTTTGGACTCTAGTAGAGCTGCCACCAGGATGCAACCCCATAGGCACCAAGTGGGTGTTCAAGAACAAGCAAGGTGAAGATGGGGTTGTGGTGCGCAACAAAGCTCGACTAGTTGCCCAGGGTTTTTGCCAGAAGGAAGGTATTGATTTTGAAGAAACCTTCGCCCCTGTTGCCCGTCTTGAGTCCATTCGCATTCTTTTAGCTTTTGCCGCTTCGAAGGGTTTTAAGCTTTTTCAAATGGACGTCAAGAGTGCTTTTCTGAACGGGTACATAGAGGAGGAGGTTTATGTTAGGCAGCCCCCCGGTTTTGAGAACCCCAAGTTTCCTCGACATGTTTTTAAGCTGCAGAAAGCTTTATACGGGTTAAAGCAAGCCCCTAGGGCTTGGTATGACCGGTTAAAGCAGTTTTTGTTGGGGAAGGGCTTTGTGATGGGTTCTGTGGATAAGACTCTCTTCTTGCTCAGAGATGCTTCAGATTTTTTAGTCGCTCAGATATACGTGGACGATATTATCTTTGGCGGTACTACTAATGATCTTGTGTCCAAGTTTTCTGAGCAGATGCACAGCGAGTTCGAGATGAGCCTCATGGGTGAACTCAAGTACTTTTCTAGGGCTCCAGATCAAGCAGACCAAGGACGGCACCTTCATCCACCAGGGTAAGTACACTCGGGACATGTTGAAGAAATTCGACTTTGGTGGAGAGCTGAAGCCTCAGATGACCCCAATGGGTACATCTGGGGGCCTGGACAAGGACGAGAGCGGCGTCAAGGTCAATGAGAGAGAGTTTCGAGGGATGATCGGTTCGCTGCTGTACTTGACGGCGACGAGGCCAGACATACAGTTCGCCGTGGGACTGTGCGCGCGCTTCCAGTCTTCACCACGCGCGTCTCATCGGCAAGCTGTCAAGCGCATCTTCAGGTATCTTACCTATGCGCCTGATCTCGGTCTTTACTATTCAGCATCATCTTCTCTTGATTTATCTGGCTTTTCGGACGCTGACTTTGGTGGGTGCCGGTTGGATCGCAAGTCGACTTCCGGTACTTGCCAGTTTCTCGGTTCTTCTCTTGTCTCTTGGTCTTCTCGAAAGCAATCTGGAGTTGCTCTTTCGACCACTGAGGCCGAGTATGTAGCTGCTGCTAGCTGCTGCTCACATTTGGTTTGGATGATTTCCACTTTGAGAGATTTTGGGTTGTTCTTTCCTACCAGAGTTCCTTTGTTTTGCGACAGCACCAGTGCAATTAGTGTAGGGAAAAACCCATGTCTCCATTCAAAAACCAAACACATTGATGTGCGCTTTCACTTTTTGCGGGATCAATATGAGAAAGGTGTCATTGACCTTGTTCATGTTGATACCCATCATCAGTTGGCTGATATTTTCACCAAACCCCTAGATCAGTCTACCTTTGAGCGTTTATGAGGGGATTTGGGTGTTGTGTATCCTTTTTAGGATATTTTGCGTCAGTTTTCTTTCTTCTTTACTCTTTTCTTGAGTCTTTTGGTGTGTGTTCATATCATACATATTCACATATCACACTTTTGAGCCTGCTTCTGTTATATGATTGAACTGTTTTACTTATTCTAGCTGGTACATGCTTTTGATTACTTGTCAATGATCATGCGTTGGTTCAGTTCACTTGATATGTCTGATATCTGTCATATGCATGGCTTTTATGCTTTAAACATGAAAAATGATCACCATTGCTTCCGGTAACTAGCATGTGTAGGCTGAGTGCTTTTGCTATCTGTTACATGCCTTGTAGCTAGTTCATCACATAGATGCAGATATGCAACTTGGACATCTTTATGCTTTAACATGGAAATTGTGCTATAAAAATGATAAAAAAACAAAAATGAATGAAAATTCCATGCCTTTTTATGCTTGAGTTCAAAAGATCCAAGTGGGTTTGCCTTGTCGCATTGCATTGTTCTGGACTGCTTACCATAGCACTTTGGTATGAACTAGGACAGTGTAGTGTATGCCAAGACCAATGTCTTAAGCTTCTGATGGTCCAGTTCTGGCCTAGGCTTGACTTGGTCGGTTAGCGTAAGGTTTGACATGCAAATAACCCTTGGCAAAAATGAAAAAGGAAATGAAAAAGCCTGAACATTTAAAAGACAACAAGTTTGCTGAAGCACTTTGTTTTGGACGATGCTTATCTTGGTAGATATCGTTTAGCTTCTGCATCTCATGCTTTACCTTGCCTGTTAACTGCAAAATGTGGTGATGCTTTTGTTTGCAAAAACTGAAAAATGCGTGCTAATGACTTTCTTTAGATATCATCTGTTGCACTGATCATGCCATGTGTCTTAGACAGTATGTCTTTTGCTATACTTGTTAGATGTTGTAATTGCAGTCAATCATATCTGAGAAGCATGCTTTCTACACTCCACCTGCACCCCAGTTGCATTCATTGCATATTTTTTGAGGGGGAGTTGCATTTCAGGGGGAGTCAGTGTCGTTTTAGAGTGCTTGATGAGTTCACTTGTCAACAGGGGGAGAAATTTTGGGAGAAGAGTTTAAGGGGGAGTTTTGGCTTTCTCTGGGATTTGTTTCAGGGGGAGTTTTTGTCCCGTTTGTCCTTACTCTTTGATATCCTTGTTGATGTTTCTGAGACTGCACTCGTTTTGAGCTTTTACCTTTGGTTAACCATAATGACCGTTTCTTGCTTTTGTTCGGTTTTTGGTCATTAGGGTTAAACTTTTACTTTATTTTCTTCTTCTCTGTTTTCTTGTGCTTTGTTTTCGTGTTTCCACAGTTGTTCACAGGTACTGAAGAGCAGAAGAAGAAGTGTTGACAATGCACTCATCAAGGGGGAGATTGAGGAGCCATGCTGAATAGCGTGGGCCTCATGGCTCCAGATGTGATGAGTCATTGTCAACGATAGTCAAAGAGGACTAAAAGAGAGAGATGATCTGCTGCGTCTGGGCCGCGTGTGACTCAGGTACACGGGCAGCGAGCGACTGTCGGGCAGAGGAGGTCGTGAAGTCGGGCTGGCCCAATCCGGGTACATGGGCTAGGAGCAGTAGAGGATCCACTGGACTGTTGACCGGGATTGACTCAGGTACACGGGCGGCGAGTGATTGCCGGGCTGAGGGAGCCGCGGAATCGGGCCGGCCCAATCCGGGTACCCGGTGCGAAGACGGTGGACGCTTTGTCAGTTTCGGCGCAAAACTGACGACCGTTGATTTCGGATCTGACCATCCTGAGGCGAAGCCGTAGCTGCTACGAAAGCCCGCATCAGGACAAGTTACCTTTATTTAGGTTTTTACTATTTTGCCTTTAGGCCCACAGTATGTCAGTCGAGTCTGTAAAAAATCCTAAGGGCATTTCGGTCTTTTCCATTTTTTATTTAGCGTCTGTAAAAACCCCAGGGGTATTTCTGCATTTTACCCATTTATTGGCTGCCTATAAATAGGCCCCAATCCCTAGGGTTAGGGTCAACTCACTTTAATTAAAAAAATCAGAGTTCATCCCCTGTTTCCCCCGTGTGTGCGCCGCCAGCATTTTTGAGTTCCTGTTCATCGAGAGTTTTTTCCTGTTTTCTCTTCGATTGATTGTCTGGAAATCCTTCATCCAGGTTCTGATTTCTCTGCGGTATTCTCGAATCATCTCGCTGTGAAGTTTTAGCTCTGTTGCTTTGGTTTGCGTGTTCTTCAGGATCGCCTGTTCTGGTTTTGCTGCAGAAAGCTTTCTCTCACGAAGCTATTGAATTCACTCCTGATTGCACAGTTGTTGCCCACCGAATGACTGTTCTCCTATTGCATTTTTATTCATCTGAGATCATTTACTGGTTGTGGACAACCGCAGGCTATCTAAGCAATCTAGGATTTTTTTATTGTTCTGCTATTGTGTCTAGCCAGCAGGCTTTGTGCTGTGTTGTACCAGCAGCTAGAGTCCTAGTCCTGGAAGCTATTCCTAGCTTCAAGCATGTAGCATTAAATATACATTTCCTTATTTAAATGCACAACGCAGGACATTAGTACTCTATTATCTTGAGTATTTGTCTCAGTCTTCGTGTATGGCATTTTATTTCAGCACGGTTTCTTGAGTAGTACTGCTGCTGCCATTTTATCATTGGTCAGTTGACAGAAAAAGCAGTCTCTGTTGCATGTTGGTTTCGGCTGCAGCGATGAATTTTTCGAAGTATGCAGTATAGTGTGGACCCCATAGTTTACAGCACAGTTATTGCTGTTCAGCAGGCTCCGCATCGCTGCTTCGATTTTGTGTTTACTTCAGAGTTAGCGAAGTAGTATTCGGAGTGGGTGCTTCGGCTCTTTTGCTTCGCTGCACAGTGGGTCCGCTGGCCACGGCTTTCGGAGTGGACGCTCCGCAGTTCCCAGGTCTCTGTTTCGAAGGATTTTTTCCGTTTTACTTCCAAGTCCGAAAAAGCAGTTTCGAAGCTCTGCAGAGAACTTCGCTGGTTTTGAACTCTGCTCCGAAGGTACTTCGTTCCAAAGTAGGCTTCGCATTTTAGCTGCACACGTCAATAGCCTTCGCCAGACAACTTCGAAGCAGGCTTCGGCTCATCCACTGCAGGCTTCAAAATCTTCAAGCCTCGCACATACACTTCGAACAGGCTCCGACGTTCTTGCCTTCGGAGATTATTTGCTTCGGAGCAGAGCTTCGCACGAAGTAAGCTTCGGAAGCTTCGGAACGTGCACCACAGGCATTAATACTGCGCACTTCGAAGTGGACTTCGTCAAGTATCTTACTGGAGACAACGTAGAACAGTAACTTCTCATCTCGATTTACGTACACTTAGATCAAACTGCTGTGATGTTTTGTTTCTGTGAAGATTGATCTATCATGTTTAGAATGGCTTGTTTATCTGCCTATTAGCACTGAGTTGGTGTTTCTTCATTTAGGACACCGGTCGTTTTTAGGCTAGATTATTTTTAGCTCAGTTGATTTGTCCTTCTTTTAACTGTTTATTTTGTTGAGGTGCGTTGGGTGTTGGGAGCAGGCCATTGATTCGAAAGAATTTTTTAGGCGCCCATTCACCCCCCCTCTGGTCGCTACTTTCGGTCCTACAATCCTCCACCCTCAGCGACCGCACCCGTGTGATCACCGACGCCACCCCTACCTCGCCCACCCCTCCGTCGCCGCTGAAGACCGCCGGAACTCCATCACTGACAAGGACCCGAACACCTTTGTTGCCCCCGCTCACCGCCAGTCGCCACCTGATGACCCCAAGCCTCACAAACGGTACCCTATTGACCTCCGCACTGTACTAGTTATGTTTTAGCCCTTAGGGCCGAACGCCATTGCTCGCCGTGGCCGCTAGCACATCATCGTCGCTGGAAAAGACGACCGGCACAGGTAATGTACCCGTGCTGCGTAGGATTCAACCGAAACCGTGCAATCAAGATCGAATGGTAGGGATTAAATCGTTTGTTCAGTTTAATCTAGCTCATCAGATCTCGGCGAAGCGGTATGCTTTAATCTGGATCATCCATTAGTATTTAAACCCTGCATTAAATCTAGGCCATCCATCGCGTACCGGTTTGGTCTTTTAATCTCAGCCGTCCGTTTTCATTTAAACCGCCCACCTCGCCCTCACGCGTCCGATCGTGATCCGACGGCTGATCTCGATCCGGTTCACGCGCACAGTGCGCGGCTTCACTGTGGATTCGGTTCACCGTGGACCAGCGACTATTTTTAGTTTAATTTAAATTCCAGAAATTGTTTTTAACTTCAAAAATTCATATCTTGCTCATTTTAACTCCAAATTTGACCATTTCAATTTCAGAAAATTTATATTTTTATTCTCTACATGATTATGCAATAAAAACAGTAGTTGGACATTTTATTTTTATTGAATAAAGTATTTAAAAACACTTTAGGGTAAATTGATAATTCTTTTTAGAAAAATCCAGAATTCCATAAAATTGTCTTAACAATTTAGATAATAATTTCAGAATGTTTAATAACATTATTTCACTTATTTTTAACCCAATCAAAACCTTTATGTTTATTGTGTGATTTGGGTTGTTTAATTGAATGAAATGTTTATTGTGCGTATCGAGAAGACCATGATACCACCGAAGAGCCGGAATATTACCCGGAGGTTCCACCTTCACCTTTCGCTGAGCAAGGCAAGTCACCCAACTAATATTTGAGCATATTGAACCTAGTTTTCTTAAACTCTCGCTAAAACGCTAAAACACATAGGTTATACATGCATTAGTCAAATTGAAAGTCTTACATTATATTTATTTAGATCCCCAACCTTGAAGTGCAACCCCAAGCCATGCTATTGAGCCTAAACTCCTTGTCACCATATTATTAGTACTATTAGATAGTGTCCAATGTATTGGCATAACCGTTATAGGTTAAAAACGAGTCGTAGAGATTTGGATTCTATTATATGATCCCCGTTATTCTCTCATCCCTGGAATTCTATTGGCTATGGAGTTTTGGTTAAGTGTGTAAGCATGGTGGGTTCTGGGTGCAAGCTAGGACATTGGTCGGTAGCACTCAGGGCACTATAAGGACCGGTTTGCGGGATCCGTTGTAATACATTTCCATACTATCCACAAGTCTAGTGGGTAAGTCCTAACTAAGGTATGGAGTGTTCCAATTTGAGACACCACTTAGAGATGGGTCAAGTAGCACCTGCG
This sequence comes from Zizania palustris, assembly GCA_019279435.1. Classification (NCBI taxonomy): domain Eukaryota; kingdom Viridiplantae; phylum Streptophyta; class Magnoliopsida; order Poales; family Poaceae; genus Zizania; species Zizania palustris. The sequence goes on along the minus strand of JAAALK010000285.1, from coordinate 21,767,007 downwards.
GGTGGCTTGTACTGACATGGCGCAAAAGTGGGTGCGATGTTAGCCCGGAGTGGCCGGGCGCGCCGGCGAAACCTAGAGCGGGTGTTATCGGATTGGAGCATTTCATGCTAAGGTTTTGGCATGAGTTCCCGTGGAATGGGTCATCTCGTTATACTTTGGTGTGTGGGATGAGTGTGTGCCTTATGGGTACAGTAGTACACCTCTAATCAGAGTTTAAATCTTTTTGAAATACCGAGCCCACGGTCAAGGGCGGGTTCCGTGACGATTTGGCATATAAGGACTGTTGAGCGAGGAGGGAAAACTGTGGGATCGAAATGACGACTAGAGGGGGGTGAATAGGCGCCTCGACACTTTCTTTAAAAGTGATGGCCTACTCAAATCAACCAACGCACCTCTAAAAACACAAATTCACGCTTCAATTCAAACAATACTGATGTTAAGCTCAAACAGAGTCAAAAATTCAAAAACAACTTTGTTTCAAGATCCTAGACAACACCTATATCAAATCACTCATACAAACAATCAATTCAAGTTTATAGTAATGAATCAGCTCAATTCAAATCACTCACAATCGAGATTCAAACACTTTTGAATTTTTCGGACAGTGAATAGTAAAGGTAAAATCAGCAAAGCATATTTGTTAGACTTTGGTTCAATTTGCAAGTTTCAACTTCAAACTTAACTCAATTCAGCACACTATATTCAGATTTTGGCAAACAAACTAGATCTGAACAAATACAACACAGCACATACACATTCAGGATGTTTTCGGACAATGAATAGTAAATGTTACTTTCAAACCGGATCTGAAATCATATGGTTCAAATTAAAAATTTCAGTCCCTGAACATGTTTTAATTTCATCCAACCAGATTCAGAATAGTGCCACAGGGATTCACTAGTTGAAAACAGAAAACACTAAATGAAGAATAGTGATTTTATTACTGCAAGTGTAAACAGCATGTCATCAAATAGTGTTGTCGACACAGAATGTAGCAAATCTGAAAACAACTTTCAGTGCACTGAATCTTGACAAGAAATGCTGAGACAAGAAAATAAAAGCTGAAATGAGCAAGTCTGAAACAATTTAATTCACCCTGAACACAAGCTGAAAGAATCAAGCTCCAATACGATGTACAGGATTGCCGAAACCCCTGTAGCCAGACCAGCAAAATCGCTCGGCCCTGTTTATGGTAATGCCTCAATGCAGAAAAAGCACTCTCTCAACAAAACAAATCACAGATGAATGTTTCTGGATGAACAAGCTTTGCAAAACGAAATTGATGACTCTGTGTTTAATCAAATGTTCTGGATTTAATAGCACACTTTATACTTCAATGTTTCTGATCTGAACAACAATTTTCAGTAGCAAAACTAGACTAACCAGAATAACGTGTTCAGCACTCCTATCACTCTCTATACTACTGATCAATCAAGAGAACAAAAGCCAAAGTTCAGAGTGTATACAAACTAATGAACAGAACAGATTAGAACAAAAATTTGATGCACTTCCAATTCAGCAGCTTTTCAACTAGCCTTGCTCAGATTTTCTCCACACAACCAGTCAATCACATGTTGTTGGGGAATATATTTCCCTTAAACAGGGGCCAAATGACGTCAGCCTCCGACAGCCTTCGGCCCAGAGCCAGGTACTGTCGGAGCCCGTTTTCTCTCTAAGTATTGTTTCCAGGTCCCAATGTGCCTTTCGAAGCCCGTAGCTACGGAGCCCTCAACCAGGAGGTCCGGCCCGGAGCCCCCAATTCGGGCCCTGGCGCAGGGCGCCGGAGGCCACCCTCCGGGAGCCGAGTCCGGAGGCCACCCTCCGGGAGCCGAGCCCGGAGGCCACCCTCCGGGAGCCGAGCCCGGAGGCCACCCTCCGGGAGCCAAGCCCGGAGGCCACCCTCTGGGACGCACTCCGGAGCCTTTCCCCCAGCCTCTGCCTTCGGCATATCTTTTGGCTGGTCAAAGCCTGGCGCAGCCTGACATGTCAGTAAAGCTGTAAAGTTGCCTGGCACCTTTTGTACCGTAGCTAGCTCCTTTTTTCCCTCTCTGCCCCTATGAGCCAAGGGCTCATAAGAGGGCATCCTAGTCTTTTCCTTTGGCCTGCGTGCCTATAAAAGCAGGGCCAAGCCCTTGTAACGGGGGGATACTCCAGGGGGCCGTGAGACCCTGGAGTTATTCTCTCCACATCAAGGCACATTATGCCAAATCCACTACAAACTGGACGTAGGGTTATTATCCCCTAGGGGAGGCCCGAACCAGTATAAACCCTATCTCTCCCTGTGAGAACCCATCGAGGTTCACTCTCCACATCCTACTCCACCATAGAAAAACCTGCTGGAACTAACGCAATTGTTCCAACACATGTAATAGATGTTAGAAATCTAGCGCTCACACACACACACAGAACACTCAAGAGCATAAAATGAACAGAAGTGGGAGACTCAAACGCTCGAGAACAGAAGCAGGAGACAAGCAGTAGTGCCCAAACGCCACAGCGCCCACACGCTGCACTCTAATGCTTCTCGCTTAACACAAATGGGCAGTACAAGGATTTATAGCTGGCAGACTCTGGGAGCACGTACTCCACGCTGCAACGACTCTGCCGCTGATCCGCATACCGGCCGCACGCTATACGCGCAACAACGCCCACGAACCGGTCATACTCAGCCCGCAAGCCACGCTCCAACGTGCATGCAGAGCTATCCATCCATCCCAACGACATGCAGGCACTTCCTAGAAGCTAGCTACCAGACTCACTCAACTGCACACGTGCCGCACAGACGTGCACATGCTAACAGACTCAAATCGCCACACGATCAACACACACGCACTACCAGCTCGTCGTCCGCGTGCACACACACAAAGCTGGGTTTATTTCTAACAATCTCCCCCTAAACCCAGCGCCGCTGTCCTGCACTCACAGGAGCGTCGCTTCCTCGTCGACGTCAGCGAGCAACGCCTCCTCCTTCTTGGGCTTGTGGCAGTCCCGTGCGAAATGACCGCGAACGCCGCAGTTGAAGCACTTCCCGATCGAGGACTTCTTCGATTTCTGCCGAGCTTCCCACTCAGCCTCCGTGAGCATAAGTTGGTCGTCGCGTCGTTCGCCGCCGGCACGGGTGCGCTGCCGGGAACGCTCGTCGAACGCCTTCAGCCTACCTAGTGCCTCCTCGAATGGCATCTTGTCGACGTCGCAGAACTGCTCAATCCCCGCCACCGCAGGGTACAAGCGATTAGGGACGGTGTCGAGAAGCTTCTTGACCATGGAGGCGTCGTCGAGGGTCGCACCGAGTCCGGCATACCTCGCTGCCATGCCACTGATCTTGCCAGCGTAGTCGTCCAACTCCTGCCCCTCCGCCATGGACAGCACGTCGAACTCGCCTTTGAGGGTGGCAAGGCGAGCAACCTTCACGCGATCGGCTCCGACGAACCTTGTCTTGAGGCTGTCCCACACCTCTTTCGCCGTCAGCTTCGTCGCCACCTGCATCAAGATGTCCTCTGGCAGCGCTTGGAGTAGTTGCGCCTGCGCCGTCTTGTTCTTCTTATCGTCGACGGCCGCGCCATCTGCTAGAGCCACAGCCTCCTAGAGACCTTGGGCATCAAGGATCGCCTCCACCTTGATCGCCCAGGCGGTGTAGCTCGTCGGCGACAACACCGGGTATGACATGGACACCGTGCTCCCCCCAACATGAGAACCAGCAGTGTGAGGAATCATCGCCATGGAGTCGAGGTCGTAGCGCAGGATCTTGGGCATACAGGCTCTGATACCACTTGTTAGAAATCTAGCGCTCACACACACACAGAACACTCAAGAGCATAAAACGAACATAAGTGGGAGACTCAAACGCTCGAGAACAGAAGCAGGAGACAAGCAGTAGTGCCCAAACGCTCGAGAACAGAAGCAGGAGACAAGCAGTAGTGCCCAAATGCCACAGCGCCCACACGCTGCACTCTAATGCTTCTCGCTTAACACAAATGGGCAGTACAAGGATTTATAGCTGGCAGACTCTGGGAGCACGTACTCCACGCTGCAACGACTCTGCCGCTGATCCGCATACCGGTCGCACGCTATACGCGCACCAACGCCCACGATCCGGTCATACTCAGCCCGCAAGCCACGCTCCAACGTGCATGCAGAGCTATCCATCCATCCCAACGACATGCAGGCACTTCCTAGAAGCTAGCTACCAGACTCACTAAACTGCACACGTGCCGCACAGACGTGCACATGCTAACAGACTCAAATCGCCACACGATCAACACACACGCACTACCAGCTCGTCGTCCGCGTGCACACACACAAAGCTGGGTTTATTTCTAACAATAGAATCAGAACTAAACACACAGATACAAGATGAACTTGAATTAACCATTTTCAGTGTTCAAATCATGAAGTTCATGTGAAAAGTAAACTGATTCTTGAATCCAAACTATTTAGCATGTATGACACACATATTCAGGTGAAATTTCACACAAAAAAACAGTCCAAATACTCAAGGTTTTTCAGAGAAATCAGAGGAAAACTCACTAGATCATGCGCTGATTACAGGGAAAATTTGACGCTGTACAGTGACAATGGCAAACCTGGATGCCCTGTAGCGGATCTAGCAAAACCCTAAGCGCTGTTCACCATCAGTTGATCATCGGAGGAAAGAGTTCTTCTGGGAGAGAAATTTCTGATATCAAACTTTGAAGTGCACAGCTGCAATCTGATGCTCTACAGAAACAGGAGGAATCCTATCGCTGGAATGACAAAATGCAGAGCACTATTCATCCTAATGCCCATCGCAGGAAGAGGGCTTTCGGTGGTTCAAACATTGCAAGAGCTAAAATCCAAATTGCTTTCTCTGGTCAGACGTGCAGAAAATGGCAACGCAACACTTCTCATTCAAATGTTGATGAACAGATGCATACCGGCAAAAATCTGTATCCAGAACAAAACACCAGCGCCTTACTGTTCACCGTAATTCAATAGCAGCAAAAATCCTCTCGGTAGATCAAAACAAATGTGAAGAAGAAGAAATCAATTTGATTTTGTGTTCCTCAAAAATTCTGGATAGCCTCTCACGGATGACAGCCATGGAGGGGGATAAAATATCCCACCTACTCCACATTCCAGAAGGCACATTTTGCACTAAAGCCCCTAGAAAAGACACTATTTACAAAACAAAAATACAAAATAGAAATACCCTATTTTACTCTAGAAAATTACAAATGACCCCTCTTTAGAATATTTTCAGAATATATATACTCCAAAAATACTCTAAAAAGTACACACTAAGACACTAATAATTAAACTAACACTTTGACACTATTTTATTGAAATAGTAAAAACGGTAAAAGTTTCGACGGTTTTCAGCAAAAACCGACAAAGCCTTTTCAGCTCCTCGACTCGTGGCACCGCTTCGCGACTCCGAGCGCCAGCAAGCCACTTCCGCTCTCGATCCCCTTGAGCCGCGCGAATGCTTGTCCTAGCCTCCCTCTCGCGAACATGGTCGACACGCCGTCGCAGTCAGCCGTCCGTCCGAGTCTCGCTTCGTCTCTTCGTGCACTCTTGAGATCTTCTCCAACTTCGCCCGGCTTCCCTGATCCTCAGCATCAAGATCTCCGCTCGACCCTCGATCACCCGCCGTCGATAGTCGTTCAGCATCTCCACCCTGCACAAACAAGACAAGAAAAAACAAGAATGCGACGCACTACCGAAACCCTCAGCAGCCACACCTTCACTCCACATCGAAACCCTCGATGCACTCCACATACTCTCGACCACTCATTCGCTCAGACGCTCATCCTTTTCAATCACTCATCATCCAGACCGAAACCACCCTTGGTTTCTCAAAAACGTACTCCTCGAGTTAGATGGTATTACATGGTTCATGTTTATTATTCCGCACAATTAAATTTTACTACACTAAATGCTGCAACTAAAACATGTACTTTTTCGCACTTTAAGCCACTATCATTCCTTGTTATTACTCTACATTATTATTGCATTCTCGGTGGCTTGTTGAGTACTTTTTAACTCATACCCATTGAACAAACACTTCAGAGGCTGCATACTACGAGGAGGATGGTATGGAGTAGCGACCCAGTCAAGAAAATGATCCTGAAGAAGATGTTTATCATGCAGTTTATTTTCATAGTTTCTTTTAATTTTACACTTATGTAATAATGTGGTATACGAACCACAGATGTTTGACCGTATGTACGTTGTCGCATGATGGACCTCTTGTTATTATTGTTTTTCTATGGAAATTCAATAAGGTTCCGATTTGGTAAAATCGCATCACAGGGCAATCTTTGGATCAGTCCTAGGGCACTCAATCGAGCTAGCAATTCAAAGCTCAGAAGTAGAATGTGCAACTAAGTAGGGAGAAGAACCATATGACTCAGAAAAATCAGCTCCAAAACTCTCCCAACTCTAAAAATCTTGCAAACCAAAACACCATCAGAATTGAGTACTTGCGAACTATCGCGATGAAAATGCAGAAAGCAAATTGTATCCCAAATTTCTAACCAAAGCAACATCTTTGAGAGTGAGATTTGAATTGATTCTTACCACACCTTTACCTTTCACTCTACTCCTTCGATTATTGCTGAAGGTGAATTGCTCCTTTTTCTTGTTTGTGGTGAGGCTGGAGAACCATGATGAGTTCCTGGTCATATGGCGTGAATAACCGGAGTCCATGATCCACGTGCTCTCCAAGCCTCTGTCTGGCACCTACACGACATGAGACAACCTCGATCGCTCAGTGTTGGGGTAAGAGAAAAAATGATGAGGTATCCAGCACTAAGAGACACGAGGAGTAGGCAAAGTAACAGTAGACTGTCTACGCACAGGAAAAGTAGAATGATGCAAAGTGTGAGATCTTCCTACATGATGGAAGCCAGACAAATGACGAGATCTCCCAACCTATCGAGGTACAAAGCCACTAATACATGGTCTATCACCATATGAGACATGGTGTACACCATGAGGGGCAAAACCTCTCAAGCGAGCACGAAGAGCCTTGAAAACAAGACGAGAGTGATAAATAGACTCATATATACCTAAGAATGGGTAATGCATGTCCTGAAAACTCATCTCCTGTGAGCGTCGCTCATCCTTGATGTGACGAAAGCAAAACCCAACCAAATGACCCACTTGCTGATAATATGGGCACTAAAAGACTCTCTTGGGGGTACTCATATGGGTCATAGGAGCAATCCTCACAGGCTCCTTGGGTTTCTGCTGATGGTTTTTCTTGGATGGAGGAGGTGGAATTTTCTTGGGGGGCTGGCTAGGTTTCTTGGCTTTCCGTGGAGTGTCTAACTTGGCTCTCTCTTTCTCTAGTGTAGTGGGTGAAGTAAATACTGTTTTTCTCTCACTGTCTGGAGGAATTCTCTCAAGACCGAACCCTAGACCTAACCCTGCCCTATCAGCACACGTCTTGGTCTTGGCCAAGAGCAAATTCATCCTTCCCTTTCCCTCAGTGCATTTGTTCACCACAGAAAGAAGGTATTCATTTTCAGTCATGAGCTTTTCAACTTGCCCACTAGCAAAACTGAGTTGGTCCTTAAGGGTGATGTAGGTGGGACAAGAAGGCTGCACATCCTTAGAACACTCAGCACTCTCCAATCTAGTCTCTAACTCCTTAACATGCTTGTCTCTCAAATTAATGCTATCAATTAATAAAGGACAGTTTGAACAAGCATCAGAAGAAATAGGTCTAGACTCCACCACCAAAAGCTGCTTCTGTGCAGTATCAAGCTCATTAATAGTTTGAGCATGCACAGAACGCAATTGATCAAACTCACCCATGACAATAGTGCAAGATTCACATTCAACATCATCAATCTTACACTTAAGCATGTCATAATCAGTCGAACCATATTCTAGCTTAAGTCTAAGGTCTTTTCTTTTTCTAGCGGCCTGAACAAGTAATCTATCTTGACCAAGAACTACCTCATTCAGTACATCTAGCTTAATTGAAAGCTGGTCATAGAATAGTGTTACCTCGGATGAGTCAAGCTCATCGCTGCTGTGAGTGCTATCGGTCATCAAGCAAAGGCTGGTGAAATCTCTTGCTTTCTTCTCCTTCTTTTCCTCCTTCCTTGGAGGCTATTCCTCCTCATCAGAGCTCGACTCCTCAGTTGAAGAAGTGTCGATGTTGCTGAGTGTCATGACAAATGCTCTAGAAGCGGCTTTGGCTACCCTCTTAGCCATCTTTCCGCACTTACCCTTTGTGTAGGGTTTTCTCTCCTTTTGTAGTGTTTGGGGTGCTCACTCTCTTCTCTCCTCTTAAGCTTAGGATAGTTAGCCTTGATGTGAGAAGTGTCACCACACTCAAAACACCCACTAAAACCACTTCTCCACTGATCCCATCTCTCATTGTGAAAATGGGTGAATCTCCTAGCAATGAGAGCAAGCTCTTCATCATCTAGAATATCCACCTGCTCTTTGGTAACGGAGACCACAGAGGACAAAGAAAAACCACCTACAAGAACATAAGTGCCAGATGAGCTTGGTTCTGTAGTAGTGCCATGGCTAGATCCAGAAAGTAGTGCCAAAGGCTGAGGTAAAGAGTTTTTGTGCCTTGCAAGAGATGTTTTGGCAATCTCTGTGGACTTTAGCTTGTTGAAGAGATCATCACAGGTCAATGTGTCATATCCCGTGGACTCCTCAATGCTGGATATCTTTACTTACCATATGCTACGATTAAGAGCATAGAGAAGCTTGATAGCCCTATCATGGACATTGTAAGCAAGCGTCCCAGTGGACCGCAAGTTACTCACTATTGCATCAAACCGCGAAAACATGGCATCTATAGATTCGCCAGGGCCTTGCACAAATAGTTGATATTGTTGATTGTATGTGCTCTGGCGCTGAGCGTTGATCTGTGTAGAGCCCTCATGAAAAATAGTGGGTGTAGTCCAAATTTCCCTAGCCGTCCTAAGGTGTTGTACCCTATCAATCTCACTTTTGCTCAAGTCAATGAACAGTATATTTATAGCTTTGGAGTTAGAATTATACTGATCTTTTTCTGCCTGATTAGTGTGGGTTTTAGGGATGGGTATTGTGAGTCCACAATCTCCCATATTGCATTTCCTTGGCTTAGCAAGTAAGCCTCCATGTGCACCTTCCAATATGCAAAATCAGTTCCATCGAACAGAGGTATTTTACTAACTCTGTCCATTCGGCAAAAGATTACAAAACCAGTTAAGGTCAACTAGTGATCTTAACCAAGCTATGATACCAATTGTTGGACCAAAACAGGCGACCAAAGGGGGTGAATGGGAGGTTTTAAAATTCTCTTCTGCTGAATAGGCTTCGAACACACCCTTCGAAGTGTCTAGTTTGGAGGTATCGAACAAACTCCGAGCATAGGCTCCGAATGGGGTAAAAATTCAAAGTTCAGAAGACTTCCATCACACTCAGATAACCAAAAACGCACTGGACTCCGCAAAGATTGTGCAGGCTCCGCACATTGAGGTGGCTTTGAGCAGGCTTCGCACAACTGGACTTTGCACATATATGTTTCCCTGAGAGCTCCGAACAGATGCTCCACACTAGTAACTAGTACAAGGCCATGCACATCAGAGTGCTACAAACTAGAGCAAGCAAACTGATAGTAAGAAGGACTTCGACTATAAGAACAAAATGGGCTTCGAACGCATACTTTACTAGGTGCTTCGCTAGTAATCAAGGAGGGCTGACCTCCAATTTACATAGAGCGAACATACACCAAAAACCCTCATAGAAATCGCACATATGTGAGACTAAATACTTCGATCAAATGAACACTGAGTAAAAACTCTAGATTGCACAAAGCAAAATAAAAAGCAGTAAACTCAACCTACACAGTGTGAATCATAGATACAAGTTCATGCAATCCATTGAAAACAGAACAGAAATTTCATTGCAAGAACAGGGAACACATAACTCACAAGTTCAGAGAACACGAGGGTACAAATGGTAGTCTACTTTATTGGAACCTCCTTTTGTCAGCTTCACAGGGCAGACAGTATCAGCCTTTGCAGAGCAGACACGATCAACTTTTTCCAAAGCGGAATCTTTGGGAGCCCCCTTCGCACACGAGGTGTGCAGAGGCTTCGGTGACATGCTTTGAACCTGAAGGCCTTCGCTTCACCGAAGTTAGTCTTCGATATATTGACGGTTTTGAGCCGAAGCCATGAAAGCCCTTAAGCCTCTGCACCATCACCTCCAGAGTAGATCACCACGGCTTCACAGCTACCCCGTGCTTGAACTCCGTCCATCCCTGTACTGAAGCCATTCATGGCCGAAGTATCTTCACCACCTTTGAAGTCCCTCCTTCATCAAAGGCCTCCGCATGAAGCACTTCCATAAGCACTCTGTATTATCTCCTCCCAGAGCACAGTCCTGAAGAGCCTTACCCAGACCATGCCTTCGATGCACCTCGACTTCTGAGACCTTCGTCAGGTGTCCTTCTAAGTGTCTCCGTCTGGAGCACACTTGGGAGCCTTGCCTCATTCATGAGGACTTCATCCGCCATCCTTCGAAATTACTCCTTCAGAGTCACCCTTCGAAGTGCGTCACCTCTGAGGACTTTGCCTCAGGATACCTTCACCCGGAGCCACCCTCCGCACTTTCTGCCTTCGCCTGGTGCATCTCGACCCAAGGACCGACCCGAGTCGTTCCTTCGCCTCTGAAGTCACCTGCACACCACCGACAAGCAGAAAAGTATATCCGATACCCCAGAGACCTCTCCGATAAACAACCTATGGTACACACTCCGGTGTACCGCACACAGTACTGAGTCCTTCGGTATAGACTTCTCATCGTATTCTACCGGACCCCTATGACAGACATACTCTGTTGCAACAGCTGCAACCAACAAACACCGAACCCTTCGGTAAACACACCTCCGAACCGCTTCAAAGGGACCCCTTCGTTCAGAAAGTAAAACTTGTCAATCACTCATCACAGACTTGAAACCAAGACATATCTCAACTTGGTTTCTCAGGGTTTTTATCGGTTTTTATCGATAATTCAGTATTTAGGCCGAATTGATATTGATCTTAAGTGTTTTGCAGGAGCCAATGCACCCATCTTCATCAATAAGGGCCTCTACATCGACTTGGGACATCCCTGTGTGTGCTGGCTAGTTAGGGCAGCCGGCACCTTGCCTGTCGGTCCGACCGGGTTGTGTCGGCACGTGCTGGTGTGACCGGTGGCACAAGGCCGGTCCGCCCGCCCGCCTCTGATCGACTCGATTCCCCTCGGGGCTAGACCAACTAGTAACCCCTTTGCTCCAATGGTCTGACTACTGGTCTATACCAAGTCTGACCAGCCCGCTTTTGCTGGTCTGACTGTCTCTCCACACTTTGGCTAATTGGATCGCTCCCTCGTGGTGTGGTCTAATTGCCTAGTGACTCCACCCTGAGGTCCCCTTGTGACGGTCAAGGTTCATCAGAACACGGCGTCGACATCGTGTAACATTTGGAGGACTACTTTGAGCGTCTATGCGCTTTTGGATCGCTGGATCAACGTCATTGTTGTTTGGCTCTTTGTTGGACAATTTTAGCGTCAACATTAATGCCAAGGTATGTGCCTTTTAACCATAATAAAATCCCTGACAGATCCAATCTATCTAAAACCAAGGGTGGTTTCGGTCTGGATGATGAGTGATTGACAAGGATGAGTGTTTGAGTGGTTGAGGTTGGTTGAGTGCATCGAGGGTTTCGATGTAAAGTGGAGGAGTGTGTGCCGAGGGTTTCGGCGGTGCGTCGTGTTCTTGTTTTGTCTTGTCTTGGATGTGCAGGGTGGAGATGCTGACCGACTGTCGACGGTGAGTGATCAAGGGTCAAGTGGGGAGCTCGATGCTTGAGGATTAGGGAGGCTGGGCAAAGTTGGAGAAGATCTCAAGAGTGCACGAAGAGACCGAGCAAGACTTGGATGGACGGCTGACTGCGACTGCATGACGACCGGGCTTGCGAGAAGGAGGCCAGGACAAGCATTTCAGGCGGCTCGAGGGGATCGAGAGCGAAAGTGGCTTGCTGGCGCTCGGAGTCACGAAGCGGTGTCACGAGTCGAAGGGTTGAGAGGCTTTGTCGGTTTTTGCTGAAAACCATCGCATATCTAGTTTTGTTAATTTTAATAGTTTAGAGTCTTTTTACTTTGAGTCAATGTGTAATAAAATGTTGTAAGTCTAGAGTTAGTGTACTCATTTAGTATATTTTAAGAATTTTCTAATTCTGAAAATATATATTACAAGGAATAGGACTTTTGTGTAATTTTCAATTCTAGAAGGTTCTTTTTAGAAAATACCCCCATGGTTGGCCTATAAATAGGGGACCATATCCATGGGCAGGTGAGGGATTTTTTGGCTGTTCCTTTTGCTGAACCACAACTTCAAATTCATAATATACCTACTTTATTTTGCTGATTTGTGCACCCTGTTCATCATCTAGCACGAGCTACAGTGAATGCATCAAGGATTCCAGCGCGCAGGTATGTAATTGTGGCTGTGATCGATTTTGTGCAGCGATTTCTGGTGAATTTAGTGCAGAAGTTGATGTTGATGTTTATACATCTTTTGTTGAGGATGATTTGAATGATCCATTTTTGAAAGTTGCAAGTTATTTCTGAGATTCATTATTATTTATTTTGCTGATCAAACAAGGCATCACCGTTCTAGAATTTAACTCTACTGAAATGGTTGTGTTTGTGTAGCCGTCTACATGTTTGATGAAATGTTTCATTAAGTGTTCATCAAAATCATTGCTGATTCTTGGGTTGTTTCTTGAGTAATATCATGGTTGAAGGGACTCAAAGGTATTCCATAACCTTTTGCAGAAATTGAGAATTAATCCTTTCTACCATTTTGTTTTGTTCCTGTAGAGAGTTCAGATACTAGATTAGTTTTCTTGTGTAATCACTTTTGAATACGATTTTTGAGCAGTTTTTGTGCTGATTTTGGATCCGAGTTCTTCATGGATTTTGATGTTCAAGTTTCTAGGGTTCCATTTGTGAAGTTCTCAAAAGTTTTTGATCATATCTGCATGTATTTTTCTGCCCAACAAACTACCTAAATGGTTCTGAACACTTGTAATTTCTGCTGAGTACAGGATTCTCTTTTCAGTCTGAATTCAATATTTCAGGAAATGTTTGATCTGTTTTGGTACTGTTTTTGGATCCAAGTTCTTCATAGCCTTTGAAGATCAAGTTTCCAGGGTTCCATTTTGGGAATTTGCAAGAGTTTTTGACCACTTCTACATATATTTTTCTATCCAACAATGTCTAAACAGTTCTGGAAATGTATGATTACTGTTGATTGAGTTGTCTTCAGTCTGGATTCAATCTTTGAGGCGAGTCTTGATCTATTTTGGTACTGTTCTTGGACCTGAGTTCTACATAAATTTTGTTGTCCAAGTTTCAAGGGTTTCATCTTTGAAATTTGTAGAAGGTTTCGACCACTGCTGCATATATTTTCCTGTCCAACAGAGTCCATAAAAAGTTCTAAAAACTGCTGATTTCTGCCAAGTTTCGTGTTCTATTTTTAGTCTGGATTCAATTTTTGAGGCGATTTTTGATTAGTTTTGGTTCTGTTTTTGGACCTGAGTTCTACATAACTCATATTTTCTAAGTTACAAGGGTTCCATGTTTGAAGTTTGCAAAAGGTTCTGAACAGAGCTACATATTTTTTTGGCTCATCTATAGGCTATAAAAATTCTGGAAGGTGGTCATTTGCTGAAAATCTTAAAGGCTGAAAGTTGAATATAGAAACATTTTCTCCCTTCTTTTTCTTTCCCAGCTTGCCGATCATGCGCTGCCGTATGCAGTGATGCTTTTCACCATTAACAACTGCATGTACTGCCGAGCACATGTTCCACCAAGCCCATTCTGAAATTATTTTTTTATGCGAGTTTTTTGTATAGAATAGAAAAAGTTTCGGAGCTATTTTTAAAGTGCAGTCTTTGTGTGTGCAAATTTAGTGCTGGTGATCCTTCAATCTATCATTTGACATAATATCAGATAGGAGGGTGATAGCATCTATTTTTATCAGAGTCTTTACTACATCTGCTTCCGCTTGTTTATTTAGAGGTGCATTGGGTGATTTGAAAAAGCCATCATATTCGCAAGAATTTGTCGAGGCGCCTATTCACCCCCCTCTAGTCGCCATTCCGATCCCACAATTGGTATCATAGCCGGTTAGATCACTAGGTGACCTTAACCGGTTTTGTGATCCTTGTTTTTGGCGACATGGAGAGAAACACAAAAATCCCGATGTTTGATGGTCATGATTATTCGTATTGGAAGGTGCGCATGGAGGCTTATTTACTAAGCCAAGGAAGTGCTTTGGGATATCGTCGATTCCCAATATGAGATTCCTGAAACTCGAACCTCAGAGTCTGATAAATCAAAGTATGAGTGCAACAACAAAGCGAGAAACATACTTTTTGTCAGCCTGAGTCGCAAAGAGTTTGATAGGGTCCAGCACATACGAATTGCACGTGAAATTTGGACCACTTTGAGAACTTTTCATGATGGCACTACCCAGATTAATGCTAGGAGGCAAAGCACATATAATCAAGAGTACCAAATGTTTGTGCAAGGACCTGCGAATCGGTAGATGCTATGTTTGCGCGCTTTGATGGGATTGTCAGTAATTTGTGCGCCACTAGGACTTTGGCTTACTCTGACTACGATCGGGCGATCAAACTTCTCTATGCTGTTGATCGTAGCATATGAGAGGTGAAGATCTCCAGTATTGAAGAGTCGAAAAGCTTTGACACTCTGACTTGCGACGAACTCTTTAGTAAGCTTAAGTCCACCGAGATTGCCAAGGCATCTCGACCAGGAGCTGGAAAATCTTTGTTGCCTTTGATTGCTTTGGTTTCCATTCATGGAAGTGGTACCTCATCTGTAGGTAATTTTTCTGGTGTTTCTGGAGTTTGTGCTTATTCTGGTGTTTTTGACTTGTCCTCCCTTGTCTCAGTCACAAAATAACAAGTGGATGTTCTAGATGATGAGGAGCTAGCTCTCATTGTCAGGAAGTTCACTCGCTTCTACAATGATAGACGAGACCAAAGGAGAGGAGAGTCACATGGGTGTTTTGAATGTGGAGATATGTCTCACATAAAAGTGAATTGCCCTAAATTGAAAATGAAAAATGAAAATGAGCACAAGCACCAACAATGGAACTAGAAACCCTACTTCAGAGGGAAGCGCGGAAAATTGGCTAAGAGAGTAGGTAGAGCTTTTGTGGCCACCCTCAGCGAAATCGACAGCACGTCAAGCGAAGAGTCAAGCTCGGAGGAAGAGGAGTCGCCCAAGAAAGACAAGAAGGAGAAGAATGAGAAGAAGACACTGGACCTCACCGACTTGTGCTTCGCGGTCGACGACAATGATAGCAGCGATGAGCTTTACACTTCTAAGGTTAGTCTATCACATGACCAATTACTTGTTCAAAACGATGAATTCCATGATGCAATCATTTCACAAGATAGACTGCTTGAACTTGCTGCTAAAGAACGAAAGGAACTAAAGCTTAAAATTGAATAACTTTCTACTAAACTTTCTTTGTTGAAGTCTGAGTCTGAAATTGCTGAATGTGAGTCTTGTCTTATCGTTATGGATGAACTTGCTCAGTCGCGTCTGATTCATGCTCAAAACATTGAAAAACTTGAAAATGTTTAGAAGCAACTTTTGGTGGTGGAGTCTAGTCCTTATGTCATCAATGAATGCTTAAATTGCCCTCTACTGATTGAAAGCATTAATCTAAGAAATAAACATATTGATGAGCTTAAGTCTAGATTGGAGAGTGCTGAGTGTTCTAAGGATGTGCAGCCGACGTGTCCCACCTGCATCACCCTTAAGTACCAACTCAGCTTTGCTAGAGAGCGAGTAGAAAAACTTAAGTTGGAGAATGATTATCTACTTTCCATGGTAGACAAATGCACTGAAGGAAAAGGGAAAATGGATTTGCTTTTGGACAAAACAAAAATGTGCGCTGACAGGATAGGGTTAGCTCTTGGGTTAGGTTATGAGAGAACTTCTTCTAATACCCCAAGCCAAATTGTATTCACTCTACCTACTACCCTTGAGAAAGAGAGAGCGCAGTTAGACACACCTCAAAAAGCACAATATCCTACCCAACCCAAAAAGATAATCATTCCACCACTCAAGATAGACTCCAAGCAAAAACCTAGGAAAACTATGAGGTTTGCGCCAGAAACCTATAAACCTACACCCAAAAAAGTTTTTCATTGCGCTTATTATTTTCATCATGTAGGTCATTTGATTGGTTTTTGCTATCGTCGCATGAAATATGAACGTCGTGCTCATGTTTTGTACTTTCATGATTATTTTCACTTGATTTGCAAGAGTGTGCTTTCCGTTCTTTTCCTGATTTTGAGGCGCCACATGGTTTTGAGAGTGATTTTGCCCCTCGTGGTGTACACCATGCTCCCAATGGTGATAGATCACGTGTAAGAGGCTTTGATGTTCGATAGGTTGGGAGACCTCATCAATTTCTAGGTTTACGCTTTGTAGGTAGACCACACAATGTTTTTCATGGTTCATATCCTATGCATGGTCAGTCTACTTTCTTGCCTGGTTCTCGAGTTTTGCGATACTGGATTCCAAAACAATTTTTAGCTCACCCTCTCACTGAGCATCCGAGAGATACTAGCATGTTTTGAGGGGGAGTTGTTTAGCATTGCATGAGCTTCTGTCATATGATTAATTGCTTTTACATGTACATGCTTCGTTATGCCTTTGTAGTATTGTCTTTAATACTATTGACTGTACTTGGCATGACTTCATCTGAGAATTTTCATGAGCATGGCTTTTATTTGTGAAAATTTGAAAATGGTCACTGCTTAGTCTAGAAACTAGCATGAATTCGTTGAGTGCTTTTGCTATCTTTTACACACCTGACAGCTAGGTCCTGTCTAACTTGGATGCTAATACGCAACTTGATTTCATCAAAAATGAATGAAAATGAAAATGAAAATGAAAAATGAATGAAAATAAAAATGAAAATGAAAATGGATGATATTCATGCTATTATGTGCTAAAATTGAAAAGATCCATGTGGGTTTGCTTTATCGCACTATTTTGTTCTGGATTGTTTACCATAGCACTTTGGTAAGAATCGGGACGTTGTAGTGTTTGCCGAGACCATTGCTTTAAGCTTCTGATGGTTTCAACCTAGGCTTAGCATGGTCGGTTAGCATAAGGTTGACATGCAAATAACCCCTGGCACAAAAATGAAAAATTTGAAATTCATAGCATATCATGTTTGCTGAAGCACCTTGAAGTGGGATATGCTTATCTAGTGTGTTCTTGTTTAGCTTTTGCATGTCATGCCTTGACATGTCTAGTATGCTAGTCTTAGTGGTAATTCTTTTATTTGTTAAAACTTGAAAATGCTTGCACATGCCTTTTGTTTAGATGGTATTCATTTGAGGTTGTAATACATTACTTTTAGATGATATTCAAGGCGAATGCTTGTTTGTACTGTAATTGCAGATGCTCATGTTTCAGAAGCTCACATCTCTGCTTTACCCTCATTCCCCTTTTTGCATCCTTTTATCTCCTTGATGCCTGCATTGTCGAAGGGGGAGAAATTGTTCACATGATGTTTTGGATACTTTGGCTTTTGGATTGCTTGGTTAAGGGGGAGTAATGGTTTTCATATTGCATTAAGTTGCTTTTGATGCTTTTTGCCTTACCTCGCATAAGGTTTTTGTCCTAGCGGGGATATCTTTTACCAAGTGACATGTTTTGCTCTTTTATGAGTTTTTATGGTTACTTGTGCGCGTAACTTGCAATCCTCATCATGTCTTTGCTTTGGGGTTATCAATGCACTCATCAAGGGGGAGATTTTGAAACCAAGGGTGGTTTCGGTATGGATGATGAGTGATTGACAAGGATGAGCGTGTGAGTGGTTGAGGTTGGTTGAGTGCATCGAGGGTTTCGATGTAAAGTGGAGGAGTGTGTGCCGAGGGTTTTGGCGGTGCATCGCCTTCTTGTTTTGGCTTGTCTTGGATGTGCAGGGTGGAGATGCTGACCGACTATCGATGGCGAGTGATCAAGGGTTAAGCGGGGAGCTTGATGCCGGAGGATCAGGGAGGCCGGACAAAGTTGGAGAAAATCTCAAGAGTGCACGAAGAGACTAAGCAAGACTTGGACGGACGGCTGACTGCGACGGCGTGACGACCGGGCTTGCGAGAGGGAGGCCAGGACAAGCATTCAGGCGACTCGAGGTGATTGAGAGCGAAAGTGGCTTGCTGGTGTTCGGAGTCATGAAGCGGTATCACGAGTCAAAGGGTTGAGAGGCTTTGTCGGTTTTTGTTGATAACCGTCGCATATCTAGTTTTGTTAATTTTAATAGTTTGGAGTCTTTTTACTTTGAGTCAATGTTTAATAAAAGGTTGTGAGTCTAGAGTTAGTGTACTCCTTTAGTATATTTTTCAGAATTTTCTAATTCTAAAAATATATATTACATGGAATAGGACTTTTGTGTAATTTTCAATTCTAGAGTGTTCTTTTTAGAAAATACCTCCCATGGTTGGCCTATAAATAGGGGACCATATCCATGGGCAGGTGAGGGATTTTTTGGCTGTTCCTTTTGCTGAACCACAACTTCAAATTCATGTATTTTGATCACATCTGCATGTATTTTTCTGCCCAATAAAGTACCTAAATGATAGTGAACACTTGTAATTTCTGCTGAGTACACTGTTGTGTTTTCAGTTTGGATTTAATCTTTGAGGAAATGTTTGATCTGTTTTGGTACTGTTTTTGGATCCAAGTTCTTCATAGCCTTTGAAGATCAAGTTTCCGGGGTTCCATTTTGGGAATTTGCAAGAGTTTTTGACCACTGCTACATATATTGTTCTGTCCAACAATATGCCTAAACAGTTCTAGAAACTTGTGATTTCTGTTGAATGAGTTATCTTCAGTTTGGATTCAATCTTTGAGGCGAGTCTTGATCTATTTTGGTACTGTTATTGGACCTGAGTTCTACATAACTTTTGTTGTCAAAGATTCAAGGGTTACATGTTCGAAATTTGTGCATATATTTTCCTGTCCAACAAAGTGCATAAAAAGTTCTAAAAACTGCTGATTTCTCCCAAGTTTTGTGTTCTGTTTTCAGTCTGGATTCAATCTTTGAGGCGATTTTTGATCAGTTTTGATTCTGTTTTTGGACCTGAGTTCTACATAACTCTTGTTGTCCAAGTTACAAGGGTTTCATATTTGAAGTTTGCAAAAGGTTCCGAACAAAGCTACATATTGTTTGTGCCTAATCTATACGCTATAAAAATTCTGGAAGGTGGTCATTTGCTGAAAATCTTGAAGGCTGAAAGTTGAATCTAGAAACAATTTTCCCCCTTCTTTTTCTTTCCTAGCTTGCCGATCATATGCTGCCATATGCAGTGATGCTTTTCACCATTAACAACTGCATGTACTGCCGAGCACATGTTTTACCAAGCCCATTCTGAAATTATTTTTTTATGCGATTTTTTTGTATAGAATAGAAAAAGTTTCGGAGCTATTTTTAAAGTGCAGTATTTGTGTGTGCAAATTCAGTGCTGGTGATCCCTCAATCTATCATTTGACATAATATCAGATAGGAGGGTGATAGCATCTATTTTTATCAGAGTATTTACTACATCTACTTCCGCTTGTTCATTTAGAGGTGTGTTGGGTGATTTGAAAAGGTCATCATCATATTCGCAAGAATTTGACGAGGCACTTATTCACCCCCCTCTAGTCGCCATTCTGATCCCACAATCTGTTATGCCCTGATCAAAACTTCTGATACCCTATCGGGACTTTTGATCTAGCTTTTTGATCTGCAAATCAGAACACATCGGAACTTCCGATACCCCCATCAGAACATCCGATCAAGTGATTCCAAATCGGAACTTTCAGTTTGAACTCTCTATCTCTGAATAAGAAATAATTGGAACTTCCAATTCCAAATTAGAACTTCCGATTTGAGCTCTCAGTTTCGCAAATCATAAATTTTCAGAACTTCTGATACCATATTGGAACTTCCAATTTAAGCTCTCGGTTTCTAATTCGGAAAATAATCAGAACTTCCGATACCATATTGGAACTTCTGATCCTTCGAGAATTTCTTTGGGCTCAATTCCTTCATTGAAAATATGTCAATTAGCGTGATTAATACAAAAGATTTCTTTGGGACATGTCTCAAAGAGATCGCGATGCTTCGGGAACCCAAATTGTCGCACGACTGACTTATAAATAGCCGCCCCTTGGGTGCTTGATCTGCATGCTTTCTTTTGTTGCCTTCAAACTAGTCCATCTTCAATCTTGTGCCTAGAGATCCCTCACTGGCTCTATGAAACCCTAGCTACCATTACTGGTGTGTGATTTGATACCACAAGGTGAGGCAACTTTTCAACCTTCGACCTGTGCATTTGTCAAGATCTTATCAAATGGCCGACATGGATCCTCAAATTGTCATGGACCGCTCTGAGGAGTTCAATAAGTCGGTGTTGTCAAAGAAGTTGATTGGGTTGCTGGAGGAGAACAAGGTTTTTTCAACAAAGGCCTTGTCATTGTGGTGCTCGACGGTCGGTGAGGCACTCCTGACCCTAAACACAAAAGAGTTGGTGGTTTTTGAATCTTTCTTCTCTCATGGATTCGGCTTTCCACCCCATCCGTTTTTTCAACGTCTTCTCCACTATTATGACATTTTTCTTTGCCATCTCAATCCAAACTCGATTTTACACATCTCCATCTTTGTTCATCTCTGTGAGGCCTTCTTTGGCATCAATCTCCATTTCAATATTTTCCACCATTTCTTATCTTTAAGAACATTAGTGAAGAAGGTGGTTGGTGTATATGGTCTCCAGCTTCGAGACGGAAGAGTAGCCAAGTATGTCCCAATACCGCTTCCGTCCTCCAACAAGGGCTGGCACGCTTAGTGGTTCTATGTCGGGAACCACGAGCCACCCCTTTCGCTCGAGATTGACCGAGTGTCGACCACAACATGGACCTAGACCGACTACTGCTAGCTAAAGGAGTAGGGCTAGGTGGACAAGCTCGTCTAGATGATTGTGCAACTTCGTATAAATGGGCTATCTGAAGTTCATTTTGTGATGAACTTCTTGTGTTAGTGTGTTTATCCGCTCAAGCTCCAGAGCCATCCGGCGTGTGACTACACGAGAAAGGGTGACTCGACTCATGAGTCAGCCTAGCACCTGAGCTCGGATAAGGTGAAGAAATTAGCAAAGCTCATCATCTCCAATCACCTGGGACTCGACCCCTCCAATGACCCAAAAGCCTTCAGGATTAGGCATCCTCGACCTCCAATAAATCATCTTGCAATATTTTATGTTGATGATATCACTTGTTGGGAGATGATTTGAAGCCTTTTTGTAGGGACAAGAGGCGTATTGCTCCCTACCTCTACTGCCCGAACAGTCGGAAAGAAGGACATTGACCCGACATGGCCAACTGGAGCAAAGAGAAAGGGCAAAGACATTTTCCATCCTTCTATGAAGAAATTGAAGACACCGACAATTATGATGGCAGCTCAAGGGACTCCAAAGGTGCTATAGTCGTTCCCTAGAGAGGCGGGTGCCGACTCGGAGACATTCGAGGCAGTGTCGATGACTAGCGGTGTTGTGGCACCGTCATCATTTGAGTCATCTCCACCTCTGCCACCACATCCAGTAGCACCACCCAGAGCCACTTCTGGCTCCGTCTAAGTGAAGAGGTTGGCTTTTCGGAAGTCAATGTAGTGAGTAATTGTCATTAATTTTAAGTCTTAGTTATTGAAGAAATGAACTTGAACTTATCTTTTGTTGTTTTGACAACAACTCCATTCTCGTGGTCGATGTTTCCGATCAGGGAGTGGTTGACACTGTAGCCATAGCTGTGGCAGCTCCCGCAGTGTTGTCAAAGATCAAATAGAAATTTCATTGTAAGGAACACAAAAGCCTTTCAAATCTGAGTACAAAGAATGTGGCAGCTAGCTCTACTACAAATAATAAACTAAATGTTCTAAAAGTGTTCTACTCTATGTTACCCTAGACCTCAGCCTACCCTTCATTTTATAGCCTACATAGACATGAGAAGTGACTACAATATCACTAGGGTTTACAATTTTTCTGCCTCATGTAGTCACCAGGGTATAACAAGTAGTCCTACTTTATTCGGAGCTCTGCAGTGTGTCAGCTTTCTATCTTTCTTTTCGACGGAGCCTCGCAACTCTTGTCATAGTGCCTAAGTGACTTCGGTAGTAGCCTTCGCATTTTCTCATATACTTCACCACTACAAAGCCTTGTCTTCAAGTGTCATGATTTTGAGCGGAAGTCGTCAAAGCCCTTGTCGCCTTCGCACCATGTTCATGGAGTGGACCACTATGGTTTCACAGCTTCTCCAGCTTGATCACCGTCCATCCATGTACTGAAGCCCACATGACCAAAGCCATGGCAAGCTATCCATACTTCAAAGTGTACCTTCAAAGTATGTCTCTAAAATGCCTGCGACCGAAGCAAACCTTGTAAGTTCCTCTCCTTGAAGGTCTTCATCAGCCAGCCTTCATTGTGTCTCTCTCTGGATCACACCTTCGAAGTACTCATCTGAAATGCCTCCCTCTGGAGCGCACCTTCGGAGTGCTTTCTTGTCTCATTTGTGTTCGAGACCCTCCATCCAGAGAGTTTCTGAACACCCTTTTTGACCACACTTGACTTCACCCAGCTTCCTTGATACTTCGGCAGCAAGTCTTTCACTTTGTCCTGATCCCTCGCTGTTGACAATCATGTTGCATCCGCCTTCTTACACATCACAAGACAAACAAACCTTGTTTTGCCCTCCGGTAGACACCAAACCCTTCGGTGCGTAACCTTTCAGGGTAAAGCCTCTGGTGCATACTTCGATGCAGACACAAACTACCAACCCCATCGGTAGAGCCTCTAGTGCACACTTTGGTGTACACGTATGTAGGACCAAAACAGACGACTAGAGGGGGTGAATAGGTGTCTCTACAAATTCTTTCGAATAATTTGTCTTTTCTTAACATCCAACGCTCCTCCAAAAGATCTAGCAGAAGCAAATAGATTCACAAATCAGAGATGAATTTAGTGTTATCGCTCTCTTGTCAGATATAATGTGAAACGACAGTCTGAAAGATCACAAGCATTGCAAAATTGGTTTAGCCTTCAAAAAGCAACCAGCGTCCCAATCAGAGAGACGCTTCAAAAATGCTCAAAAATAGTTCAACGAAAACATGATATCATTGATATTCTGGAGAAAATTACTCACAAAACTTTTCTCAATTTAATCAGAGTATTTTCTCAAACACTAAGTAGATATTCCAATAGACACTATTGATACAAATGAATCACATGTATTTAGAAACATGAAGAACAATCTGAGATAATAACAGCAATTCACATAAGGCAAACTCCACGCAAAAACTACTGAACAACGGAAGTCATGCTGCACTTGATGCAATTTTCGGCAAAAATAACAGAGCAAGAACAATACACAACTACTGTCATGGGAGATTAAACAAGAAGCATATGTATCAAGAAATTTGCTGATCACCGAATAAAGATAACAGTAGATGGTGTTTTAGCCGAAAAGGAACCACCGAATAGAAACACAAACAAAGAACAACCTATCAGTTTGGAGGGGTGTTGCTTTACTTGGCGGAATGCAAACGCTAGAAGACCTGTGCTCTGGTTGCTTCTAGAAGGAAAACAGATGAAGCAAAACACCAGAACCGGTGAAGAATACTTCACACCCACGTTGAGGCCGCTGCACATGAAGGTTGGGCGCACGCATGTAGTTCAAGAAAAAGGAAAACAAGACTTTGCTTCTGACAGGAGGATAGAACTTTGAACAGCGTATGATATATAAAACAAAGCAATAAAATCAATTGATGTCAGATGAACATCAAATCAATTGCAGCTTGCCAGCCTTAGGAACATGATTCACGCACTGACAAAGTGTATGACAGTATGAGTACTATTATCAACACAGTAGTAGTACATTCAAAACATCAGAGGACAGTAGAGAAGCAAGGTGCGTGATGCATCCTCTGCACATGCGCAAAAAACAAGACATGCTGTGACTGCAGCAAAATAGCAAGGAATAAAAATCGTAGGCACATTAGAGCTGGGAGTTGGGCCAAATTTTTTTGTCCAGCCCAAAGCACAGCGATCCGGCCGAGGTGAAGCACGGCTCGGTATGACTCATAGACGGGCCGGACCGGCACGGCCCGTACAAGGGTCGTGCCTGGGCCTACAAGTTAGGCCCGATGGGCGGCACGGGTACGGCCCGTAGAGTGGGCCGTGCTTGGCCATCCACTGTCCTTACGGCCATGGGCCGTGCGGAATGGCGGACCGACGGTCGGCGCTCGGCAGAATGGCGGACCGACGGTCGGCGCTTGGCGGAATGGCGGACCGGTCGCCTTCGATAACCCACCACCGCCCCCCGCTCATGCATGCCGGAAGCCTCCAAACCGGCGAGGGGCCACAGTCGTTGGTTGGTAGCGTGTGGCACCACCGGTGGCCGGCCGTGTGTAGGCGTAGCCGCTTGTCCAAAGAATCGGGCTCATGGAAACCGTCGTCCTTTGGAGTGCGCACTTGCGCAGCGCCGGCAGCTGGCAGCGGATGGGCGGAGTGAGCACTACGCAGCGCCGGCAGCGGACGAGCAGAGTGAGCAGCGGACGGGCGGACGACGGAGACGTGGAGTGCCCAGCGGACGGGCGGAGGACCAGCTCTAGGGCGGACTGGTGGAGTGCGCAGCAGACAGGTCGAGCGGACGGCGGAGTGCCCAGTGGACGGGCGTTGGGCGGACTGGCCGCTGGCAGAGTGCGCTAGGGCGCTAGGCCGCTAGGGCAGTCAGGTAGTGCACTCAGCGCTGTAGTGCTAGTAGCAGAGAAAGCAACTAGCAGTCTTGTCTTCTGTTTTTGCCTTTGAGAAATGAGCTCATGACGTTGTGATTCGTGAATTGATT
Organism: Zizania palustris; assembly: GCA_019279435.1. NCBI lineage: Eukaryota > Viridiplantae > Streptophyta > Magnoliopsida > Poales > Poaceae > Zizania > Zizania palustris. The sequence goes on along the minus strand of JAAALK010000285.1, from coordinate 21,742,035 downwards.
TGAGAACACAGAGAGTACATTAGTACACAAGTAACACAACTACACACTACACAGTAAGCATAGCATAGTTCCCTGTCCGTATTGATTTGAGAACACAAGCACAGTACACCAAAGACCACTACACCGTCCCAACGACATAATTGCTTGTTGCCTTGCTGGTTGCTACTTGCTACGAGCCTATAAATACCACATCCTTCTTTCATTTTCTCGGTACACCGCTACACCATCATTCAAGCAGCAATCTTTGTTAGGAAGTAAAATATTTTTATGAGCGATAGCTGTTAGCCCGTTAAGTGTTAACTATGAGCGACCGTGGGCAACTATCAAGGTCGACTTCAATGAGACCTTCCCAAAAGCGCTGCCATTCTCCTCCCCGTATGTCTGTCGATGCTCGTCAGCTATCCCCGAGCATGGACGACTACGGAATGTACGACCAACATATGGATGGGTTGCATGGGTTTGAGGATGCATACCCATCGGCGGACAATCCCTCCCCCAATAATGCCTCCCCCGATAACACCTCCCTTGAGGCAGCCGGACCATCCACCGTAAAGCATGGCAAAGCAGAGTGTTGGAAGCACTTTGTGGCAACTGAAGAGTGCATTGACGGTAAGATGGTAAGATACGCAAAATGTAAATATTGTTCAAAAATGTTGTCTGCAGTTAAAGGCGGTGGAACGGGCCATTTGAACCGACACTACAAGGCACATCTCAAGGAGCGAGCACAGGCGGTAGATGGAGGAGCCAGGCAGACACAAATCACCTTCGGCTCCGACGGTTCGGTAAGCTCTTGGACGTATGACCCACGACGCGCTCGTGATGAGATCGCGCGTTATATAGTCGCGGAGGATCTACCTATTAGACAAGGTGAAAGTCATCATTTCGAGAGGTTGGTCCAACGTGCATTTTGCCCGCAATATAGGGGCGTCACTAGAAGAACCACCAAAAATGATATTGTAGCTTTGTATCGTAGTAGATTAGAAGAACTTAAATGAACTTTTAGTACGACTCATACTTCTTTTGCTATTACATCTGACATTTGGACTTCGCAACATCAAAACACCTCTTACCTTAGTGTCGTTGCACATTACTTAGATAATGAGTGTCAGTTAAACAAGCGTGTTATAGGATTTAGGCTCATGCAATCGCATACCGGATCTGCGATTGCTGAGCAAATCCTAGAAGTGCTCCAAGAATTTAACCTGCAGGACAGGATTGTTTCCATCACTCTCGATAATGCTTCGGTGAACACAACGGCGATGCAGATATTGGAGCCACAACTACAGAGCTACATTGGTGGTTATGTCATCCACCAAAGATGCATATGCCACATCATCAACCTAATCACACAAGCAGGTATGACGGAAATTGATGCTTTATTATCTAAAATACGTCGAGCTGTTCATTTCATTGCAGGTCACACAGTAGTGCGGGTGAGGTTTAGGGAGTACTGTGTTGCCCAACAAAAGAAGCCAAGAACATTTGGTGTAGACATCAAGACTAGGTGGAACTCAACATATCTAATGTTGAGGGAGGTAAAAGGTTACGAGAGTTTAATATATGTTTTTATAAACTCAATGAATGTTAAGATACAAGATAATGATGATAGCATCGATGATATTTTAATTCTCACTGACGTTGATTGGGAGGTCGCTACATGCACGCGTAATTTCTAAAGCCCTTTTATAATGCGACAGTACTACTTTCAAGAGTATACTATCCAACCTCATGTGAGGTACTTGAGTGCATTTGAATTTTACGATTCAATTTAGCGAGAACAGGTCGAATACACTCTTGAAACCCATTGTTAAAGCAATGGAGTTAAAATTTCTAAAATATTTTACTGCAATCCCCCATCTTTATTGTTTTGCTTTAATACTTGATCCCCGTAAAAAGCTAGACATTTTGAAGGTTGCTTTGGATTCAATGGGAGATGCAATGGATCTTGATTTTTCTGAGGCTTACCAACATGTTTCTCATGAGTTGTATCGAGTTTTTAGTTCGTATCAGAAGAAGTTAGGTGCGTCTCAGTCATTTGTTGAGGAGTCACCAAAAAAAGGAAAGCAAGTCAAGCTCCAAGAACTTATGGAAGAAGTACTTCAAGAAGGACAAAGAAACATCTTCCTCCACAGGCACAGCGGGAACCAGATCAAATTGGAATCCCGATTCCGAGCTCAACCACTACCTTGATACCAATCACATGGCGCACGACCCGATGCTTCATAAGGATATGGTTGACCTCCTAGCATGGTGGAAGGATAAGGAAAACACCCTTCTAGTCTTAGCCCACCTTGCTCGAGACATGTTGCTAGTTCCAGCATCATCGGTCTCATCCGAGCAAGCATTTAGCGTTGTTGGAAGGATCGTCGAAGAAAGGAGGTCATGCCTTACCGCGGACACCATTGAGACAATCTTTTGCCTAAAAGATTGGTTTGAGGCGGACGAACGGGCGCAACATCATCAAGAAGAAGCAGAGATCGAGTGTCAGATGGCTGAGTTTCGCCTCGGCGATGACAATCAAGACTAATATTGTGTTTCGTATAATGTTTGTAATAATGTTGTTGTACTCTTTTCCTTACAAGGAGAACCCTACACTAGGGCGTTAGGTTTTAACGAGGCAACAACTTTGTAGTGTCACTATTATTAATGAAATCTATTTTCCCTAATTTTTTCAGTGTTGTTCTATTATTTTATGTGAACTAGTATTTTTATTATATATAGATAAATTAAATAAATATTTCCATAATCATATTAAAAAAAATTGTTACAAGGTTGGGCCGTTTTGGACCGGCCCGTCCTATCCAGGCCCGTCGGGCTTTGGGCCGTGTCTGAGCTTGGCAAACACAGGTTTAGGCCAGCCTGACACGGCCCTTAATTTTTTCGGGCCAAAAAAACTCGGCCCATTTCAAGTCCTGGCCCCAAGGACCTGGACCGGGCCGGGCCGGCCCAGCCCGGCCCGGCCCATGTCCCAGCTCACACAGGCGCAAAACAGCGGCAGCGCTGTGACTGGTTGAAGCATGCAGACAGGCTTCATCCATCGAGGTACTCGGTGCTCTACACAAAACAAACCAAAGCACTCAAACCGAACAATGATCTGCCAAAAACACCTACGACCAGAGCACTAAGGCGATAAAAACAAGAAAACTACCCACAAAACTTCTTCCAGAAAAACAATCGGTCAACCGATAGAACTGTTACTGTAGCAACGATGAGAAACTTGCAGCACTGTAGTGCTGATGAGGAACTTGCAGAAACAGCACACCGTGGAAGATGGAAGAGAAAAAAACAATTGAAAAATGAAAATGTATTTCTGAAAAATTGGGTTCTAAAAGTGTTGGTATTCTTAGGGTACGAGTCATAAACATGAAATACCTATAATATCCTTAAGGTATTTTTTTAAAAAAATTAAAAAGCATAATATTCCTAAAATACCCTTAAATTATTTTTCATACCAAAAATAAAATTAGAAAAATACAAAAATACTATGTCTACTGTGCTAAAAATTAAAATCCTATTTCTAGGAAATTTTATGACATTTAAATTTTGATCCGACAGTTTTGAGCCGAAACCGATAAAGCTTCTTGTCGTCCTTACACAGTGTACTCGGATTAGATCACCACGACCCATCAGCACTCTCAGTCCGGTAATCGTCTATCCGTGTAACTGAGTCACATGACTAACGCCATGGCACTCACTTGTCGTCCTCGCATCATGTATCCGGATTGGACCACTACGATTCTGCAACTCCTCCAGCTCACTAATCATCTATCCGTTTACCTATCGCACCGGCCAATGCCATGGCAAGACCTCCTCCTCCAAAATCCCTCTTCGAAGTGCCTCCCTTCGGAGGGCTTGCTTCATCATTTTTCCGTTGACAATCATTCATCTAAGAGGCATGAACCCATGGTCTCCACCATGGTTCCTCAATCTCCCCTTAATAAGTGCATTGTCAACACTCTATTCATCACTTCGTTCACCTATAACCAAATGTGGAAACAAAGAAACAAAACAAAAAATAAAAATAAAAAGTTCAACTTAACTACCAAAAGCCAAACAAAAACCAGAAAAAATCATTAGATCAAATAGAAAAGAAATCAACAAAGATTTTAAATAAAATCTCAAATGAGTGCATTTCTCAAAATCATCAACAAGGCAAAACATAATGAACTCCTCCTGAAACAAATCAATCTCCCTAACTCCTCCTGAAACAAATCAATCTCCCTATGTCCTCAAATTTATCCTCCCTGTTCACAACTAGACTATCAAACGAGACTAAAAGCACTCAAAGAGATAAAAATATCCACTCCCCCCGAAATACAGCTCCCACTTAAAATATGCAATGAAAGCAACTGGATGCAAAAGGAGTGTAAAAATAAGCTTCTCAGATATGATTAACAGAAATTATAAGATCAAGCAAGTATAGCAAGTTACATTGTCTATTAACACTACATGGCAAACTCAAGTGAATAATATACAAATAAAATCACGAGCAGCCAATTTTTTGGTTTTACAAATAAAAGCATCACCACTCAGACTAGCAGACTATGCATGACAAGACATGAAATACAAAAGCTAGGAGATATCTACCTAGATAAGCACATCCAAATAACATGGAGCTTCAGCAAACTTGATATCTAATTATCCAATTTTCTTTTTCAAGTTTTTTGATTCCTTTTTCATTTTTGATTTAGTGTCGGGGGTTATTTGCATGTCAACCTTATGCTAACCGACCAAGCTAAGCCTAGGTCAAACAAAGACCATCAGAAGCTTAAAACATTGGTCTTGGCATACATTACAATGTCTCAGTTTAGACCATAATGCAACGATAAGCAGTCTAGAACAAAAGCGGTGCGATAAAACAAACCCGCCTAGATCTTTTCATTTAAGTACAAAAGGCATGGATATCATTTTTATGATTTTTATCATTTTTCAGAGCATAATTTCCATGTAAAGTATATAGATGTCCAAGTTGCATATTTGCTTCCAATGAAAATGATTTAGTTACCAGGCATGTAAAAAATAGCAAACGCAATCAACCTATACATGCTAGTTACTAGACTGAGCAGTGATCATGTTTTAAATTTTTAAAGAATAAAAGCTATACTCAATGACAGATATCAGATATATTCAAAAGAGCTAAAATAACATGATCATAGACAATAATCCAAAAGCATATACAAGCAAGATATGTAAAAGCAGTTAATCATAGGGTTAATTTTTTTCGTGCCATTACAATTTTCACGGTTTGCCAATATGCCATCGGTGTGTCACTAACAAATGGGGACCGCCACAGTCACTGACAGTGGCATATAGGCAATTTCTGAAATTATAATGGCATGTGAGTAATTTTCCCTTAATCATATAATAGAAGCTCGTGTATGTGTGTGTATGCAATAAATCATGAAATGGACACATAAAAATGCAAATGAAAACATGAGAAAGAAAAATTTCAAAATATCTAACACAAAAAGGATAAACAACACAAACATCCTTTACCCTGATCGTTGAAGCTCATGAGGTTGAAGCTGGAGAACCATCTACAAGTCGGTGATCCATATGCTCTCCAAGCCCCGGTCCTGCAAAATCAAGGGTAAAAAGGATGAGCGAATGATCCGACACTAGGGTTAGCAAAAGAACTGAACCAGCGCTGAGCCATCTACTCAAAAGTGGGAAAACCAAAAGTAGTAAAATAGTTAGGACCAAAGCGCAAATCACTCTCAAAGCGTGTGGTCCATCAAACTGTCTAAAGCCATGGCCACAAGGTCCAAAGTCGTATCGAGAACAACCTGGAGCTGTGTCGGAATGGTATCCACCCTCCGGAGCACTAGCACGAAAGTTGTCTCCCCTACCACCACCTACACAACGTGCCCTGGCATCTCGCCTCTCACCGCGTCGACGAACCCTCTATCTACAACTCTGTTGGTAGAACAGCTCCTGCTTAACACTAGTCTTTCTAGCCCTCTCAACCCGCTTTCTCCTGAAGAAAAACTCCTAAAGATGCCCATCTCTATGACAATACTCACAATGATAGGTTGACTTCTTGAGATGTGGTTGAGGATCAGGCTCTTTGGGTTTGGTGGCCTTTGATAGAATCTCTTTGGCATTGGAGGGTCTAGGTAAAGGATCAAGAGAAGTGTGATGGTCTTTGGACTTAGGAATCTAGATGGACTTCTTGGATGAAGCTTTAGGTGGAGTATCCATATTGGATTTTTCTTCTTCAAGGGTAGTGGGAGGTAAAAATGGTCTTTCCCTTTTCATGACTCTCAAGTTGAGTTTCAGACATGAGTTTTTGAGCTTGCCCTTTAGCAAAGTTGAGTTTGTCCTAAAAGATAGTGCAGGTGGAACATTCTGGCTGCACATCCTTCAAACTGTCAGCACTCTCCAATCTAGCCTCTAACTCTTTAACATGCTTGTCTCTCAATTCAATACTTTCAGTAAGCAAGAGATAGTTCAGACAAGCATCTAAGGTAGAGAATCTAGACTCCTCCACAATGAGCTTCTCTACAATCTCAAGCTAATCGATAACTTGAGCGTGCACAGAACACAGCTCAGCAAGTTCACTCATGACAACTAAACATGACTCACATTCAGCATCATTCATTTTAGACCTAATCATGGCAAGTTCAGTCGAAACAGATTCATATTTAGGTCTAAGTTATTTCAGTTCACACACAACTTTAATGAGTAATCTATCCTGACCAATCAAAGCATCAGTCAATTTATCAACGTTAACTAAAAGTTCGTCATAGGATAGTATTACCTCAGTTGAATATGGCTCATTGTCGCTGTTGTTGATGCTGTCGGCCATGAAGCAAAGGCTGGTGAAATCCTTCCTCTTCTTCTTTTCTTGCGGATCGTCCTCTTCTGAGCTATCCCCCTCACTAGGTGATGTGTTAATTTCACTGAGTGCTTCCATAAAAGCTCTTGAGGTCGCTTTGGCTGCTCTCTTAGCTATCTTTTCTATGTTATTTTTGTAGAAGGGTTTTTGTCTCTCTTGTGATGTGTCTGGTTACTCTCATATCTCTTTTTGAGCTTACGACAGTCAACCTTAATATGATAAGTATCACCACATTCAAAACACTCACGAGAAACTCCTCTCCTTTTATCCCATCTATCATTATAGAATCAGGTGAACTTCTTGACAACAAGAGCAAGCTCCTCATCATCCAAAGTGTCCACCTACTCTTTGTGACAGAGACCAAAGAGGATAAAGAAAAACCTCCAGGAAAAACACAAGCACTAGAAGAACCAGATGAATCACCTTCATATGAGATGCCACTGTTAGAACTAGAAACTAGTGCCATGGAATGGGGCAAGGAGTTCCCATGTCCTAGACGAGATGCCTTGGCAATCTTAGGGTGCGTTTGGTTCTGCTGTGAGATGTGAAAAAGCTGCTGTGAGTTGTCTGCTGTGAAAAAGCTGCTGTGAGCTGCCTGCTGTGAAAAAGCTAAAAGTCGTTTGGTTGAAGCTGCTGTGAAAAAACTAATGTGAGCTGACTGTTTTTTATAACTTATGTAATTTTCATCATTATAATATTCTATACATATATATAAATAGGAAACACTCAACATTGATGCAACTGAATAACTAAAAAATATATTAAATAAATAAAAAGTGCATAGTTTATTTTATAAAGTAAACGACAACCACATATTATCTCATTAAATTGTGCAATGCAATACAAACCATAATAATGTTAAATCAATTAAGACACCTTGAATTCATACTTTTTAATCTGAACTAAAAATCAGAAAAGCAGAAAAGCAAAAACAGAAAAGCAGGGTCCAGGCTGCTTCCAAATTTGTACTAGAAAAAAGTTGTTTTTTCACAGCAAAAGCAGTTTTGGTAAACCCGTTTGGTTCAGCTTCTGCTTTTTCACAGCAGAAGGAGATTTGAAAAGCAGAACCAAACGCACCCTTAGTGGATTTGAGCTTAATGAAGAGCTCGTCGCAAGTCAACGTGTCATAACTTGCCAACTCCTCAATACTAAGGATCTTCACCTCCCATATGCTACGATCTAAAGCATAGAGAAGTTTGATTGCTCTATCATGATCAGAATAAGCCAAAGTCCTAGGGGAGTGCAAGTTGCTCACAATGCACTCAAGGCACGTAAACATGGCATCTACCGATTTACCATGGCCTTGCACAAATAGTTGATATTCTTGATTATATGTGCTTTGGCGTCTGGCCTTGATCTGGGTAGAGCCCTAATGGAAAACAGATAGAGTGGACCAAATCCCACGAGCAGTACGTAGGTGCTAGACCCTATCGAACTCGTTTTGATTCAGACTACTAAACAATATGTTTCTTGCCGTGTTGTTGTAATCATACCGTTCTTTCTCAGTCTGATTTGTGCGGGTATCAGGGATCACATATTGGGTATCAACAATGTCCCAAATAACACTTCTTAGCTTTAAAGATAAGCCTCCACGCGCACCTTCCAGTAAGCAAAATCACACCCATCGAACAAACAAATCTTACTGCGTTTATCTATGTCGTGTGAGGATCGAGGGTGAATTGGCGCATCGACAAATTCTTTCGAATAACTGGCCTTTTCTTAACACCAAACGTTCCTCCAAAAAATCTAGTGAAAGCAAATAGATTCACAAATCATAGATGAATTTATTGCTATCACTCTCCTGTCGGATATGATGTGAAATGATAGTCTGAGAGATCATAAGCACTGCAAAAATTTTTAGCCTTCAAAAAGCAACCAGTGTCCTAATGAGAGAGACACTTTCAAAATGCTCAAAAAACGTTTCAACAAAAACATGATAAGCATGAGAGAATCACTCACAAAACTTCTCTCAATTTAACGAGAGTATTTTTTCAAACACTAAGTAGATATCTCAACAGACACTATTCATACAAATAAATCACATGTATTTACAAACATGCAGAACAATCTGAGGTAAAAACAACAATTCACAGAAGGCAAACTCCACGCAAAAACTACTGAACAACGGATGTCATGCTGCACTTGATGCAATTTCCGGCAGAAACAACAGAGTAAGAACAATACACAACGATTGTCATCGGCGGTTAAACAAGAAGCATATGTATCAAGAAAATTGCTGATCGCCGAAGAGAGATGACGGTAGACGGTGTTTTAGCCGAAAAAGAACCACCAATTAGGAACACAAACTCATGTGCTCTACTGGCTTCTAGAAGGAAAACAGATGATACATACAAAGCAATACACCTGAACCAGTGAAGAAAACTTCACACACAAGTTGAGGCCACTGCACATGAAGCTTGGATGCACGCATGTTGTTCAAGAAAAAACGAAAACAAGACTTTGCTTCTCACAGGAGGACAGAACTTTGAAGAACATATGATATATAAAAACATAGCAATAAAATCAATTGATATCAAATGATCATCAAATCAAATTGCAGCTCCTCCCTTTGGATCAACACTGATAGAGTCTACGAGTACTATTATCAACACAATAGTAGTACATTCTATATATTTAAACCTCCTTCCCTTCGTTGCTCCCAGAGAATTTTAGACGGCGTGGCCATCTCCACGCGCAGCCACGTCGGTCCCTTCGCGAGCTGGCAATTTTGCAAAACACCCCTCCCGTAGATTGCTAATTGCGTAAAAGGACTGCTCCATACTCTCCCTTGAGTTACGCTTTTTACATCTGAGCTCCCGTTTCATGAGATTTTATACGTGGCGTTGAGAAAATTCAGAAAATAGTACCGTACTCTGAAAACGAGAAATACAAGGGTTTCTTCGCGAAAGTGCCTGTTCCGCGGTCCCGTAGGGAGCTCTTGTTTCTGCCCGTGAGTCCTCCCCATTCGGGCACCCCATCCGCAGGCGCCATCCCCTGCCTAACCCTAACCCTAGCTTTCGGTGCTTCGCCAATCATACTGCCCGAGCCCCCCTTCCAGCCTCTCCCCTAATCTTTCGACCTTTCCCCTTCATCAGAGACGGGCCGAAGGCACCGCCACGCACCGTAGCCGCTCGCACCCTCGTATCTGGATCCGGATTGATGCATCGGGTGGCCATGGTGGCGGCGCCGGACGATTACGCGAGGGGGCGGGCGCTAGCGGCGGTCATCAAGGAGAAGGACAAGGAGTCGGCGCTCTTCCTTGAGATACGTCGCCGCGAAAAGGAGAAGGGTGTTGCGACTACGGCTACAACTGTTGAGCAGCTAATGCGGACCGACGACGGCGTAGATGCGACGAGGGAGGGGATGCTCCCCATCCGTCATCAGCACAAGACTCTGGTGCGTGGCGACATCATCCACCCATTCACTCGGTATGTGATGAACTACAACAGACTCATTTCCGATTACAAGGTCACGCTGACCATTAGTAGCACCTTCTGCTGGCACCAATCCCTGCACCCTCCTCCTTCCTGACCATCAGCAGCACCTTCTGTATGCGAGCTCGATCTGCTGCTTGTTCTTCTACAAACTATTATTCAATTGCAAGGTATTTTTTTAATTGCAAGGTATTGTTTGCCTGTTTGGTGGTCCTATAAAATATTCGGCAACATCATGGATTTATCGGTTGAAGTTGTTTAACCAGGATTCTACCCTCAAAAGATTGTTGGGATAAGTTGGAAGGTTCATTTGAACTAACAACTCTACCAATACGTTTGTTGTTCTACATTGAAGGTCCCTCTTGGTGTGAACTTGCTCATAGATTCGGTCAGTATCTCCTACAAGGTATGGTTTTAAATAGCTTGCTTATGTTTATTTCAGATTGTCATAACCAATCTTGTCATATAAGAATCACACTCTAAATTCTGGATTAATGATGTCTTAATATGTCCGAACCATATTTCTCAGTAGTCGTATCAAAGAGGAAACATCATTTGCTAAGATAATTGCGGTCATGATGTATATGGATCACTCCAGTACATACTTATACTGTAGTTACTAACATGCATAGTGATAAAGTGCAGTTACTCCACATGCACATAATTTGAAATAGAGGTAGTAATAAGAATGGAGCTAATAGATGATTAGCAAGCCAGTGGCTATTAAACATATTTAGTGATAGGGTGGAGAACACTGCATCCTATAATATTAGTGAAGTTGTTGCAAGAGTTGTGAATGTACATTGCTCTTAGATAATTTGTGTCTGAGCCTTAAGGGAAGTAGTATAGTTCATCAATTATGTGTCTGGAGCTCTATATGCTATGTTTATCAGTATTTGATCTTCGTTTTCTGATCATTTGATTATATAATCAGTACTTTGATTATGTACTCTTTATAATTTTCATGTTATTTGTAGACTAATTGTGCATTGTTTCCTTGAATGATCTTATTAGTTGGTATGAGCCTGCTAGAATGCCAATCAACATGAAGTTTATTAAATATCAATCAAAATTGAAATGGACTTTGCTGATCAGTAGATTACTGAAAAGGTCACTCTTTCTATGCAGTTGGAAGCATTTGAGAAGCCGTTGAAGTTATTGAGCAAGGACAATTTATTACTGAGTATTACTTATGAAAAAGTTGCATTCCTACATATTGAATGTTTTGTATTTTTTTGGATTGGCAAATCATTCTATTCTCTTAATTTTCAACTACTGTCAGAAACATGTGCCAACCGTGATTTAGATAAAGAGAACAATTTAACTGCTCGAGTTCCTTCTCGGAAAGGTGTTTTTTTAACCTCACAAATTCCGGTTAGTCTTCTCTTGAATTAATAGCCATAATTGATGCATCTTCTTTGATTTCATTTTTTACTTACTAGATGAAGTTTCAAATAGTCACACGTCTTTAGATAGTTCCAAGTTCCAACAGATCCACAATGCCACATTATTGTATCCTCCAGCGTCTTTGGAAACTCTGATTGTTATAATCAATCACCTGTGAGATTGACTCTACTTCCTCAATCTTTCTTAAGTTATAATCGATCATTCATATCAGTTTATTTATTTAGATTCTTTTCTATGCTTTAGTAATCACAAAATTGTCGTTCTTTGTATGGTTTGTCTCAGAAAGTTTATAATCTCAGGAGCTTAATAAACGTCGGGAAACAAGATATGATTCAGAAAACGTAATGCAATTGGTTGATATGAAGTGTTCAGTTCGACACCTAATCCTTGAAAATGGACATTGCGTACGCTGCTACGTTGTCTGATGTAGATAGAAAGCGGGCACATCATCACCAGTGATAGAATAAGTTGTTATCTCGCACCCCGTGTCGGTGGTGCCCTGGCTGCCTCTTCGCTGCCACATCATCACCAGAAAGGAGGTTACTTCCCTCTTTGTTTTCGTGGGCAGTTTCTGCTCCCGACCCTGCAAGCATTCAATTCATTTGAAGAACTCAGGTCTGAATTTTGAATTCCATGAGATAGCCAAAGCTTGCATTTTTATTTCACCATTCCAATTGAAGACACTTCTTATAGATTGCAGTTCGGAAAGCTTGGTGAGATGATTGCTGCTCGATCTAGGTTAAAGGAACATAATCGGTTGCCCTCATGATGCAGGTCTTCAAAACTGAAATGATAATCCTTTAGCTCTTAACTTCTTATGTCCACATTGAGAAATTGCTCCAACTCTTGATTTTGTTTGTTCACTAATGAATTAAATCTGACTTCATCTATTTTTTGTGCCCTATTATTATTATTGGCTTGTAATTAAATTAAGAAATGTTGTCATGTAGTTAGAAATGAACTTGTGTATTATCAATGTGTGTCTCAGATAACTGGAACAAGATGTTTCTTTGTTTTTTCTGTGATGTGTTGTTTCTATTAACACATTTGCAAGCTCTTCTAGAACCCTCCAAAGGTGTGCACTTCCGAAATATTTAACTGAATAACTGCAGAAGCACATCCCAAATGCAATATTTTTAAGCAACCCTTGCAGGTTCGACACGGAAGCATCACAGTGTATGATTGTGTCATTATCTGAAAATCGACTTGGTGCCTGTGATTTATATGAAGCTATGAACAAATAGACATTTCTGGTTGAAAGTATCACAAATCAAAATTTAGAAATCTGAATATAAGCCCTTGAAAAAAATGCATGATGGCACTATGTCCTTTTTCTCAAGCTTGTAGAGAAACCTTGGTTTCATTTTATTGGAGCTGAAAACATGCACTACAATAAAACGGGAAATTTCGTCGGCAATTTTAATATCCGTCGGCTACCAAAAAAGCCGATGAAAGTTAATTAACTTCTGTCGGCTCAGGCCGACGGAAGTTAAGCTAACTTTTGTCGGCTTTTTACAGTGGCCGACAGAAGTTAAAGGGCATTTTTTCCTGCCCGGTATAAATCCCCTAACTTCCGTCGGCTAGCTTCCGTCGATTTTAATGCTGACCGAAGAAAATTAGAGGATTTATTCCCCAACCGCACGCGCGTACAGGGAGACCTAACTCCCTGTACGCGCGCTCCCACACTGCTGCCTCCTGCGCCCACCGCCCGTGCCGCGCCGCACCGCCTCCCGCCGGCCACCGCCTTCGTCCACCGCCTCCGACCGCCACCAGCCACCCCGTCCCGCGCGCCCACCACACGCGCCGCACCGTCTCCCCGCCGCCTCCGGCCGCCGTCGGCCACTGCCCGGTCCCACGCGCCGCCTCCCACACCAACTGCCAGCGCCGCCGCCTTGCCTGGTCTCGCCCACTGCCGGGCCACCGCCCTGTGCCCAGCGCTGGTTCGCCCACCGCCCACCAACCTCCCGCTAGCCGGCCGTCTGCCACCGCCTGCCGGCCTCCGGACGTCGTCGCCGCCCATCGCCGCCTGTCGTCGCCACCCATCGTCACCGCCCGTCGCCGCCCGTCGTCGTCCGACGATCAAGTAATTTTTCTGGCTTTAATTTTTTTCACTTTTTATTTGTGAATTGTGTGTCACATAAATTGTTAATGTGTTATTAGAAGATATATGTCACCACAAGAAATCAAGACCAATAATATGTCACCACAAGAAAGCGTTAATGCGTTAAAGTGTTATTTGTGAATTTTCTTTAAATCATGGATCTACAATTGCCTATTTTGCTATGCTATTGATGTTGTTCGATTTTAGAGGCTTCTTTTTGATACATGTTTGTAGTTTCCTAAAAATTTGAAGTTATTTAGGTGTCACCAAATATCTATTGCGATGTTTATATGCAATATATCACTACAGGAAAATGATAAATTTTCGTCGGCTAAAATAATTTTCGTCTGCTTTTCTTAAAACCGACGAAAGTTACGTTACTTCCGTCGGCTTTATTATGCCGACGGAAGTTAACATAACTTCCGTCGGCATTTCCTTTAGCTGACGAAAATAACTTTACTTCCGTCGGCTTTTCGTGTAGCCGACGGAAGTTATCATATTACTCCCCGGCCGGGTGCCCTATTTTTTCCCCACTCTCTCCCCGCATTCGCATCTAGGGTTTCTCTCTCTCCAGCCATGCTCCCACTTTGCTGCGCCGCCCCGACCGACCGCCTCCACCGGCACCCCTCCACAGCACTGCCCCTACGACGCCCCGCCACGCGCTCGCGGCCACCGTGGCCAAGAAGCCGGAGGAAATCGCTGCGCCGCCGCCTGCTCCGCCGGTCGCGGAGAGCGGCAAGGGCACCGAAAAGGCAGAGAAGAAGCCAAAGGAGGTGGCCAAGGAGCCAGAGGCCGAGAGCTTGGAGATGAAGCCAGAGAAGGACACTGCGACACCAGCCCCCGCAGCCCCGCCCCCGTCGACGCTACCGCAAGCACGCCCGACCGTCGCCATCGGAGGCTTCGCGTTTGTACCCGTCGGATCTCTCGCCGCCGACCAACCCCCGTACGTCTCTCCTCCCCTCCCACCCTCACTCCTTCCCCAGATTTGTGTCCTTTACTCTCCCCAGATCTGCTTTGGTCTATTCATAAAAGAGGAGCTAAAACCCTAACCAGACGGGTAGGCTATGGCAGCGGGGGACGGCGGCGGTGGTATAGGTGGTTCTCGAGTGCTAGGCGGCGCTGATGTTATTGCGGGATTGATGGGGTGAAGTGGTTGTGCGGCAGCACCGCGAGGACAAGGTGTTAAGGACCGCCGGCGCGAGGTGCGCGAGGTGTTCGATCAAATTCCTGAGCGAGCTGGTTCCCTAGAGCAGGCTGTAGTGGATGCGAAATATTTCACTCGTGTAGATTGCATTTCTTGCATACACTTTGTTGATTATTGTTGTACCCCCTTTACTCAATTTGATCATGAAGTGTGCTTATTCCCTAATTTTTTTGTACCCACAGCTCAGGATAAATTGTCTGAAAAGAGTTAAAGAGGAGAGAATTCACTTGCTTTGGAAGAATAGGACCCATGGACCACTGCCTTCTAATGACATGGTATCAAAATCTATTAGTTTTTTCATCAAATTTTGTGCAGTTTCATACTGTATATGCACCTATTGTAAATAATGGCTGCAATCTATTCTTCTATACATGCTAAATTAGTTCAAATTTGATTGTCAAACTTAATAGCTCTGCATAAAAATGGAAATTAAAATGTCGACTCAAATGTTATGAGTGGTTCCTGATTGCATATTATAGAGATTAGGAAGCACCTGAAATTCTTTGGCGACTGAACCCGTTCCCTATTCTGACTGTCTACGCATGACAACCATTTATGAGACTGAAGAAACTGCTTTCTTTTTGGTGTAGTTTTCTGTCGTTGCTACCCTTGTATGGCGTTGAACATTACGAATTCACGGCCTAGTAGGCCTTAATCTATGTTCTTGACTGTTGTTTCATGTGTTTGTGCTATGTTTGTTATGTGGTTGGTGAAAGACTAGTTCACAGCGAAATCTGGAGCTCCTGGAGCGACTGAGACACCACATTGCCTGAAAGTAGCCTATGTGAAGTATGCTACATCAATCAGAGCAGCTTGCAAATTTTCTTTTTTTTTGGATTTTTGGGTTAACTTCCGTCGGCCAACATTAGCCGACGGAAGTTATTGGCCCGTAGACAGAAAAAAACAAAAACCAAAAAAAGTAATTTTCGTCGGCTAGAATTTGGCCGACGGAAGTTACTGATTTCCTAGTAACTTCCGTCGGCTAGGTTTGGCCGACGGAAGTTAACTAACTTCCGTCGGCGGCCGACGGAAGTTAGCTAACTTCCGTCTACCCGCTTCCGTCGGCCAAATGCCGACGGAAGTTAGCCTTTTGCCGATGGAAGTTAGCTTCTTCCGTCGGGAAAGGGTTAACTTCCGTCGGCTTTGGCCGACGGAAGTTTTCTGGATTGTTGTAGTGTATGTTGTGATGTTATAAAATTTGTTCATGTATTAATATGTTTCATATGCAATGTTCAGCCGGCCGCCACTCGTCGACCTCCACCGTCCGCTGGCCTTCGATCCATCGCTGTCAAGTAAATTTTTCTTCTTTAAGTTTTTTCTTCACTTTTGATTTGTGAATTTTGTCATAGTGGATAATAAATAATTGTTTTATTTTTGCTCACAATGACGTTAATTGTTATGCACATGTCACAAGTAGTTGACCTGAATTACAAAGAGTAAAGTAGCATTCACAAAGTAATTAATAAAAACAAAAGTCAATTAATTTTATGCTTTTACAAATGTTTCATATGCGATGTGCTATTATATATGCTATTAATTATATTCTTGTATTAATTTGTGGTTTGTTGATGATTTCATTACGATGATTAGTATATTATATATATATGTATAATTTCTTATATATATTCTTTTCGTATGCAATTTTTTATTTGACACCGATCTAAATAGTGTAACGAAACCTATACGTCACCTGTTTTGGACCAACATGTTTCACACGTATCATGCGTGTGAGATCTGTAGGTCTGGAATTGTCCCTTTTTGGACAGCCTCGGAGTGGGCGACAAAGCGTGGTATTTATGATGAGTCATGAGTTCAAACGAGATTTCAGTGACATAACCTTGTTGTTCTCCATTGCACTAGTATCAGGCGTGCAATTGGAGAACAACGGGGTTATGCTGCTGAAATTTTGTTCGGACTCATGACTCGTCATAAATACCATGTTTCGTCGGTCACTCTTGGGTGTGTTTAGGACCAATCTTTTCCTATATACATAGGCCCACGGTATGTAGAAAACGTCTAGTACTTATGATGCATTCTCGATTGAATGTATGTTTTGCCTATAGAATGGCTGAGGACGACCGACGGTGAATGTATAGTGGTTGGATGAAAAGTGGAGCTCACACGAGGGAGTGGGTAATCAACGCTGAGAAAATTGTTGACCATGCATTCGCTTTGACAACAAACACTGGCACGAGGTGCCCATGCATGAAGTGCAGAAATTCTCATTGGCAAGACAAGAGTACGTTGTCATTCCATATTTTTGCAAATATGGTTTCGTGCCAAGTTATGAAGTTTGGACTTTTCACGGTGAGACAGGCCGTGAAAAAACGGTATTAGTAGTGGAAGAAGAAGATGATAGCGTTGCTGATAATAGGATGGATGAGATGCTTGATGCTATACGATCGGAGTTTGAATCAAACCCTGAGAATCAGCCAACACCGGAGGTTCAAATGTTTTTCGACATCATTCGAGCTTCAGAAGAGCCATTACATGAGCACACCACCGTAAGCGTTCTCGCTTTCGTGACCCGTCTTATGGCCATTAAGTCAAAGTTTACATTCTCCAACAATTGTTATAAGGAGCTCTTGAATCTAATCAGCGATATCCTTCCTATGAAGAATAAGGTGCCGAAAGACATGTACCAGTCAAAGAAAATGCTTTCTACTCTCGGTATGGAGTATGAGAAGATTGATGTGTGCCGAGATAATTGTGCGCTTTTCTGGAAAGAACATCGTAATGAGGTGAAATGTTTAAAATGTGGTAAACCGAGATTCGTAGAGGTCGTAAACGAAGACGGAGAGAAGGTGATGACAGAAGGTGATGACAGAGTTTGCTCATAAGCAACTTCATTACATGCCTCTTAAAATGCGTTTTTTCAATCTTCTTTTAGTTTTAACACAAAGCTTTTCGAGTTACGACAGTTTACTAATCATGACTTTTGCAGTTACGCTTTTGCTTGCCAGAATCAGGCAATCAGCATAATCATGCCCTTCAAGTCTTCAACAACAATGCACACAAGGTGGTGAAGGATGCTATTTCGTATGGCCGCATTCAAGCGAACAATGCTTACTACAAGGAGAAGCTAGGCCAACGAATGAGAAAGGCGACGGGTGCATTCACAATATACTTGACTGAAGAACAATACCGTTCGGTAAACAATTCTAACTTTTTTAATCTTCGATTGTTGAGATTTGTTGTCATATTATACAAATAGCATCTCTGTTCAGGTGAGGATTCCGTGGTTTGCAAACCGCGAGGATGCATATTTTGAATTCTACAAGATTTGGTCTTCAACTGCATTCAAGAAGACTTCCGAGCAGAAAAGACAATGCCGTGGGACGGATCCGAAGCATAGATATGGTGCCGATGGACATATTCGCCACGCTAAACGCATGGTAAGACCTCCTTCTATCACTCTATCTATAGATACATTGTAATGTGACTAACTCATTTCTACTGTACAGGAAGCTAAATCTGGCAACGTGCCAAGTGACATCGATGTGTATGCTTCTGGTCACAAAGGAAGCGATCCTACACAGCTAGATGTCTCGTGTAGCCAGTCAGCCACAACCTATTTGGTGAGATGTTAGCAATGTTAAGAGTTTGCGTAATTTCATTTTTCTCCGTCTAATTGGACATGTTGTTTTTTGTAGGCGTAGTATGGTGAATACATGGTTCGACTCCATGGAGAGGACTATGATTGGTGGAGAGAACGTGTCGACCAAATGGTCGTGTACTCTAGCAGAGGTGGAAAAAGCCATGGATGGTGAGACAATGTTTTTATCAATGTTTTGTGTATGGTATTGTAATGGTAACTAACTCATTCAATGTTGCAGGTACTCCATGTTCAATGGAGTTATTGACTCGAGAGCGGTGAGAGCTCAGAAGTCAGCTCAGTCGTCGAAGAGCTCCGTCGGAGTTGGCTCCAGCTGTCGTCGCTCAGAAGCAAACCCGGAGGTGGTTCAGCTTAGGGAGGAAATGAGGCGGCGCGACGAGCACAATAGGCAACAACAAGAGTACTATACCGCCTGCTTAGCAGAACAACAGGCGATGATCCAAGTAAGTTTAGTTTGCAATGTTGTCGTTAAAAAGTATTCAGCAATAGGTTTAGAACTAACTGATTGCATTACAACATGTGTAGCAACTAGCCCAACACCATGGTGGATTTGACATGTCCTTGTTCCAACCAGTACCTCCCCCGCCACACCACTTCCATTTGTTCCTCCTACATCACCTGAGGTACCTCCTGATATATCATTACTTGAGATACTTAAGTTAGCGTTTAGAAGGTTAGTTGAGTCGTTCTCTAATTTTGTCTATTTCTTCAGAGTCTCCGTACGCCTAGTCCGGATGGAGCCTCTGGGGCAAATGTGGATGAAGCGGGAGGCAGCGGTGACGCCCATGACCCAAATGTAGGCGACAGAAGTTTGCCGGACTGTTGTTGTGATGATGTATCTTTTTGGTGTTTACACTACATCCTAATAAGTTAACACATAATTGTTTTCACCATGAGTACACAGTTTTAGGGTCAGGCAAGGATCCATAATCCACCATATGATTCAGGCTAAGTTGTTGCATGTAATTAACATTGGGTTATTTTTACGTCCCACAAAACTTGCTCTTTTAAAGACATTCCGGTTTGTTGGATGAATTTTCAAAGAGGAATTGATGAACCAATGACTATATTTCTATCAGTTCTGTTTGATAGGACGTCAGAAGGGTGCCTTTCAGTCTAGTTCAAAACATCACATGACAGTAGAGAAGGTGCGTGATGCATCCTGTGCACATGCGCATAAAACAAGACTTGCTGTGACTGCAGCAAAATAGCAACGAATAAAAATCGTAGGCATGCAGGCTCAAAACAGCGGCAGCGCTGTGACTAGTTGAAGCATGCAGACAGGCTTCATCGATTGAGGCACTCTGTGCTCAGCACCAAACAAACCAAAGCACTCAAACCGAACAATGATCTGCCAAAAACACCTACGGCCAAAGCACTATGGCGATAATAAAAAGAAAACTGCACACAAAACTTCTTCCAGAAAAAGAATCGGTCAACCGATAGAACTGTTACTGTAGCGACTATGAGAAACTGGCAGCACTGTAGCGCAGATGAGGAACTTGTAGAAACAGCACACCGTGGAAGATGGAAGAGAGAAAAAAAACAATTGAAAAATGAAAATGTATTTTTGAAAATTTCTGTTCTCAAAGAGTTGGTATTAGGCTGTCCATAAACAGGAAATACCTATAATACCCTTAGGGTATTGTTACAAAAGAAATTAAAAAACTAAATATTCCTAAAATACCCATGAAGTATTTTTTAGACTAAAAATAAAAACATAAAAATACTAAAATACTATGTTTAGTGTGCTAAAAATTATAATCTCATTTCTAAGTAATTTCATGACATTTAAATTTTGATACGACGGTTTTGAGTCGAAACCAACAAAGCATCTTACTGCTCTTGTACCGTGTACCTGGATTGGACCTCCACAATCCAGCAGCTCTCTCATCCCGGCAATCGCCTGTTCGTGTACCTGAGTCACATGACCAACGCCACGACACTCAGTTGCCATCCTTACATCATGTACCCAGATTGGACCACTACGATTCCATAGCTCCTCCAGCTCACTGATCGTCCATCCGTATACCTGTCACACCGGCCAATGCCATGGTAAGACCTTCTCCTCTGAAGTCCCCCTTCGAAGTGCCTCCACTTGGAGAGCTTCCTTCATCATCTCTTCCATTGACAATCACTCATCATCTGAGAGGCATGAGTCCACGGTCTCCACCATGGCTCCTCAATGTAAACTACTGACCCCTTTGGTAATAAACCTTTCATTCAAGGATAATAGTCAATCACTCATTACAGACAAAACTAAGGCACATCTCAACTTGGTTTCTCAATCTAGGAGATCAAGGTATCCTCCATAAAAGTACTAGATACGATACTTTGACAATTATAGAGCTTTTCATCAAGCTCAAGGCCTCTGAGGTTGATATCCAATTGAGATCAAATCTCACTAGATCTATTTCATCATTGATGTCTATTCCAGAAGAGCAGCTAGAGACTCTAGGAGATAAAGACCTCTGCCTCTTCAACAACCACGTTCGACGCGTGTATGACAAGAGGATGAACAAGAAGCATGGCACCAAGCCTGGGTGTTTTGATTGTGGTGATATAAGTCATTTCATTGGCGGGTGTGTCAAGCGGAATGACTATTACAAGAAGAACAACAGCGGCAACACCTACGACTCTGACAAATATGACCACCCCAACAATAATGACAACAAATATCGCTTCAAGGGGAAGTCCAAGTCAAGGTATCTCCGAAAGGCGTTGAAGGACTATGAGCGGGAAAACAGAAGGAGGGACAAAGCCTTCCTCACCGAGATTATGATGAGCCATGTTGAAGATCATGGGTCTCATGGCTCCAGAAATAATGAGTGATTATCAACTGAAGTAGAATAGAACAGATGAAGAGAAAAAAGAGAGACCTACCGTGTCTTGACCGCATGTGACTTAGGTACATAGGTAGCGAGTGACTGCTAGGTAGAGGAAGCCACCGAGTTGGGCCAGCCCAATCCAGGTATATGGGCTAGGAACGGCAAGGGACTCGTCGTAGTTTGACTAGGTTTGACTCAGGTAAATGGGCAGTGAGCGACTACTAGGCCAAGGGGGGCGCAGAGTTGGGTTAGCCCAATCCAGGTACCCAGGGTAGAGGCGATGAGCGCTTTATCGGTTTCGGTGCAAAACCAATGACCCAATATAGACCGTTGATCTGAGATCAAGAAGTTCTGAAGTGAAGTCATAGCTTCTACGAAAGCTCCATGTCAGGACAAGTTATCTTTAGATAGCATTTTACTATTTTGCCCATTGGGTAGTAGTTTTATTTTTGTGTCTGCGTGTAATTTACCCTAGGGGTAAATGTGTATTTTCTAATTTTTGAATTGCCTATAAAAGGCCATGTATACCCTAGGGTTTCACCAACTCATCCACTTTCAAATCAGAGTTCACTTTACCAAATTTCTATAAATTCTCTACTATTCTTTATTGTTCTTCATTCTTCCCTGTTTATTCACCGCCGTCAGGAGCTATTGTATGTAGTAGAAATGCATTGGGTGTTGGGAGAAGGCCATCGATTCGAAAGAATCTATCTAGGCACCCATTCACCCCCACTGGTCGGTACTCTCGGTCCTACCAGTGGAATCAAAGCAAGGTTAGGGTTTTTCCATACCATAACCGGTTCTAACCCAAGGTAGCGATCATGACTTCTATTGGGAAGGTTCCATCTCTTGAGGTCTTTGGCTATAACTATTGGAAGAGTCACATGCGAGCCTATCTATTGAGCCAGAGCTCAAGAATATGGGGCATGTCTGTTCATGCCTCTTTCACTATGTGTCCGTCTATTGAGCGTACTACCCATGAGATAGTTGCTCAGCATGACCTAAACAATAAGGGAGTGAATATTTTTTTCTGGTTTAGATCTCAGTGAGTTTGAGCGTGTTAGCCATCTCGACACTGCTCGAGAGATCTGGGCTACCCTCTAGGCACACAATGAGGGGATAGCTCAGGTCAAAGCTAGGCGCTATCAGACCTACTAACGAGAGTACAAAAATTTCGCACAGAAGCCGGGTGAGACTATTAAAGCTTTGTTTGGTCACTTTCAATCGATCATTAAAAAGCTTCGGGGAAACAAGGTCGATAGAGATCAGCTTCTCTCAGAGATGCTCAAGGTTTTTCATACCATGGACCCTAAGGTCTGGGAGATCACGGTATCTCCAATTTTGAGAGTGCTTCTTATGATACCTTGACTGTTGTAGAGCTTTTTAGTAAGCTCAAGGCCTCAGAGGTTGATATCCAGTTGAGATCAAATCTTACTGGTTCTGGTTCGAAAACCTTGGCCCTTGTGACACTTTCTGTTGATGCTTCCTTGAGTTGTGCTTTCTCCTCTTTGATGTCTATCACTAAGGATCAGTTGGATCTTTTAGGAGATGATGATCTGTGTTTTTTACTACCCAGGTTCGCCATGTTTATGATAGACATATGCTTAAATGATATGGCACAAAACCTGGTTGCTTTGAATGTGGTGATCCAGATCATTTCATCGCTGATAGTGCCAAGCAGAATACTCACAAGAAGGGCACCGACGGGGGCTCTTACAACTCCAACAAGCCCAACAACTCCGACAAGTACACCTTCACCAAGGGCAAGCCCAAGATGAAGTTTTTCCAAAAGGCCCTAAAGCACTACTAGCGTGAGAACAAGAAGCGGGAGAAGGCCTTCTTCACCGACATGGAGAGGAGCTACTCCAAGCGATCATCCTATTCTCCTTCATCAAGCTCAAGCGATGAGGAGATCGTAATCAAGAAGGGAAAGGTGAAGGACATGGATGATCTGTCTAGCCTCTACTTCATCGAATTGAAGTACAAGACGAAGACTCACTCGCACCTCAACTGAAGGTCCCACAAGAGCTTCTGCTCAATGGCTTTTGGGGATAAAGAAGAAAAGGGCTCCTCCGACAACTCCGATGACGACGATGAGAAGGTATCTTCTTATGAGCGAGAAATTGTTGAATTACTTGAAGAAAATCGTCAGGAGTTGAAGTATCAGGAGAAATTGCTTAGAAGGGTTAAGAAGAGGATAGATGAGCTAGCGATTGAGCTGTCATGGCCAATTGTAAGATGTAGAGTCTATCTTCATCCCTTGCTTGGGTGAGAGCAGTGAGTGCCCTAACTGTGAGGTGTTGCTGAGTGACCTGACTTCTTTGAAGTCCAGATACACCGAGAGGGTGGATGAGAGAGATGCTTTGGCCACTAAGCTTGAAAGCGCTCAACTGGAGCTGAAAGATGCTCATTCCACAACTATCGTGCCCTATAGAGACTGCCCATCCTATTTAGTTGACCTAGCCGAGCTGTGACCGAACGATGATGAGTAGTTGGGTGAGCTTGAGAATCTTAGAGGTGAGTTAGAGCAGACCAAGCTTGAGCTTGATACCTTGTTAGTTCCACCCACTGTTTGTGATAACTGCTTGTCTTTGAGGATGGAGCTGATCAAGATGAAATTTGAGGTCCAAAATCTTGAGAAGTATTTTTAGATCGATGGAGATTGCGAGAGCTTCTTATCTTAGGTGGAGGTGCTAGCTTCCTTCGAAGAGGAGTTAGCTAATGCTTAGAATGAGAATTCGTACCTCCGTTAGATCCTGAGTTGAGTAAGTGCTAGAGAGCCTCAGCTCAACATGATGATCTAGCAGTTCAAGAGGCATGATGATCCTAAGTAGGTTACGCCTACACCGAGGCTTACTTCGAGAGTGCTCTGAGCTGTGTTGTGGAGTGGAGTAAGATAACTCTAGAGCAGAGATATCTCAAGACTCACTCCACCGAGACATTTCAGGCATGTCAGCCCAAGGATGGAGTGTTCTAAAAATAACCCAAATCTCCACCTAAGAAACCTGTCTAGATCCCCAAGCCCAAGGGCCTTCTCACTTCTCTTGACTCTCTACCTGGGCCCTCTAACAGCAAAGAGCACAAGACTCAACATGTGAGCCCAAGCCCAAGAAGCCTACCTATCACTGTGAGTTCTGTTAGAGAGAAAGACATCTTGTGGATTTTTGCTTCATGAGGAAGCGAGTTGAGAGAACTCAAGGTGGGTAGGAGCAGTTATACTAGCAGGGTGATAGACATAGTGTCCCTCGACGTGGAGGGAGACTAGATGCCAGGGCGCGTCATGTAGGTGGTGGTAGAGGAGATGACTTTCATGGTAATGCTCTAGAGGGTTGTTTTCACTTTAGTAGAGTTCCTGGTCATTCTAGATATGGATTTGGATCTTGTGGCCATGACCATAGATAGAACAAAGGACCATGCTTTGAGCCGCACTTTGGTCCAGACTATTACACTCATGTCTGATTTCCTTCTTTTGAGAAGATGGCTCATCACTGGTTTAGCTATTTTGTTAAACCTGGTGTCGGACTGTTTGCTCCCTCTTGTGACCATTGATTTTGCAGGATCGAGGCTTGGAGGACATATGGATCATGGATTCAGGATACTCTTGCCACATGACAGGACATCGTAGATGTTTCTCTAGCCTCACTTTCCCGAGCTCCAAGGAATACATCCCCTTCGGGAACAATGGTCAAGGGAAGGTACATGGTTTTGGTTCAATTTGAATTTCTGAGCATTTCTCTTTGAAGAATGTTACTTTGGTTGGAAATTTGGGCTTTAATTTAGTTCCTGTTTTGCAACTTCTTCAGGAGGGCTTAGAGGTTCATTTTACGAAGGACATGTCTTCTGTTGTTGATTCTAGTGGATCTTTGGTTTGCCAGATCTTACCCTTCGATAAGGTTTTTCAGATTGATTTCTCTAATTCATTTGGCCCTTCTCGCTGTTTTATTGCTGGATCCTCCGCTGAGCTATGGAGGTGGCATAGGAGGTTATATTATTTGAGCTTTGATCTATTAGTCAGATTGAGTTCTATGGATCTCATCCGAGAATTGCCAAAGCTTAAGATGGAGAAGGATACAGTTTTCCATCCCTATTGACGCTTCTCATGCACGTGTGACTCAGGTGATGACTTCTTACCCGGGAGAGCTATTACACATGGATACTGTTGGTCTAGCTTGGGTACGTTCAGTCGGTAGGAAGTGGTACGCGCTTGTGATAGTTGATGATTCTTCTCAATTCTCGTGGGTTTTCTTTTTGGAGTCTAAGAATGACGCTTTTCATTTTGTTCATGTCCTGATCTTGAAGTTGAAGAATGAGAACATTGGTCCGATGTGAGTAATTCACTATGACAACGGTTCTGAGTTCAAGAATTCTCAATTCGTCAGCTTCTGTAGTGATCAGGGTCTTAAACATTAGTTTTCTGCTCCTTACACTCCCCCACAGAATGGCGTTGTGGAACGAAAGAACCGCACGCTAGTCGAGATGGCCAGGACGATGCTCAATGAGCATAGGACTCCTAGGCATTTTTGGGCTGAAGCTATGCACACGACCGAGGGGCCCTTAGCCCTATATAAGGAGAGGAGGAGGATGTCTTGGGGTAGAGCAATAAGCCTAGATTAGACCTAGCCACCCAAGAGTTCTCTCCTCCCCTTCTTGATGTCAAACGTTGTAGGACCGAAAGTAGCGACCAGAGAGGGGTGAATGGGCGCCTAAAAATTCTTTCAATTCAATGGCCTGCTCCCAACACCCAACGCACCTCAACAGACTAACAATAAAAAAGGAAACAGATCAACAAAGCCAAAAATAATCTACGCTAAAAACGACTGGTGTCCTGATCGAAAGTACACCAACACAATGCTTAAAGGAAGATTAACAGATCATTCAAGACATGTGTATTCAAGCTTCATATACATAAATCATCACAGGCAATTAATCTAAATGCACATGAAATAAGAGAAGATCTTACTGTTCATAGTTGTTTCCAGTTAGATACTTGTCGAAGCCTGTTCGAAGTCCTCGTGCGAAGGCTGCAAGTGTGGATGTCGATATCTGACCAAAAGTTGATCGAAGCCTTACCGAAGTCTGCTTCGGCTTCGTCACACTTCGGAGCCCACTGAAGTTACTTCCAGCTTCGAAAATCGAAGCCCAAAAAATATCCGAAGCTTAGCAGCACACTTCGCAAGACAAAATAAAAGCTCGGACAAAAGAGAACTTCGCTAAACCATCGACACTTCGAACAGCGAAGCCAAAATAGATAAGAACAATTTCCAAAGCCATGCACCGAACTATGTGCACCTCGTAGACTCTGGCGAAGTCTCCACTCCGAAAGTTGTAGTCAGTGAAGCCAGCTGCGCAACGAAGGCCACACGAGCTACTTCGAAGCGATGGCCTTTCGAAGACCTCAGTTCTCAACAGGAAAACATAAAAATGGATAAACAGTGCTTGCAATTAATAAAATATTCTTAGGCACACAAAAACAAGACACTAGCTTCAGATTTCAACACCAAAAACCAGAGGCACTATAAAAATTGCTTTGTCACTACAGCCGTACAAAGCTGAACTAGCTCCCTATGCCTGCAGGCTAGATGCTGCCATGTGTGATAGTACTAGATGAGGACTGCAACTAGCTGAGCTTTTGGCTGAATAGATGCTGCTATGCTGAAACGCTCCAGGCTAGCAGGCCCCCTAGACAAGCTTAGGTGCCAAGAAAAAAACAGCATACTTCACAGGAATCTTCAACACGTCAAAGCAGGAATCAATTAGGCCTAGCTACTATAGCTACAGAGCTAGACACAAATTAAAGAACCGAACACCTCACACTGGAATCACTCAGCACAGGCAACCAGGAATTAAACTTTGAAAAGATCTTTCCTGCCACACGTTACTCAACGAACTGCAGCAAAGCACGCAAAATGGAGGAACACAAGCAGAACTCTTGAGTCTGCCGTGCGCGAGAAATAAAACAGACTGTCTCCTAGATGCTGTGCAGAGCCTAGCTGCTGCAGATGTGATTGCTAGCTGTAGTCTAGAACCTTGCTTACAGTCAAATAAAATAAACTACTGGAGACCAGACACTCGGTGGGAAAAAAACTGTGCAAGCAGTAGAAATTTCGATAACTTCAGAAGCGAAAAACTTTCTACTGTGAACTCCGAACAGATGATCAAATCTGACATGCAAACTGAGAAAATGAATCCATACGCTCGATGACAGAGAAGCAGAAAGAATAAACCTGATCGAGCGATTTCTTGACGTGTGTGTAATGTAGACACAGTGGCGGCGTCGATGAACAAACACCAGGAGGAAGAAACCAAAAAGTGACCCAATCTTTTTAACGTTAAAGTAATTTCAAAAAGGGTAACCCTAACCCTAGGGATTAGGGCCCTATTTTTAGGCAGCCCAATAGCCTGGGAAAATACCAAAAGACCCTTAGGGTTTTTTACAGACGCTGAAATAAAATGGAAAAAGACCAAAATGCCCTTAGGATATTTTTATAGACTCGACTGACAGACTGTGGCCTAAAGGCAAAATAGTAAACTCCTAATCACAGATGACTTATCCTGATGTGGAGCTTTCGTAGCGACTACGGCTTTGCCTCAGAACGGTCAGATCCGAGATCAGCGGTTGTCGGTTTTGCGCCGAAACTGACAAAGCATCCACCGACTTTGCACCAGGTACCCAGATTGGGCCGGCCCGATTCCACAACTCTCTCAGCCCAGCAATCGCTCGCCACCCATGTACCTGAGTCAATCCTGGTCAACAGCCCAGTGGATCCTCTGCTGCTCCTAGCCCATGTATCCAGATTGGGCCAGCCCAACATCACGGCCCCTCTGCTCGACAGTCACTCGCTGCCCGTGTACCTGAGTCACATGCGGCCCAAACACAGCAGGTCTTCTCCTCTCTTTGTGTCCTCTTGACTTTCGTTGACAATGACTCATCACATCTGGAGCCATGAGGCCCATACTCTTTAACATGGCTCCTCAATCTCCCCCTTGATGAGTGCATTGTCAACACTTCTCTTTATCAGCTTTCCAGTACTTGTGAGCACATGTGGAAACATGAAAACAAAACACAAGAAAACAGTGAAGAAGAAAATAAAATAAAAGTTTTAACCCTAATGACCAAAAGCCGAACAAAAGCAATGTTTAACCAAAAGTAATGACTCAAAACGAGTGCAATCTCATAATTATCAACAAGGATATCCAAAGAGTAAGGACAAATGGGACCAAAACTCCCCCTGAAACAAATCCCCGAGAAAGCCAAAACTCCCCCTTAAACTCTTTTCCCAAAATTTCTCCCCCTTGTTGACAATTGGACTCATCAAGCGAGACTAAATGCACTCTAAAAAGACATAGACTCCCCTTGAAATGCAACTCCCACTCAAAGTATGCAATGAATGCAACTGGGGTGCAGGTGGAGTGTAGAAAGCATGCTTCTCAGATATGATTGACTGCAGTTACAATATCTAGCAGGTATAGCAAAAAACATATTGTCTAAGATACATGGCATGATCAGTGCAACAGATGATATCTAAAGAAAGTCATTAGCACACATTTTTCAATTTTTGCAAACAAAAGCATCACCACATTTTCTAGTTGACAAGCAAGGTAAAGCATGAGATACAAAAGCTAACTGATATCTACCAAGATACGCATTGTCCAAAACAAAGTCCTTCAGCAAACTTGTTATCTTCTTAATTTTCAGGCTTTTTTCTTTTTCCCTTTTCATTTTTGCCAGGGGTTATTTGCATGTCAAACCTTATGCTAACCGACCAAGTCAAGCCTAGGCCAGGACTGGACCATCAGAAGCTTAAGACATTGGTCTTGGCATACACTACACTGTCCTAGTTCATACCAAAGTTCTATGGTAAGCAGTCTAGAACAATGCAATGTGACAAAGCAAACCCACCTGGATCTTTTCAACTCAAGCATAAAAGGCATGTAATTTTCATTTTTCTGTTTTTTCATCATTTTTATAGCACATTTTCCATGTTAAAGCATATAGATGTCCAAGTTGCATGTCTGCATCTAAGTGAGGAACTAGCTACAAGGCATGTAACAGATAGCAAAAGCACTCAACCTACACATGCTAGTTACCAGAAGCAATAGTGATCATTTTTCAATTTTAAAGCATAAAAGCCATGCATATGACAGATATCAGACATATCATGTGAACTGAAGCAAAACATGATCATCAACAAGTAATCAAAGGCATGTACCAGCTAGAATAAGTAAAGCAGTTTAATCATATAACAGAAGCATGCTCAAAGTGTGATATGTGAATATGCATGATATGAACACACACAAAAAGACTCAAGAAAAGAGTAAAGAAGAAAGAAAACTAACTCAAAAATATCCTAAAAAGGATACACAACACCCAAATCCCCTCGTAAACGCTCAAAAGTAGACTGATCTAGGGGTTTGGTGAAAATGTCACCTAACTGATGATGAGTATCATCATGAACAAGGTCAATGACACCTTTCTCATATTGATATCTCAGAAAGTGAAAGCGCACATCAATGTGTTTGGTTTTTGAATGAAGACAAGGGTTTTTCCCTACACTAATCACACTGGTGCTGTCACAAAATAGAGGGACTCTGGTAGGAAAGAACAACCCAAAATCTCGCAAAGTGGAAATCATCCAAACCAACTGTGAGCAGCAGCTAGTAGCAGCTACATACTCAGCCTTAGTGGTCGAAAGAGCAACTCGAGACTGCTTTCGAGAAGACCAAGAGACAAGAGAAGAACCAAGAAACTGGCAAGTAACAGAAGTCCGACTTGCGATCCAACCGACACCCACCAAAGTTAGCGTCCAAAAAGCCAGATAAATCAAGAGATGATGATGTTGAATAATAAAGACCTAGATCGGGCGCATAGGTAAGATACCTGAAAATGTGCTTGACAGCCTGCTGATGAGACGCGCGTGGTGAAGACTAGAAGCGTGCGCACAGTCCTACGGCAAACTGTATGTCTGGCCTCGTCGCCGTCAAGTACAGCAACAAACTGATCATCCCTTGAAACTCTCTCTCGTTGACCTTGACGTCGCTCTCGTCCTTGTCCAGGCCCCCAGATGTACCCATTGGGGTCATTTGAGGCTTCAGCTCTCCACCAAAGTCGAACTTCTTCAACATGTCTCATGTATACTTACTCTGGTGGATGAAGATGTCGTCATTGGTCTGCTTGATCTGGAGCCCTAGGAAATACTTGAGCTCACCCATGAGGCTCATCTCAAACTCGTTGTGCATCTGCTCAGAAAACATGGATATAAGCACATCAGTAGTACCACCAAAAATGATATTGTCCACATATATCTAGCAACCAAGAAATCTGAGGCATCTCTGAGCAAGAAAAGAGTTTTATCCCCAGAACCCATCACAAAGCTCTTCCCCAAAAAAAACTACTTCAACCGGTCATAACAAGCCCTGGGGGCTTGCTTCAGACCGTATAAAGCTTTTTGCAACTTAAAAACATGTCGAGGAAACTTAGGGTTTTCAAAACCGGGGGGCTGCCTAACATAGACCTCCTCCTCTATGTACCCGTTCAGAAAAGCACTCTTGACATCCATATGAAAAATCTTAAAACCCTTCGAAGCGGCAAAAGCTAAAAGAATGCGAATGGACTCAAGACGGGCAACAGGTGCGAAATTCTACCTCAAAGTCAATACCCTCTTTCTGGCAAAAACCCTAGGCAACTAGTCGAGCTTTGTTGCGCACCACAACCCCATCTTCACCTTGCTTCTTTTGGAACATCCACTTGGTGCCTATGGGGTTGCAACCAGGTGGCAGCTCAACCAGTGTCCAAACCCGATTGCGGATAAAATTCTCAAGGTCTTCTTGCATGGCATTAATCCAATTCGAATAAGAAATAGCATGAGAAACATCTCTGGGCTCAAAAGATGCAACAAAAGCAGACTCAGCAAACACAAGCAAGTGAGTCAACAGAAGAACGCAAAGTCCTCTCAGTAAGATCACTGATGATGAGCTCTGAGGGGTGATCACGCTGAACTGCTCTAGATCCCTAGGTGATCTGAAGTCACCTCATCGGAGTCAGTAGCTGGCACCTCTAGACTCGACTGAGGGGGCTCGATCGAAGTGGAAGTAGTGATCAGAGGTCTGCCCTCGTCCTCAGTCGAAGTCTCCGAAGGTGTGGGTTCTGCAGGCTGTGCAGAAGGCCCACCCTCATCAATAGCTAGAGCGTCATCATCTTCCTAGAAGATGGACTCTCCGAGCTCATCATCTCCAGAAAGCTCAAAACAAGGAGTCAAATAAGGCAAGGAATCATCAAAAGAAACCTCGCAAGTCTCAACAAGCTGCTGGGAGTCGAGGTTCCAAACACGGAAGCCTCGAGAATGCAAAGCATAGCCAAGAAAGACTCCATCCCAACAACGAGACTCAAACTTGTCCAAGTGCCCTCCCTTCTTGAGCACAAAACACTTGCAGCCAAACGCTCGCAAGTGGCTCACCTTGGGCTGTCTACCAAATCACAACTCATATGAAGTCTTACCTAAGTAAGCTCGAAGAAAAATGCGGTTGGCAGATAGCAAGCCGTGTTCATGGCTTCAACCCAAAAGCGCCTAGGAGTCCTGTGCTCATCGAGCATCGTCCTGGCCATCTCGACTAGCATGCGGTTCTTTCGTTCCACAACGCCGTTCTGTGGGGGAGTGTAAGGAGCAGAAAACTAATGATCAAGACCCTGATCACTACAGAAGCTGATGAACTGAGAGTTCTTGAACTCAGAGCCATTGTCAGAGTGAATTGCTCGCAACCGACCATCGTTCTCGTTCTTCAGCTTCAAAATTAGGTCATGAACAAACTGAAAAGTGTCATGCTTAGACTCTAAGAAGAAAACCCACGAAAATTGAGAAAAATCGTCAACGATCACAAGCGCGTACCACTTCCCACCGACTGAGCATACCCGAGCTATACCAACAGTGTCCATGTGTAACAGCTCTCCTAGGTACTGAAGTCATCACCTAAGTCACAGGTGAGTGAGAAGCAGCAACCATTTTCCCGTGACGACAGGGATGGCAAACTAGATCCTTCTCCATCTTAAGCTTGGGCAATCCTCGATGAGGTCCATAGAGCTCAATCTGACCAGCAGATCAAAACTCAAATGGCCTAACCTCCTATGCCACTTCCAGAGCTCAGAGGATGATCCAGCAATCAAACAACGAGAAGGGTCAAAAGAACTAGAGAAGTCAATCCGAAAAACCTTACCGAACGGTAAGATATGGCAAACCAAAGACCCTCTAGAATCAACCACACAAGACATGCCCTTCTTAAAACGAACCTCCAACCCATCTTCAAGAAGTTGAGAAACAGAAATCAAATTGAAGTTCAAATTTCCAACCAAAGCAACATTCTTTAAAGAGAAATGGTCAAAGATGCGAATTGAGCTAATGCCATGTACCTTCCCTTGACCACTGTTCCCGAAGGTGATGTATTCCTTGGAGCTCGGGGGAGAGAGACTGGAGAACCATCTGCGATGTCCCGACATGTGGCGAGAGCATCCTGAGTCCATGAACCATACGTCCTCCAGTCCCCGATCGTGCACAATCAGTGGTCTTAAGAGGGAGCAAATGGTCCGGCACCAGGTTTAGCAAAAGAACTAAACGATTGTCGGAGCCATCTACTCAAAAGACGGAAAGCAGAAAGCATCATAAGAGTCTGGACCAAAATGCGGCTCAAAGCGCGGTCCTCGGTTCTGCCTAAAACCTCGGCCACGAGGTCCAGAGCCGTATCCAAAATGACCTAGAGCTCTGCCAGAGCGAACACCACCCACCAGAGCACGGGCATGAAAGCCGTCTCCTCTACCCGCATCGAGGAACTCTCAGTCTACCACCCTACTGGTAGAACTGCTCCTGGTCACCACAAGCTCTCTCTGCTCTCTCAATCCACTTCCTCCTGAAGCAAAACTCCTCAAGATGCCCGTCTTCTCACAATACTCACAGTGGTAGGTGGGATTCTTAGGATGTGGTTGAGGCTTGGGGTTCTTGGGCTTGGTGGTGTTGGGTGAAGACTCTTTGGTGTGAGAGGGTCCAGGTAGAGACTCTAGAGAAGTGTGGAGATGTTTGGGCTTAGGGACCCAGATGGGCTTCTTGGGTGGAGCTTTAGGCTGTTCTTGGAACACTCCATCCTTGGGCTGACTAGCCTGGAAAGACTCAGTGGAGTGAGTCTTGGGGTATCTCTATTCAGGAGTCATTTTACTCCACTCCACTGCCCAGCTAATAGCACTCTCAAAATCAGCGTTGGTGTAGGTGTAGCCTACCCCAAACCCATCCTGCCTCTTAAACTGCTGGATCATCATGCCGAGCTGTGGCTCTCTGGCACTCACCCAACTCAGGATCTGACAGAGGTAAAAGTTCTCATTCTGAACATCAGCTAGCTCCTCTCTCAAGGAAGCTAGAACCTCTACCTGAGACAAGCAGGTCTCACACTCTCTATCAACCTGGATAGACTTCTCGGCTTTCAGCTTGATCAACTCCAATCTAAGAGACAAACAGTTCTCACAGACAGTGGGTGGAACTGATAGTGTCTCAAGCTCTAGCCTAGTCTGCTCCAGCTCAGCTCTAACTCTCTCCAAATCTCCCAATTTCTTATCACCCTTGGCTTTCAGCTCAGCTAAACTAGCTAGATGGGATTGGCAATCAACACTAGGCACGACGACAGTGACATGAGCACCTTTCAGCTCTAGGTGAGCGCTCTCAAGCTCTGTGGCCAAAGCGTCCCTCTCATCTACCCTCTTTGTGTACCTAGACTTCAGAGTCGTCAGGTCACACAGTAACACCTCACACCGGATCGTCCTTGTCCCTTCCCCTTCCTAATCATGATCTCCTCATCGCTTGAGCTTGATGAAGAGGAAGAAGACGAAGACCGCTTGGAGTAGCTTTTCTCCATCTCGGCGAAGTAAGGCCTTGTCCCGCTTCTTGTTCTCACACCGGTAGTCCTTTAGGGCCTTTCTAAAGAATCTGGTCTTTGGCTTGCCTTTTGTGAAGGAGGAGCTGTCGTGCTTGCCGGAGTCATAGAAGCCACCACCGATACCCTTCTTGTGACCATTGCGCTTGGGGCAGTCAGCGATGAAGTGACCTGGATCACCACACTCAAAGCATCCTGATTTTGTGCCGTGTCTTTTGAACATTCACTTATCATAGACACGACGCACCCAGTTGATAAACAGACACAAGTCATCATCTCCTAACGACTCAAGCTGGTCCTTAGTGATAGACATCAAGGAGAACCCAGCACAGCTCAAGAGGAGGGGTCAGCAGAAGGTGTAGCAAGGGCCAGGGTTTTTGATCCAGAGCCAATGAGATTTGATCTCAACTGGATATCAACCTCAGTGGATCTTGAGCTTGCTAAACAACTCAGAAATTGTCAAGGTATCATAAGAGGTGCTCTCAATGATAGAGGATACCTTGATCTCCCATATCTTAGGGTCCAAGGTATGGAGAACCTTGAGTGCCTGCTCATGATCTGAGACTAGCTGAACTCCCTCGGCCTTGTTGGCCCAAAGCTTGTTGATGATCGATTGAAAACGACCAAACAAAGCTTCAACAGATTCATCCGGCTTCTGTGTGAAATTTTCATATTCACACTGGTAGGTATGATAGAGCCGAGCCTTGACCTAGGATGTCCCCTCATGGTGTGCCTGAAGGGTAGCCCAGATCTCTCTAGCAGTGGTGAGATCGCTCACACGCTCAAATTCAGTGGGACCTAAACCGGAAAACAAAATGTTCACTGCTTTGTTGTAGTTCAGATGTTGGGTGATAATATCAGGAGAATTACACTTAGCAATAGGAAATATGGTGAAAGTAGCGTGAACACAAATGTCCCAAATGTCCGAGCTTTGGCTCATGAGATAGGATCGCATGCGAGTCTTCCAATAATTATAGCCATAAGCTTCCAAGGACGGGACCTTTCTAGGAGAAGTCATGATCACTACCTGGGTTTAGAACCGGTTAAGGTATGGAAAAACCCTAACCAGGCTCTGATACCACTTGTAGGACCGAAACTAGCGACCAGAGGAGGGGAGGGGGTGAATGGGCACCAAAAAATTCTTTCGAATCAATGGCCTGCTCCCAACACCCAATGCACCTCAACAGACTAACAGTAAAAAAGGAAACATATCAACAAAGCCAAAAATAATCTAGCCTAAAAATGACCGGTGTCCTGATCGAAAGGACACCAACACAGTGCTTAAAGGCAGATTAACAAATCATTCAAGACATGTGTATTCAAGCTTCATATACATAAATCATCACAGGCAATTAATCTAAATGCACATGAAACGAGAGAAGATCTTACTGTTCACAGTTGTCTCTAGTTAGATACTTGTCAAAGCTTGTTCGAAGTCCTCGTGCGAAGGCTGCAAGTGTGGACATCGATATCTGACCAAAAGCTGATCGAAGCCTGACCGAAGTCTGCTTCGGCTTCGTCACACTTCGGAGCCCACCAAAGTTACTTCTAGCTTCAAAAATCGAAGCCCAAAAAATATCCGAAGCTTAGCAGCACACTTCGCAAGACAAAATAAAAGCTCAAACAAAAGAGAACTTCGCTAAACCATCCACACTTCGAACAGCAAAGCCAAAATATATCAAGAACAATTTCTGAAGTCGTGGACCGAACTGCGTGCACCTCGTAGACTCTGGCGAATTATCCACTCCGAAAGCTGTAATCAGTGAAGCCAGCTGCGCAGCGTAGGCCACACAAGCTACTTCGAAGCAATGGCCTTTCGATGACCTCAGTTCTCAACAGGAAAACATAAAACAGATGAATAGTGCTTGCAATTAATAAAGTATTCTTAGGCACACAAAAACAAGGCACTAGCTTCAGATTTCAACACCAAAAACCAGAGATACTATAAAAATTGCTTTGTTACTACAGCCGTGCAAAGCTGAACTAGCTCCCTAGGCCTACAGGCTAGATGCTGCCATGTGTGACAATACTAGATGAGGACTGTAGCTAGCTGAGCTATCGGCTGAATAGATGTTGCTCTACTGAAACGCTCTAGGCTAGCAGGGCCCCTAGACAAGATCAGGTGCCAAGAAAAAAAAGCAGACTTCACAGGAATCTTCAACACGTCAAAGCAGAAATCAATTAGGCCTATCTGCTATAGCTACAGAGCTAGACACAAATTAAAGAACTGAACACCTCACACTGGAATCGCTCAGCACAGGCAACCAGGAATTAAACTTTGAAAAGAACTTTCCTGCCACACATTATTCAACGAATTGCAGCAAAGCACACAAAACAGAGGAACACAAGCAGAACTCTTGAGGCTGTCGTGCATGAGAAATAAAACAGCATGTCTCCTAGATGTTGTGCAGAGCCTAGATGTTGTAGATGTGATTGCTAGCTGCAGTCTAGAACCTTGCTTACAGTTGAATAAAATAAACAACTAGAGACCAGACACTCGGTGGGAAAAAAACTATGCTAGCAGTAGAAATTTCGATAACTTCAGAAGCAAAAAACTTTCTACTATGAACTCCTGAACAGATGATCAAATATGACACGCAAACTGAGAAAATGAATCCATACGCTCGATGATAGAGAAGCAGAAAGAATAAACCTAATCGAGCGATTTCTTGACGTGTGCGAAGCTATTGGTCCATCTCGGGTACGTTCAGTCAGTGCGAAGTGGTACAAACTTGTGGTTGTTGACGACTTTTCTCGATTCTCATGGGTTTTCGGTTTGGACTCTTAGGATGAGGATTTTCATTTTGTTCATGACCTGATCGTGAAGCTAAAGAATGAGAATAATGGTCAGATGCAAGAAATTTGCTTTGAGAACGGTTTTTACTTCAAGAATTCTTAGTTCGTTAGCTTCTGTAGTGATCAGGGTCTTGAGCACTAGTTTTCTACCCCTTACACTCCCCCATAGAACGACATCATGGAATGAAAGAATCGCAAGCTGGTCGAGATAGCCAGGACGATGCTCGATGAGCATAGGACTCCTAGGCATTTCTGGGCTGAATGTTTTGAACACAACTTGCTATCTGGCCATCTGCATTTTTCTTAGAGCTTACCTAGGTAAGACATCATATGAGTTGCGGTATGGTAGACAACCCAAGGTGAGCCACTTGCGAGCGTTTGGCTAAGAGTGCTTTGTGCTCAAGAAGTGAGGGCATTTAGACAAGTTTGAGTCTCGTTGCTGGGATGTAGTTTTTCTTGGTTATGCTTTGCATTCTCGAGGCTTCCGAGTTTGTAACCTCGACTCCTAGCAGCTTGTCGAGACATATGAGGTTTCTTTTGATGAGTCTATGCCTCCGCTTACTCCTTTTGAGCTTTCTAGTGATGATGATCTTGGAGAGCCCATATTCAAGGAAGATGAGGACACTCCCTCTGTTGATGAGGGTGGGCCTTCTGCATAGCCTGCCGACCCCACACCTTCTGAGACTTCGAATGAGGATGAGGGCGGACTATAGGAAGTATGCCCAAGAAAATTCCGGTTGACCAAAAGTTCCGGTTTGGAATTAGAAGTTCCAATTGTTTTCTGAATTGGAAACAGAGAACTCAAATCAGAAGTTCTGATATGGTATCAGAAGTTCCGATAATTTATGGTTTGTGAAACCGAGAGCTCAAATCGAAAGTTCCGATATGGTATCGGAAGTTCCAATAATTTTAATTAGAGACATAGAGTTAAAACCAGAAGTTCTGATTTGGAATCGGGAAAATTGTACTAATCGGAAGTTCCGATAGGTGTATCGGAAGTTCTGATGTTGGCAAAAATAGATTGGATCTATTACAATAGCGTATTGGTTTGAGAGGCCAAAAATACTAGATCGAATGTTTTGACTTGGGTGAAAAACATATTTGATCTAGTGTATAACAAATCAGTTGTAACTGATTTGTTGATTTCGAGTTGTTGGAGACCAGGGGCTCTCACATCTATATAAATAGAGGAGGAGGTCTTGAAAAACAAGTATTTCATAGTTTAGACCTAGCCACCAAGAACTCCTCTCCTCCCTTTCTTGATCTAATAGTTGAGATTGAGGATATCCCTTTCTTACGAGCGGTGCTAGCACACCAACATTGGAGGGATCCTATCCCTGGATGTGTGGATACCGTGGAGGCGTTTCTCTAATAGCGATGCTCGTGGACTTCATCATGTGAATAACTATGTCATCTTCGTCGATTGGATCACCGGGGAACGGCCAAAGCAAAGCGAGGATCATCGAGAACGTGCTCCTTAACATCTTCTGCTTCACCTAGTGCGTCTTGTGCTAGAAGGTACCTGAGAAACCAAGGGTTGGTTTCGGAGTCTGTGATGAGTGATTGATAGATTTTATCCTCTGATTCAATGGGGTCCCTCCGAAGCGGTTCGGAGGTTGTTTCACCGAAGGGTTCGGTGGGTCTGTTTTGCTGCGGCTGTTGTAGCAGAGTGTGCCTGTCGGACGGGTCCAACCGTACACAATGACTTGGTTGTACCGAAGGGTTCGGTACTTTGGGTAGTACACCGGAGTGTGTGCCAGAGGTTGCTTACCTGGAGAGGTCTCCGGGGTACTGGAAACACTTGTCTGTTTGTCTGTGGTGCGCAGGTGACTTTGGAGGCGACGTACAGTTTGTAGCAGGTGAACCTGGGTCAAGCGGGAGGCTTGATGCCAAGCGAGTGGGGAGCTTGGTCACGAAGGCTGTGAAGGGGTTGAGGTCAGACCTCGGGTCGAGGTGCGCTAGGAGAAGGCAGTAAGTGCAGAGTGTGGCTTCGGCTGAAGGTACTACGAGACGAAGTCATCGGAGGCGAGGCACTTCGAATGATACTCTGAATGGAGTGACTTCGAAGTATGGTGGACCAAGTCCTCAGCAATGAGGCAGGGCATTCGAAGTGTGCTCCGAAGGGAGGCACTCGAAGGTATACCCAACGAAGGTCTCAGAAGTCGAGGTGCATCTAAGGAATGTTCCAGGTGAGGCTCGTCGAGGAGTGTGCTCGGGGAGAGACACTACGACGAAGTGCTCATGGAATGCTTCATGCGGAGGCCTTGGACGAAGGAGGGACTTCGCAGGGTGGTACTCCGAAGGTGGGGCTTCAGAGTGAGGCTGACTTGAGGTACTTCGGCCATGCATGGCTTCGGTACACGGGCTGACAGAGTTCGAGCTGGGAGAAGCTGTGAAGCCATGGTGGTCCACTCCGGAGGTGTTGGTGCGAAGGCCCATGGGATTTGACGGCTTCGGCTCAAAAAATGTCACTGTATCGAAGGCTGACTTCGGTGAAGCGAAGGCCGTCAGGCTCAAGGGTTCTCACCGAAGATACCGCACCCCTCGCGTGTGAAGGGGGGCTTCAGAAGAATCCAAGACTGCAAAGGCTGACCGTGTCTGCTCTGCAAAAGCTGATTGTTGTCTCCTCTGCGAAGATGACAAAAGAAGCCTCTAAATAAAGTAGATTACCAGCTGTACCCCTTGTTCTGATGAGACAAAAGTAGTGTAAACCCTAGGGGTAAAGTAGTCTATTCACAGGGCTGAATAGTGCCTATAAATAGTGGAAGCTATCTATGTCACATCAACACTTTGAGAAGCCATTGTAGAACTCCTGTGCTAGCCGCCACACTCTCTATATTCATCCTGTGAGTTCATTTTGTGTTCCCTGTTCATGCAATGAATTTTTGATTCTATTCTTTTTTCACTGCTTGAACTTGTACTGTGCGTTGCACTTCACGTTTTGATTTCTTTTGTACTATCTTCTTCTGGGTTGAGTTTGTGCACTGGATCTCTTCTGGAGAAGTGTGTGAGAGGTCTGTTTGTGTGAAGTGTGTGTTTTTCAGTGTCTGTTCGCTATGTATAAACCGGAGGCAAGACCTCTCTGATTATAGTGAAGCAATGTTCGAAGCCCGTTTTCTTCCCTTGTCGAAGCCCTCGGCGAAGTGTGTTCTGTGTGCATTTAGAACTTCAATGTACGAAGCCTAGTACCAGTTGCTAGCACTGAGTGTTTGGTCGAAGTCCTCAGAGGGAAGTCTGTTCTTGCGAATGGTGAAGTGCGAAGTCTGCTCGAAGGCACCCAGTGTTCGGAGGCTGCACTGACATAGCAGAGTTGTATTTTTGGAGTTGTGAGTGGAGCGAAGTCTTCTTGACTTCGAACTTTTGCTCCTTGTGAAGCCTGGTTTCAGAGCTGAGAAATACCTCCGAACCTAAACTTCGAAGGGTGTGTTCGAAGCCTGTTCTGCAGAAGATAGTTTTAAAACTGAAGGCTATTTCTTAGCCTGAAATTTTAAAAAGCTCCCATTCACCCCCCCCTCTGGTCACCGTTTCCGGTCCAACAATTGGTATCAGAGCGGGTTAAGATCACTAGTTGACCTTAACCAGTTTTGTGATCTATTGGCGACATGGACAGAGTTAGTAAAATACCTCTGTTCGATGGGACAGATTTTGCATACTGGAAGGTGCGCATGGAGGCTTACTTGCTAAGCCAAGGAAATGCAATTTGGGAGATTGTGGACTCACAATACTCCATCCCTGAAACTCGCCCCTCTCAAACAGAGAAGGATCAGTATAATGCCAACTCCAAGGCTAGAAATATATTGTTCATTTGTTTGAGTCAGAGTGAGTTTGATAGGGTACAACACCTTAGGATAGCTAGGGAGATTTGGACTACACTCACTATTTTTCATGAGGGCTCTACACAGATTAAGGCCAGACGCCAAAGCACATACAATCAACAATATCAGCTGTTTGTGCAGGCACCTGGTGAATCTATAGATGCCATGTTTTCTCGCTTTGATGCGATAGTGAGTAACTTGCGGTCCAACGAGACGCTTGCTTACAATGATCATGATAGGGCTATCAAGCTTCTCTATGCTCTTGATCGTAGCATATGGGAAGTGAAGATATCCAGCATTGAGGAATCCGCAGGTTATGACACACTGACCTGTGATGAGCTCTTCAGCAAGCTGAAGTCCACAGAGATTGCCAAGGCATCTTTTGCAGTGCATAGGAACTCTTTGCCACAACCATTGGCACTAGTTTCTAGCACTAGCCATGGCACCACTGCAGAACCAAGCACATCAGGCACTTATGTTTTTCAAGATGGTTTTGCTTTGTCCTCCCTGGTCTCCGTCACTAAGGAGCAGGTGGATACTCTGGATGATGATGAGCTTTCTCTCATTGCTAGAAGGATGTGCTGGCACGAAGGCTCAAGGGCTTTGACGGCTTTATCTCAAGGGCTTTGACGACTTCAGCTCAAAACGGTCAGGCTCAAGGCTTGTCACCGAAGCTACCGCACCCCTCGTGTGCGAAGGGGGGCTTCAGAAGCTCCAAAATTGCAAAGGCTGACCGTGTCTGCTCTGCAAAAGCTGATGCTGTCCCCTCTGCGAAGCTAACAAAAGAAGCCTCCAATAAAGTAGACTACCAGCTGTACCCCCCTGTTTCGATGAGACAAAAACAGTGTAAACCCTAGGGGTAAAGTAGTCTATTCACAGGGCTAATAATGCCTATAAATAGTGGAGGCTAGCTAGGTCACATCAACACTTTGAGCAGCCATTTTTTAGCTCCTGTGCTAGCCGCCACAGTTTGTATTCGGTTTGTGAGTTCATTTTGTGTTCCCTGTTCAAGCAATGAAGCTTTGATTCCGTTTTCATTTACTGCTTGAACTTGTATGCTTACTTCACACCGCATGCTTTTATTTCTCTGTGTCTCATTTCTTTTTGTGTTAAGTTTATTGCGGTAGAGTGTTTTTGGAGAAGTGTGTGAGAGGTCTGTGTGTGTGAAGTGTGTTTTTCAGTGTCTGTTCGCTCTGTGTAAACTGAAGGCTAGACCTCTCTGATTACTAGTGAAGCACTGTTCTTGGCTTAGATCAAAGCCCGTTTTCTTCCCTTGTCAAAGTACTCGGCAAAGTCTATTCAGTGCGTGTTTAGACCTTCGAAGTATGAAGCCTTGCACCAGTTGTTGTCGCTGAGTATTTGGTCGAAGTCTGTAGAGGGAAGTATGCTCTTGCGAAGGGTGAAGTGCGAAGCCTACTCGAAGGCACCTAGTGTGCGGAGCCTGCACTTACTTAGTAGAGCTGAATCTTCGGGGTTGTGGGTGGAGCGAAGTCTTCTTGGCTTCGAACTTTTGCTCCTTGCGAAGCCTGATTTCGGAGCTGTGAAATACCTCCGAACCAGAACTTCAAAGGGTGTGTTTGAAGCCTGTTCCGCAGAAGACAGATTTAAAACAGAAGACTATTTTTAGTCTGAAATTTTAAAATCTCCCATTCACCCCCCTCTGGTCGCCATTTTCGGTCCAACAATTGGTATCAGAGCGGGTTAAGATCACCAGTTGACCTTAACCGGTTTTGTGATCTATTAGTGACATGGACAGAGTTAGTAAAATACCTCTGTTCGATGGGACTGACTTTGCATACTGGA
The DNA here is from genome assembly GCA_019279435.1 of Zizania palustris. NCBI lineage: Eukaryota > Viridiplantae > Streptophyta > Magnoliopsida > Poales > Poaceae > Zizania > Zizania palustris. The sequence goes on along the minus strand of JAAALK010000285.1, from coordinate 21,699,287 downwards.
AGGTGCGCATGGAGGCTTACTTGCTAAGCCAAGGAAATGCAATTTGGGAGATTGTGGACTCATAATACTCCATCCCTGAAACTCGCACCTTTCAAACAGAGAAGGATCAATATAATGCCAACTCCAAGGCAAGAAATATATTGTTCATTGGTTTGAGTAGAAGTGAGTTTGATAGGGTGCAGCACCTTAGGACAGCTAGGGAGATTTTTACTACACTCACTATTTTTCATGAGGGCTCTACACAGATTAAGGCCAGACGCCAAAGCACATACAATCAACAATATCAGCTGTTTGTGCAGGCACCTGGTGAATCTATAGATGCCATGTTTTCTCGCTTTGATGCGATAGTGAGTAACTTGCGGTCCAACGAGACGCTTGCTTACAATGATCATGATAGGGCTATCAAGCTTCTCTATGCTCTTGATCGTAGCATATGGGAAGTGAAGATATCCAGCATTGAGGAATCCGCAGGTTATGACACACTGACCTGTGATGAGCTCTTCAGCAAGCTGAAGTCCACAGAGATTGCCAAGGCATCTTTTGCAGTGCATAGGAACTCTTTGCCACAACCATTGGCACTAGTTTCTAGCACTAGCCATGGCACCACTGCAGAACCAAGCACATCAGGCACTTATGTTTTTCAAGATGGTTTTGCTTTGTCCTCCCTGGTCTCCGTCACTAAGGAGCAGGTGGATACTCTGGATGATGATGAGCTTTCTCTCATTGCCAGAAGGTTCACCCGTTTTCACCATGAGAGACGGGATCAGAGGAGAAGTGGTTTTAGTGGTTGTTTTGAGTGTGGCGACACTTCTCACATCAAGGCCAATTGCCCTAAATACCACAAAATATGAGGAAACCCTTTGTGAAGGGAAAGCGCGGCAAGGTGGCTAAGAGGGTAGCCAAAGCCGCTTCCATAGCTTTTGTTGCTGCTCTCAGCGACATCGACACTTCCTCAACTGAGGAGTCAAGCTCTGAGGAGGAGGAGTCCCCAAGAAAGGAGGAGAAGAGGGACAAGAAGGGATGAGATTTCACCGGCCTCTGCTTCATGGCCGACAGCGATCACAGCGGCGATGAGCTTGACTCGTCTGAGGTACCACTATCCTATGACCAGCTTTCAATTAAATTAGATGAACTAAATGAAGTAGTTCTTGGTCAGGATAAATTACTTGTGCAAGCCGCTAGAGATAGAAAATACCTTAGACTTAGGCTAGAATCTGTTTCTACTGATTACGCCATGCTTAAGTCTAGATTTAATGATGCTAAATGTGAATCTTGCACTGTTGTCATGGGTGAGCTTGCTCAGTTGCGTTCTGTGAATGCTCAAACTCTTTCTGAGCTTGAGACTGCACAGAAGCAGCTTTTGATGGTTGATTCTAGTCCTCATGATATAATTGAATGCATGAACCGCCCCTTATTACGTGAGAGCATTAATTTATGTGATAAGCATTGTTGGCGTAAAAGATTACGCTAACAGGTTTCTAGAGATTAGAAACTAACAAACGAAGTGTTTGCGAATTAAACTATTTCAAGCCTCCGAAAGGATAATAGCTCAAAACAGTTTGAAGATGTGTATTGAACAACTCAGTATTCGATCCCCATTACAAGGTGAAACGAAGGGTATTTATAGGCCCAAACATTAAGGAAAAGACCCTTTTACCCCTCTATTACAACCAACATAGTGGAAACTATTCGGTACCCTTAATAGGGCTATAACGGTAAAAGACTAATCTAATGAGAAAGAAGATAATTCTTCCATCCTAGCTGGCAAAGAAGCTCTCTGAAGAGTGCATGTTCGAAGATATACTTCGAACTAGAGGTCGCCCTCATCCTTCGAACTTGATCCCATGTACTCCCAGAGTTAGACGCTGGAAACTTTTGATTAAATCACCTGCCTTTGTCTTGTTGCAGCAATGGCTCTGAGGATGAAGTAATTTCCCCCAACAGTAGCCCCTCGAATACGCTTCTCCGCTAGATCTGTAACGTTAGGAGAGCAGTATACGCAAGAAAAATAATCATGCGGAGAGGTTAACATATTTAATCAACCTTCGAAATATGTGGAGATTCAAAACTTCCAATCAACTTCTAAGAAAATTATATTCGAAGTATTTCAGAATTAACTTAAGAAGTCCGAAAGCCCCCCTTTTTTACTCAGAAGAAATAGTCGTTGGCTTTTTCTTCCAACGGAAGTTACGTAAGGAGTTAAGTTCGCAAAGGGTAACGGTTAGGAATGTGAAACGGCAAACACAAACGGTAAAAAATTGTGGCCTGGGCTATAAATAGAGGGCCCAACCCCTTCTCGAGTACTCTTCTCACCGCTTTAGTGCAAACAAACCCTAACCACCATCTTTCTTCTTGAGCAACCAGAGCGATTCCTTGGCGAAGACAAGTTTCAATGTGCCCGGGAAGCTTCGGCCCTGGCCCGGCAGCAAGCTGCGGCCACGGCGGCAGCAGCAACAACGGCAACACCTTCAGATGTGGTGACTCCGACAGCACCAGCAGCAAGAATGGCGGCGCCACCAAGGAATCCCCCAAATGCTGGTCGTCACGATCTTCTTCCAGCGTCATCGAAGTATTCGGACCAATCTTACCAACTGGGACCGTCAACCTGTAAGAGGGAGTCACTCGCAGCAGCAATAGAAGGAAAGATTAGCTCATAGATCGTAATCCGCAAACCTGGAAAGGAGGCCATTCCTTCGCCAAGGCCCGGAGAAGTGGTAGTCTTCGAAGCCTTCTTCGAAGCAGGATTAGGGCTTCCGGCAGTCGATTTCCTGTCAGAGGTATTGGATCTATTCCACGTCACCCTTCCCTAACTTTCTCCGAATGCAGTAGCGCGCCTTGCCATCTTCGAATGGGCATTGCGAGCCGAAGGTTGCGAAGGAAGAGCAGAGATCTTCGCAGCACTGCACAGAGCTTCTTGCCAACCCAAGACCTACGTAGGCTTCGGAGGTGAGAAGATCGTGGTGGCCTTCGGGAGCATTAACTTTCGACTTCGAGATGAATATGCTCTACGATTTCCAGCTAAGGCCATCAATGTCAGATGGTATACAGATTGGATCCTTCGGTGGTTTTATGCCGAAGTTGGAGAAGGGAGCCATCTGCCCGGACCCCTGTAGGACATAAACTTTCGAAGGGAAACCCTTGTTCACCTGGATCCAGGCCAGCTCGAAGCTCGCCTCAGCCTGCTTCAAAGAATTAGTCACCGGCTGAGTATGCGGGACCTAGCGGAGGAGTTCATCGGACTTCAGATTCCTCCTTTGATGGCCAACTGGCCTATCACCTTCGAATAAGATCCAGAGGGGCGGCCTCCGAAAGATCTCTTCGAACTCGAGCCCTGCAGGTAACTTCAAAAACAACATGTTTTATATATATTTGTTTGATGAAATGACTAATGCCAACTTATCTTTCAGCTTCTCTAACTCCTATGACTTCGGAGCAAATTGTTCGAGCTTCGGAGAAGATTCTAGGAGTTCCAACTCCGACCTAGAAGGAATGGAGAGTGAAGTTAGTGGGTACTTGGGAGCGGTTCAACCGAGTATGGGGGTACTCGGAGTTGCTCCCCCTCCTCTTCTGGATTGGGTGCCTTCGGAGCAAGGGCCTAAGAAAAGGAAAGTGGAAGTTGGGACTTCAGCTCCTGCCAAGACTCCGTCAAAGAAGGTAGCCCGAAAACCAAAAACTGCGGCGCCCTCAAGTCCGGTGGTTTCAGTCTTTGATTCCTCTGAGGACGAAGGAAGAATCCTCGTCGACCTGATTGACAAGGACGAAACCCGGGCAGATGCAAGCACTAGCGATGTTGCAAACGCGCCGGATGTTCCAAGTAGCCCCGGGCAGGCTGGGACTTCTGCAATCTAGCCAGACTTGCCACGTGAAGAAGCCCCTGTGAATGAAAATGAAGTCGAGGTTGCTGCTGATCCACCTTCAATTCCGGACGAAGTGGTGACTGAAGCTCCAAAAGAGGCTTCGACAATCAACCCTTCGGCTTTAAGCTTTGACTCAGATGAAGACTTCGGGGTTGCCTTCGACCCTCTGAGTAGCCCTTTACTAACTCGCCGATAGGACTTCGGAGGTAGACTTCGCATGAACCCTTTGTTCCTTTTTCCTACGAAATTATGCAATACATAATACCTTGGTCTTGGCAGGGTCCGCTCCTATGGAGGTGACTCCTCCCAAAGATACCGCTCCTGGGGCCTCAACCTCTCCAACGCCGATTCCAGAAGTCGCACATATGGGACCTGGAAAAGGTAAAGGCAAAATGGACCCCTTCCCTGCTCCGAATTTGGGATTAACTCCGTCTGAATCAACAAACGGGGGTCAATCTACGGAGGGGGGCCAATCTACTGAGGTCTTTGAAGATGCGGCGCAACGCTCCGACCCCTCGCCGAACGAAGACGATCAGAGGGCCTTGTCCATGCTCCCCCTCCTAGCTCCTTTCTTGGAGCGAAGGATTGGACTTTGGGCTCTGCTCGAGCCTTTGGATCAAGACAACCGCGAAGTTGGGGAAACGGACTTGGTGGCCATCCCTAGCGAAGCTGAGGGTTCGGAGCTCAATGCCACCTTGGAACGAGCAGCATACCAGGTACAAAGTATCTGCAAAACAAGATTAATTTTGACTTACGAAATAGTTTATAACCTTGTTTCTTTCTCTTTGCAGCAAATAGTCTTGGCTCGAGCCGCCGCTGTCTCGAACGAGCGCGGAGGTCTTCGTCTTCAGGAGAAGGTTACGGCTCTTCAGAGGAGTCTTAACGTCTCCGAAGTTGGAGTTTCCCGCTTGGACGAAATGGTTTCAGCGGAGACGAGGGCCAGACAGAATCTGGAGGCTGCAAATAAAAAGCTCGAAGCCGAACAGATTGTGCTTCGGGCTAAGATAGAGAGAATGCGGGAGGAACACGCTTCAGCTGGGGCTGAGCTAGTTAAGCTCCAAGTGGAAAAAGCTAAAGTTGTGGAGGAGGCTAGCAATCTACTTAGCCAGAAGAGTTCTCTAGCTACGGAGGCAGCTATGCTCTCTGCTGTAGTGGATGAGCTGACTTCGTCAAAAGACGCTTTAATTGACGATAAGGTGAAATTAGAGAAGGTAGCTGCGGAAGTCATGACACATCTCCTAGGTGTTCTAGAGTACTTCGGTACTACTGGGACACTACCTTCAAATGACAACATCCCCCTGCTACGATGGTTAAAAATGATCCAAGGAGCTGCGAAGACGATGAAGACAGCAGGCATTCGGTATGGAGAAATCTCCGGACAAGTGGCTGCTCTCGGAGTACTTCTCTACTACGAAGATCTGGGGCTATCGATAACACCGAACTCGGGGGCGGCTCCCATTACCTTCGACGAGAACCAGCTTCTAAATCCTTCTGAGGATGTGGCCGCAGCTTGGCAGGCCTTCCAAGCTTCATGGAGAGCCGAAGGTCGCACTGCGATTAAGGCTTGGATTGATGAAGGGCATCGCCAGAAGCAAGCTCGGTCTCAAGCCTCGAGCAGCCAGCCTCCGCCAAACCCACAAGTCTAGATTTGTTTTAGGATCCCGACTATGTAAAAAATCATGCTTTCATACTTTATGAATGAAAATTTACTTATCATGTTTTTAGGCTTCTCAACCTCGAAAGGATGATGTCGAAGTGTTAAACGTTACCGAAGAACTCCGCCTGCTATGGGCTACCTTCAATCTTTTAAAACTTCATAAGCGACCTCGATTTTTGATTCCTCGAGATAACTCTAGTGCAATTGCACCCGAAATATGTAAAGATATATTATCTTATATTAAAGAGGAAGAAAAAGAAGTTAACATTAGAAACTTCATCTTCTGAAGACATTGTGTGGTCCGAGGACGAAGGTACTGCTGAAGAACAATTGAAAAAGCCTGAAGAACTTCAGAGCTGGGAAAGAAGCCCCGAATGGCTTCGAACTTGGGCTAAACTCCAACAAGAACAAAAATATTTTAGAGCTTCAAAGGGAGGTAGAAGACTTAAACGCAAGGTTATTAGAACTCCCGGCTCTGGAAATAGTCGTTCCAACTTTAGTAGTAGCTCTAGAGATCGAAGGGGTCTTCGATTCCTTCTTGGCATAGACACAGATTTTTCGTGATGTAATTGTAATCTATTCGGATAATAAAGATTGAATTTTTAAAATTGTCTCCCTACTTCCTAGCCCCTCTTTGGGCGTAAGCAACTTCCCGTTATACTCGAAGATGGTTAGGCGCAAAGAAAAACTTAGGAGTACAATTTTGGAGGCTCGGAGCCCCTCAGCAACTTAAAGATTGATTAAAATCTTATAAAATGTCTGACTACTTGGAGTCGTAAAACTGATAGCTTAGTACCTTTTGTTTGAAAGAAAGTCGCTTCGGACAAGCTTCCTGGACATTTTAATGTCCCAAACGATTGGTCACTTTGGACTCTTTTCACAGATGTTCGAAGCTTATTAGCTCAAACTCTGTTTTGTTTTGGCCTCCTTCGTCTATTTTTGCGAATGCTATCAAACCGGTGGTTTGGAATTCGCAATGGTCTCCTTGTACTCTTTTTATGGATGCTTTCAAGCCGAAGCTTGGAATCCGCATTATTTGGTCTCCTTCGACTCTTTTTATGAATGCTTTCAAGCCGGTGGCTTGGAATCCGTTTTCTCAGGGACTTTCCCACCTCGTCGGAAGCTTCGAACCAGTGGTCCGAAGTCCGAAAAAATTATTAAAATTAATGACACTTCCCTCCAAGTCAACTTCATTCTTCCAATGCGTCCACTAGAAGTAGGAAGTGTTTGGGGGGTAGGCATTATCTAAACCATGAACTTTATTAATTCGGAAGGTGTTTACAAATGATTACAAGGAGCCCCTATGCGAAATATTGCTTTAAGTGCTCTGCATGCCATGTATGCGCTAACTCTTCGCCTTCCAAATTAGCTAACTTAAAAGAACCAGGGCATCCTGAGCGGACAATTATGTATGGACTTTCCCACTTATTTCCTAATTTCCCTGGCGCTATAATACTTCGCAAAACGAGATGACCCGACCTAAGTTCATTAATCTTGACCTTCGGGTCGAGCCAAGTCTTTGTCTGCTGCTGATACTTTGACAAATTGGCGACAGCTCGAAGTCTTGTCTCTTCTGTTAAATCAAGCGAAGTTTGCCTTTCTGCTTCTATTTCCGGTTCGGTGCTGCGAAGGGATCCTCCTTTAAGCTCCGTTGGCGTCATAGCTTCATCTCCGAATAATAGTCTGAAAGGAGTGAAACCTGTGGACCTTGTTTGAGTGGTCCGAATGGACCATAGAATCTTCGGGAGCTCCTCGGTCCACAATCCTTTTGCCAATCCTACTATTCTTCGATTAAGTCCTGACAAGATATTGCCATTGGCTCTTTCAACAGCTCCGTTATACTGAGGATGTCTTACTGCAGCAAAGCATAGTTGTATGCCAAGATCTTCACAAAATTTCCTAAAGGGCTCTGCATCAAATTGTGTCCCATTGTCAACTATGAGTTGTCGAGGCACTCCGAACCGGAAATGATATTTTTCCAGAAAATGTTTTGTACATTATTCGAAGTGATAGCTGTTAGGGGCTCTAGCTTCGACCCACTTTGAAAAATACTCAATTGCTACCACTTCGAATTTCAAATTTCCTTTTGCTACCGAAAGGGGCCAATAAGATCCATGCCCCATCTGGCCATGGGCCATACTGGAGCAATGACTTGAAGAGTTGTTGGTGGGCGATGACTTCTTCTTCCCATCCACTGACAACCTTGGCAGGTGCGGACTAACTTCTCCGCATCAGCTACTATTGTAGGCCAATAAAGCCCCTAGCGAAGTGTTTTTCCTGCCAAAGCTCGAGGAGCCAAATGGCTACCGCAAAGTCCTCCATGAATTTCTCGAAGAATTTGTTGACCTTCGGCTTGAGATATACATCGGAGAAGAGGGGTACATACTCTGGCCTTGTACAAAATACCATTGATTATATGATAATTTTGAATTCTAAGTCTCAACCTCGAAAGTTGTGGCCCTTCAGACAAATTTGCTTCTCCTTGCAACAATTCCATAATTGAACTTCGCCAATCTGTGGCACCGAAGGTGTACTGAGTTCTTCGTAAAAAGCCTCTTCTGGAATATCCATAGCTCCGGCTGCAGCTTTTGCCAAGATATCAGCTTGCGTATTTTCTGCTCTAGGTATACTCCGAATGGAAATCCCTTTAAATGCTGCTTCAATCTTGCGGATCTCCTCCAAATATTTTTCAATGCTGTGGATGTCGAACTTGAAAACTTTTATCTACGTGCCTTGCTACAATTTGAGAATCTATTTTAATAACAATTTTTGTAGCCCCCAAAGCACGTGCCTTTCAAAGTCCTAGTAAAATTCCGTCATACTCAGCTATATTGTTGGTAGACTTAAAGTTGAGTCTTGTGGAGTACATTGCCTTTTGCCCTGAAGGCGAAATTATCACTGCTCCGACACCTGCTCCAGATGCTTGGAAAGCTCCATCAGAGTATATCGTCCAAATTCCTTCGCTTGGCTTCTCCGGAGCCCATGCTGCAGGGGAGTCCACTCTGCCACAAAATCTGCCAACACTTGTGACTTAATTGCTGTCCTTGCCACGAAGGAGATACCGAAGGGTGCTAACTCAACAGCCCACTTCCAATTCTTCCTGTGGAATCCTTACTTCGGAGCATATCTCCCAAGGGATATGAAGTTGGTACAATCACATTGTGCGCCAAGAAATAATTCCTTAACTTCCTCGAAGCCATTATCAGAGCATAAGTGAACTTCTCAAGCTTGGAATATCTTGTATTTGCTCCGGACAATGCTTCAGATACAAAATAGACTGGATTCTGTACCAACTTCCCGTTGAAATCAACCTATCTAACAAGGACTGCACTGACAGCAGAGCCAGTAGCTGCAAGGTAGAAGAGTAGGGTTTCGTTTGTAATAGGCACCGTGAGTGTAGCGAGGTTACTGAGATAATTTTAATATCTCGAAGCTTTTGACATTCCAGTGTCCATGCAAAATATTTGGACCCTTTCAATGCTTTAAAAATAGGCAAACTTCTCTCTGCAGACCTTGCCAAGAATCTGCTAAGTGCTGCAAGACGACCAGTCAGCTTTTGTACCTGCTTTAAATTCTCCGGAGGAGCCATCCTTTGCAGTGCAGTTATTTGAGTGAGGCTAGCTTCGATCCCTCTGCTTGAAACTAGATACCCTAACAATTTTCCAGCCTAAGCCCCGAAGATACATTTTTCGGGGTTAAGACGGATTCCACATGCCCGAAGGCTATTGAATGTTTCTGCTAAGTCTAGGCTATGTTGGTGCTTTAAAGCACTCTTTATTACAATGTCATCCATATAAGCCTCTACATTGCGGCCTATTTGATGACCTAGAGCCTTAGCAATTAACCTCGAAAAAGTTGCCCTGACATTTCTTAAGCCAAAGGGCATTCTTACATAACAGAAGACTCCCGAAGAAGTTACAAAGCTTGTCTTGATTTCATCTTCGCGCTTTAACCAGATTTGATGATAGCCGGAATACGCATCAAGGAAGCTTAATAACTCTGAACCAGCAGTTGAGTCAACCAATTGATCAATTTGGGACATGGGATAGGGGTCATGGGGGCATGCTTTATTCAAAGATGTAAAGTCAATACACATGCGCCATTTCCCGGAAGATTTCTCCCTAACGAAGACTAGGGTTGGCTAGCCACTCCAGTATAAGCTACCTCTCTGATAATCCCAGCCTTCAGCAGCTTTTCAACTTCGTCTTTAGCAAGAATATCCCTCTCCATAGATAGCTTCTGGAGTCCTTGTCGAACAGGCCGAGCCTTCGGGTTCACAAGTAAACTATGCTCAATAATATCCCGACTGACTCTGGTGATGTCTTCATCAGACCAAGCAAAGACATCTAAATTCTCCTCAACTACTTTCTCTAATGAAGTAACGACTTTTGGAGGCAAGTCCTTGCCAAACTGAAATGAATATTCCTTGCCATCTTTGACAATAACCTTCGTTATAATCTCTCCTTCAGGGCTTGGCCTTGGGAAGGACTTCTTCGAAGATTCTCCAGGAGCAGAAAAATTCTCCGGGTTACCTTGCACCCTGTTCACCTGTCTCGGGTCAAGAGGAGGGCCATGACCATACTCCGCTCTTCGCGCAGTGGCCTGATCTCCGAAAATAGTGAGCACTACTGCTTGTGTGGGCATCTTCATACATATGTAATTATGATGCGCCACAACTCCGAATTGATTCAACATGCCTCTTTCGAAGATAACATTGTATGCATATGGGGCATCCACAACATCAAAAATCACTTCCTCCGTCCTAGCCAGTTGCCCCTCTCCGAAAGTGACTTCCAGGCCAATTTGGCTGAGGACATCAAGAGGAGGTCCTGCAAAGCCTTGCAAAGGACGAGCTACTGGGAGAATATGCTTCCTGGAAATGCAGAGTTGATCAAAAGCTTGGATAAAAATAATATCTAGCTGAACTCCCTCCGTCGATTAGCACTCTCCGGACCTCAGTCCCTGCTATGTCGGTAGTGATGACAAGTGGGTCTGCATGTGGAAACTTTATGCCAGCTGCACCATCTGCAGAATAAGATATTGGCACATGGGACCATTCAGGCATAGCAGTGGCGGACGAGGAAGTTCCAATATTTCCCACTTCTCGGACATATTCTCTTCTCTGCCTCTTCGACATACTTCCGAGGGTCCCTCCTCCAGAGATGGGGAGGACTACTCTTTTCCCTCGATGTTGACCATCTTCTTGCTTCGGAGGTGGCATAACATTGACCACCAGAGGCCGTCTTGCAGGGTCGAAGTTCTCTATCCGCGCCACAGCTTGGACAGGCTCTGGACACACCTCGGTCGGAACTCGGTCAGTAGTGCCTCGACCCGAAGTTCTTTCCAGTACTCGCCTCTTAAAGAGAGTATAGATTTACATGCATCAGTCACGTGACTTCGATTCTTACCATGGACAGAGCAGAAAAAGACCAGGGCTTTGCCAGTCGGTTTCCCTAGCGGCCTCCAGCCGCTGGTCTTGCTTCCTGAAGGCTGCGAAGTCCTTGGGGAAAATTTCTACGGGGGTGCAATGTTCAAGACTTCTGAACGAGAATGCTTTTGCCCCCGACGCCTGTCGTGCTGAGCTTCAAAGCTAGGCCCATGCGGCTTTGTTGAAGTCTTCACTTCCAGCTTGACTTCTTGCATGATTGACGGAGTTGCGGCAGTTCTCCGAAGCCACCCCTCTTCAAACCTTGCATACTCTTCGAAATAAGACATCAACTGAGCAATAGAAGATATCTGCTTCTGGTGAAGTTTATCAAGGAGGCCTGCATGAGTAACTCCCTTTCGAGCTGCGTCAACTACAGAGGATGTAGTTAACCCTCGAATTTGTGACTTCGTATGAGCGAAGCGCTTAAAATACCACCTTAAAGTCTCTCTGGGGAGCTGCTTCACCTAGAAAAGACTTCCTGTTGACATTGGGGGTACGAAGGTAACCTGAAAATTGCTTATGAACTTCTTCCTTAATTGCTCCCAGGTTCTGATTGACCCTGCTTCAAAGAACAAAACCACCGCAGTGCCACTCCTTCAAGAGCTAGAGGAAAGCATTTGGCCATGGTGTCTTGCACTCCCCCACTGGCCTCAATTGCTAATGCATAAGAACGGGCAAACTCCCCTGGGTCTTCGTCTCCAGCATACTTGCTAAGCTTCGACGTTTTAAACTTAGGATCGAAGCGCACTTTCTGCAGCGCTGGATGCAGCGGAGATTCAGTGTCGAAGGACGCGTTCTCTGGGGCTTCGGGATAATGAACTTCTTCGTATTCGGGCACTTCGGGAATGACTGGGGTGGCCTGAGGGCTGAAGCCTATCTGCGGCTTCTTGCCACCACCTTGCTACTTCAGCTTGGAGACTGGCCATTTGAGCGGCCATATCGCCAAGATAACATCTTCATCTCCTCCGGAAGGGCCTTCTGGGTCTTGAGACCTGTATGTATCAGTTCGAAGTGGAACTTGAGGTGAAAGAGGAACTCCAGGTGGCCGAAGTATGGATGGAGTAGGGGGAGGAACTCCGTAAGCTCGGTGAAGGGTTCCTTCCGGAGTCTGAGGTGGAGGAAATATTGAAGGTCCTCCGACCTCAATTGTGTTTGAAGATCTTGCTCCGGAGGTTCGGGGGGACCTCCGAATAGGGTTACCACCTTGAACTCCGCTTGGGAGGCATGGTTTGAAAACTTGGTAGAGAACGAAGTTTTTTGGACTAAGTTCCCCACGGACGGCGCCAACTGTTAGCGTAAAATATTACGCTAATAGGTTTCTAGAGATTAGAAACTAACAAACGAAGTGTTTGCGAATTAAACTATTTCAAGCCTCGAAAGGATAATAGCTCAAAATAGTTCGAAGATGTGTATTGAATAACTCAGTATTCGATCCCCATTACAAGGTGAAACGGGGGGTATTTATAGGCCCAAACATTAAGGAAAATACCCTTTTACCCCTCTATTACAACCGACATAGTGGAAACTATTCGGTACCCTTAATAGGGCTAAAACTGGTAAAGAGCTAATCTAATGAGAATGAAGATAATTCTTCCATCCTAGCTGGCAAAGAAGCTCTCTGAAGAGTGCATGTTCGAAGATATACTTCGAACTAGAGTTCGCCCTCATCCTTCAAACTTGATCCCATGTACTCCCGGAGTTAGACGCTGGAAACCTTTGATTAAATCACCTGCCTTTGTCTTGTTGCAGCAATGGCTCTGAGGATGAAGTATTTTCCCGCAACAAGCATGTTGAGGATTTAGAGGCTAGATTGGAGAGGGCCTGGTAGTTCTAAGGATGTGCAACCTGTGTGTGACACTTGCATAACCCTTAAGGACCAACTAGGCACTGTTAGAGAGCGTGCTGAGAACCTCGTGACTAAAAATGAATACCTTCTTTCTGTGGTTAACAAATGCACTGAAGGGAAAGGGTAGGATGGACTTGCTCTTGGCCAAGACCAAGATGTGTGCTGACAGGGCAGGGTTAGCTCTGGGATTGGGTTTTGAGAGGATTCCTTCAATAGTGAGAACAAAACTGTTTTTATCGCACCCACTAGCTTAGAGAAAGAGAGAGCCCTGTTAGACACCCCATCAACCAAAAAGCCTACCCGAACTCCAAAGAAAATCACTCCTACTGTAAAGAAAATTCCTCTTAAGAAACCACTCAGCAGAAGCCTAAGAAGCCTGTGAGGACTGCTCCTATGACCCATGAGAGTGCCCCTAGGAGAGTTTTTCATTGTTCCTATTGTCAGCGGGCGGGTCATCTGGTTGGGTTCTGTTTTCGTCGCTTCAAGAATGAGTGACGCTCTCAGGCGATGAGGTTCCAGAACATGCACTACCCATCTTTAGGTATGCATGAGTCTGAGTTGTACTCACGTCATGTTTTCGAGGCTCCTCGTACTTCTCAGAGAGGTTTTGCTCCTCGAGGTGTTCATCATGTTCCATATGGTGGTAGACCCCGGGCGAGTAGCTTTTTACCTCGTCACAGTAGGAGACCTCGTCATGCTTTTGGATCACAGAAGGTAGGTAGATCGGAGTACAAATCTAGAACAAAAATAAACTCAATTTGAAATTTCCTTCTAGATCGGAGTTTGAAATGCCGAACTACTCTGTCGGTAATTGATTTGTCGATCTACAGTTTTGTTGGACCGAAGACGGCGACCAGAGGGGGGTGAATGGGAGCTTTTAAAATTTCAGACTAAAAATAGCCCTTCTGTTTTAAGTCTGTCTTCTGTGGAACAGACTTCAAACACACCCTTCGATGTTCTGGTTCGGAGGTATTTCACAGCTCCGAAACCAGGCTTTGCCAGGAGCAAAAGTTCGAAGTCAAGAAGACTTCGCTCCACCCACAACACCAAAAACTCTACTCTGCTAAGTCAGTGCTGGCTCCGCACACTAGGTGCCTTCGAGCAGGCTTCACACTTCACCCTTCGCAAGAGCAGACTTCCCTCTCAGGATTTCGACCAAATACACAGCAATAGCAACTGGTGATAGGCTTCATACTTCGAAGGTCTAAACGCACACTGAACACACTTTGCCGAGGACTTCGACAAGGGAAGAAAACGGGCTTTGAACAGTGCTTCGCTAGTAATCAGAGAGGTCTTGCCTCCAGTTTACACAGAGTGAACAGACACTGAAAAACACACACTTCACACGAACAGACTTCTCACACACTTCTCTAGAAGAGATCCAGCACACAAACTTAACACAACAAGAAGTGAGACACAAGAGATCAAAGCATGCAGTGTAAAGTAAGCATACAAGTTCAAGCAGTAAATGAAAACAAAATCAAAGCTTCATTGCTTGAACAGGGAACACAAAATGAACTCACAGACTGAAATACAGAGAGTGTGGCGGCTAGCACAGGAGTTCTACAATGGCTGCTCAAAGTGTTACTGTGACCTAGCTAGCCTCCAATATTTATAGGTACTATTCAGCCATGTGAATAGACTACTTTACCCCTAGGGTTTACACTGATTTTGTCTCATTAGAACAGGGGGTACAGCTGCTAGCCTACTTTATTTGGAAGCTACTTTTGTTAGCTTCGCAAAGGAGACAACATCAGCTTTTGTAGAGCAGACACGGTTAGCCTTTGCAGTCTTGGATTCTTCTGAAGCCCCCTTCGCACGCAAGGGGTGCGGTAGCTTCGGTGAGAATCCTTGAGCCTCACGGCCTTCGCTTCACCAAAGTCAGCCTTCGATACAGTGACGGTTTTGAGCCGAAGCCTTCAAAGACCTTGGGCCTTCGCACCAACACCTCTGGAGTGGACCACCACAGCTTCGCAGCTTCTCTCAGCTCGAACTCTGTCAGCCCGTGTACCGAAGACATGCCTGGCCAAAGTACCTCAAGTCAGCCACACTCCGAAGCCCCACCTTCGGAGTACCACCCTTCGAAGTCCCTCCTTCGTCCAAGGCCTCCGCATGAAGCATTCCATGAGCACTTTGTCGCAGTGTCTCTCCCCGAGCACACTCCTCGACGAACCTCACCCGGACCATGCCTTAGATGCACCTCGACTTCTAAGACCTTCGTTGGGTATACCTTCGAGTGCCTCCCTCCGAAGCACACTTCGAAAGCCCTGCTTCAATACTGAGGACTTGGTCCACCATACTCCGAAGTAACTCCATTCGGAGTAACCTTCGAAGTGCCTCGCCTATGAGGACTTCGTCTCGGGGTACCTTCACCCGAAGCCATGCTCCGCACTCTCTGCCTTCGTCTTGCGTAGCTCGACCCGAGGTCTGACCTCAACCCCACGCAGCCTTTGTGACCGAGCTCCCCGCTCGCCTAGCATCAAGCCTCCCGCTTGACCCAGGTTCACCTGCTGCGAACCGTCCGTCGCCTCCGAAGTCACCTGCGCACCATAGACAAACAGACAAGTGTATCTAGTACCCCAGAGACCTCTCCGGGTAAACAACCTTCGGCGCACAATCCGGTGTACCGCCCAAAATACCGAGACCTTCGGTACGACCCAGTCATCGTGTACTGTCGGACCCCTCCGACAGGCACACTCCGCAGCAACAGCTATAGTAAATAGACCCACCGAACCCTTCGGTGAAACAACCTTCGAACACCTTCAGAGAGACCCCTTCGAATCAGAGGCTAAATCTGTCAATCACTCATCACAGACTCCGAAACTAACCCTTGGTTTCTCAAGTTTCTAGATTGGGAATAGATACACCGACAGAAGGTTGTCGACTGATGAAAGTCCGACAATGTTTAGAACTTTCAGAAAACATATTAAAACAAGATTTGCAGCAATCAATCATTTCAGAGATAATTGATCAACATGTTTAAAGCACACTAAAAGATAGCAGATAGCTTTCTGAAAACTTCCAAGTACTCTGTTTGTTAACTAATCTTGATGACTCAAACAATTACTCAGAGATGAAGTTATCAACAGTGAACACTTAAGAGGTAATCAAATCAGCAAAGTTTTCTTCAGGAACATCAAAACTTGAAACACATAAAACGTAATTCTAAAATCAGAATACTGATCTACTATGATGGATTTGGAGGGAGCCTCGGAGGAAGCCACTCGGCGGACTAAGGTCCGCCCTTCTATGGACCTGGGGCATGCCCGTGCCTGCGTGCCCCTCTTGGTTCATTCCTGGAAAGCGACCAAAACTTCGCGGCGAAGACCGCTCCCCTCCATGACACCTACCTGGGTCTGAGGGACACCGAGCTGATATCGGAGCTCGGCCTGGTGGATGGCGCCAGCCTAGGCTTCACTATTGAGAGCGCCGCGAGCTAGGTATGCCTTTGAGACGGTACCAGCCGAGCCCCTAGCACTTCCTTCGCTTCTAACTTACTCTTTGCTCCATTGCACACATATAGTCGCACTAGCACAGGGATCGCTGGTGTCTCT
This sequence comes from Zizania palustris, assembly GCA_019279435.1. NCBI lineage: Eukaryota > Viridiplantae > Streptophyta > Magnoliopsida > Poales > Poaceae > Zizania > Zizania palustris. The sequence goes on along the minus strand of JAAALK010000285.1, from coordinate 21,682,945 downwards.
CCCCGCTGAGTAGAGTCACCACGAGCACGAGGCTTCGAAGCTTTGCAAACATGCCGAGGCTGCCGAGAGGATTACCAGGGAGCACGCGGCCGAGGCCGACCAGCTCTAGGTGTTGGAAACGGAGGTCGTGGGCCTCCGCACCCAAGCCGCCAGAGCCGAAGAGCTCCAAGCTTAGGTCGCAGAGATCGACACACTCCGGGCTCGGACGGCCGAAACTGAAGGCCTCCGGGCCCAAGTGTCTAAAATCGACATCCTCAAGGCCCAAGTCACCGAGATGGATGAACTCCGAGCCCAGGCTGCCGAAGCAGACTGCTCCAGGCTGAGGTTGATGCCTTCTTGGCCTAGGTCGCCGAGATGGAGGAGCTTCGAGCCCGGGCTGCCGAAGCAGACAGGCTCGAGGCCGAGGTTGACACCTTCCGGGTCCAAGTCACTGAGATGGAGGAGCTCTGGGCGAAGGTCATAGCCGCGGAGATCCAGAAGATCCAAGGGCTCAAGCTCGAACGAACCGTCGTGGATCTCCTGGCCAGGAATGAAGCGACGGTCGAGGCATTGGCCCAAGGCGAGAAGACCGTGGTTGACACCGTGGTGTCACTCTGAAGGGTCCTGGAGTGCTACGACACGGGATGCGTAGCCTTCGATGTCGCCTGGGAGCCCCTTAGCCACCGACTAAAGTTTATTCAGGCCGCCGTCAGGCAGATAAGCTCCACGGTGTCGAGGTTCGGGGAGGTGTCGGCGCGGGTGGCTGCCCACGGTGTACTTCATCAGCAGGAGGCTTCCGGGGGCACTTTTCCTTCAGCGTCGAGCTCACCTCCAGTCACCTTCGGGGGGAGCTGTCTCCTTTCCCCGCCTCCGGTGGTCGTGCAAGCTTGGAGGGCTCTCCAGACGACTTGGAGGGCAGAGGGCCCGGACGCAGTCAAGGCTTGGATAGACGAGGCCCTTCGATCGAGCCTTCCTTAGCCATCTTCGAAGCCTCCTCCCACTACGCGCCTTTTGGACCCGAAGGTGTAGTTTCCCCTAGGGCCTTCGTATCACAACTCCTGTAATAGATATAATCTTTCATAATCCATTAACAAAGGGAAGTTATTTTCTGGAAATCATCTAGGGTATCTGTGACACTCGTGACTCCGACGTCAAGATACTCAATGGGGGCGAAGCCCTCTGGCACCAATGGGCCATCTTCGAGGCCCCCAGGGCCGATCGGCCTGCACACTTCAACTTTCCTCGAGATGACAACGAGCACGTTATCCCCGAGGTCATTCATGAGGTTTTGGGTTTTATCAAGGAAGAATAGGAAAAGGCATGTGCCCATCCTCATCGCCCGAGCTAGTGAATTGGTCCGATGTGGAGACTGGCCTCGACGAACCTGATCTTGGAGACCAAGGCTTGCGCAGCTGGGCACAACTTCTAGAAGAATAGAAGGCTTTTCGGCCCCGAAGAAGAAATAGAAGAAGGAGTCTGTTCGCGCGGCCCCAGGGGTCCAGACAGCCTAGAAGACCGAAAAGGCTTCCGATTCCTGCTTGGCTTAGACGACGAGTTCTCTTAGCTTGATTTTTCCGTTTTACCTTGTAATATCTATCGTCCACATTCTGTGCAACCTACGAAATTTGTTCGCGCCACTAATGGATCCTGATTGCTTCCTTGGCTACTCCTTTCTCCCCCTCTTTGCGGGTAGGTGAATTGTCGGCTGGGCGCAATGCGTTAGGACCTATGATCAGGAGCCAGAAATACCACACTTACTTACCACGAGCCATGACCTACAGCACCAAACACACGACGTTTGGACCTGGTGCTCGGGATTTGAGCATGGGGCACTTTGGGCCGGGTGCTCAGAACCCAATCGTAGGGCGCATCGAGCTAGAGCTCAAAACATGGATATAGGGCGCATTGAGCCAAAGCTCAGAACCCAAACAATGGTGCTTCGAGCCGAAGCTCAGAACCCTAAGATAGGGTGCTTCAAGCCGGAGCTCGGAACCCAAAATGGGGTGCTTTGAGCCAGAGCTCGGAACCCAAAGTGGGGTGCTTCGAGCTAGAGCTTAGAACCCAGAATGGGGTGCTTCGAGCCATAGCTCGGAACCCTGAGGTAGGGTGCTTTGAACCGGAGCTCAGAACCCAAAATAGGGTGCTTCGAGCCGGAGCTCGGAACCCAGAATGGGGTGCTTTGAGCCGAGGCTCGGAACCCTTCGATGGGGTGCTTCGAGCCAGGGCCCGGAACCCTTCAAGTCTACCGGGATTACGCCTAGTACCGTAGGGCGTCCACATTGGTAGAACATTTCGCCGAATTTTATTATTGAAATGGAGAAATCAAGTACAACGAAAAATAAAAAAGGTGAAATATATTACATCAAATTACGCAAATAGCATTTCAGATGCTCCGCATGCCAAGTGTGCTCCAGATCTTCGCCATCTAGAGTAGCCAGATGGTAGGACCCCGGTCATCCGGAGCCGACGACGATGTATGGACCTTCCCACTTATGGCCCATCTTCTTGGGGGCGACAACCACTCGAAGGATGAGATGCCCTGGCTTGAACTCGCTTTGATTTACTTTGGGGTCATACCATGCTTTCGTTTGTTTTTGATACTTGGAAAGGTTGGCGACGACTCAGAGCCTTGATTCTTCCATGAGGTCGAGGGAGACGTCATGCCCTTGATCGACTTCTGGAGTTGTGATCCACAGGGAGCCAGCCCGGAGCTCCGTCGGCGTCATTGCTTCATCTCCGAACAACAGACGGAAGGGGGTGAATCCGGTTTCTCAGGAAGGAGTGGTCCGGATAGACCACAAAATCTTGGGCAACTCTTCGGGCCATAGGAGCCTTAGCCAAACCCACGATACGCTTGTTGAGGCCGGAAAGTATATGCTCGTTGGCTCGTTCAACGGCTCCGTTAGACTGCGGGTGCCAGATGGCTGCGAAGCATAGCTGTACTCCAAGATCCTCACAGAACATCTTGAAAGTACTTGCATCGAACTGAGTGCCATTCTCCAACGTGAGCTGCTTGGGGACTTCAAACCGGTAGACGATGTTTTGCCAAAAGAACTTCTAGACGCTTCAGGAGGTGATGGCGATCAGCGGCTCGGCTTCGACCCTCTTAGAGAAGTATTCAACGGCGACGACGGCAAAGCACATGTTGCCCTTAGCTCTGGGAAACGGACCGACGTGGTCCATCGCCCATCGAGTTTTCCCAGCGAGGGCCCGAGGGGCCAGATGGCTACCACACATGCCTTCGTGAATTTCCCAGAGCATCTGTTGCCCGTCGAGACGAGAGATGCACCGAAGCAGCGGGGAACAGACACCCGACTTGTAGAGTACTCCGTTAATGACCTGATAAGATCTCGCGTGGAGCTGAAGTCACGAAAGCTCGGTACCAAGCTTGATTTCCACTTCGCCTTTAAGTAGCTGCATGATGGGCTCCCGCCAATCACCGTCGACCGCACAAAGGACCTCGGCTAGTTTTGAGGTCGCTAGAGGATCCACCGGAACTTGGGTCAGGGTGCTTTCTCAGAGAGATGCAGATGGCTTGGCGAGTTCCTCGAAGAAAGTAGTGGGAGGAAGGGCTTGACCGCTTGTGCCATCCTTAGCGAGGATATCAGCCTGGCAATTTTCGCTTCTCGGAATGCTTTGGATGAAAATTCCTTTAAAAGTTGCCTCGAGCTTCCCAACGACCTCGAGGTATGCGACGAGATCGGGGTGCCGATCTTGAAAACTCTTGTCCACGTGCCCGGACACGACTTGAGAGTCGGTCTTGACGATAACTCTAGCACCCCCGAGCACATGCGCCTTCCGGAGGCCTAGCAACACTCCTTCAAACTGAGAAACATTGTTTGTAGCTTTAAAATTCAACCGAAAGGAGTATAATGCTTGTTGACCTGAGGGAGAAGAAACAATGACTACCCCTGCTCCTAATCCTGAGGCTTGGTAAGAACTGTCTGAAGAAATAGTCCACACCCCTTCGCCAACTTCATCGGGGGCATTACCTGCCACTGGTGTCCATTCGGCCACAAAATCTGCGAGGATTTGAGACTTAATGGCAGTCTAGGCCATGAAAGTGATGTCGAACGGAACATGTCACCCAGAGGGTAAGCGGTTGGGATGACTAAGTTGTGGGCCAAAAAGTAGTGCCGCAGCTTCCGGGAGGCCATGACGAGGGCGTATGCTACTTTCTCGAGCTCGGTGTACTGAGTTTTTGATCTAGAGAGGGCTTCGGACACAAAGTACACCGGACGTTGAATCAGTTTTCCAGCAGCTTCTTCTTCCTGAATTAACACCGCGCTCACCGCACATCCCGTGACAGTGAGATAGATGAGAAGGGGATCGCCACTCCGGGGTGTAGCGAGGGTAATAAGATTGATGAGGTATTCCTTTATGCTGTCGAAGCAATTTTGACATTCGAGAGTCCATTCGAAGTCCTTTGATCCCCGCAGCGCCTTGAATATAGGAAAACTTCGCTCGGGTGACCTAGCTAGGAAGCGGCTGAGAGACGCGAGGCGCCCAGCCAACTTCTAAGCCTGCTTCAAGTTCTGGGGAGGGGCCATGTTCTGAACTGCGCTGACTTGGGTTGGGCTGGCTTCGATACCTCGACTAGAAACTAGATAAATGAGCAACTTCCCAGCCCAGGCTCCGAAGATGCATTTCTCCGAGTTAAAGCGAATCCCGCACCTCCCGAGGCTGTCAAATGTTTCCGCTATATCCGAGCTATGACAGTGTTTATCCATGCTTTTGATGACGATATCATCCATGTAAGCTTCGATATTGCGACTGATTTGGTGACCCATGGCTTTGGATATCAACCTGGAGAAGGTGGCCCAGCGTTCCGGAGGCCGAAAGGCATCCGCACATAGCAGAATACTACAGAGGGAGCAACAAAGCTTGTCTTAACTTGATCTTCCTGCTTTAGGCAAATCTAATGATGCCCAGAGTATGCGTCGAGGAAGTTGAGGAGCTCAGAACCCACCGTGGAGTTGACCAATTGGCCTATGCGAGGCATGGGGTAGTGGTCATGGGGGCAAGCTTTATTCAAAGATGTGAAATTGATACACATGCGCCATTTGCTATATGTTTTCTTCTGGACGAACACAGGGTTTGACAACTACTCTGTATGACTTACTTCCCAAATTGCCATAGCCCTGAGCAGCTTTTCTACCTCAATCTTGGCGAGATCAGCTCATTCGAAGGATAGCTTGTAGAGCCCCTGGCGTACTAGGCGAGCCTTTGGGTTGACCGCTGAGGAGCCATGTTGAAGAGCATGGGCCTCATGGCTCCAGATGTGATGAGTGATTGTCAACGGAAGTCAAAGAGGACACGAAGAGAAGAGAAGACATGCTGTGTCTGGGTCACATGTGACTCAGGTACACGGGCAGCGAGCGACTGTCGGGCAGAGGGGCCGCGAAGTCGGGCTGGCCCAATACGGGTACATGGGCTAGGAGAAGTAGAGGATCACTAGGCTGTTGACCAGGATTGACTCAGGTACACGAGCAGCGAGCGATTGCCGGGCTGAGGGAGCTGTGGAATCGGGCCGGCCCAATCCGGGTACCTGGTGCGAAGACGGTGGACACTTTGTTAGTTTCGACGCAAAACTAACTGCTGATCTCAGATTTGACCATTCTAAGGCGAAGCCGTAGCTGCTACGAAAGCTCGACATCAGGACAAGTTATCTTATTTAGGTTTTTACTTTTTTGCCTTTAGGCCCACAGTCTGTCAGTCGAGTCTGTAAAAATCCTAAGGGCATTTCGGTCTTTTCCATTTTTTATTCCCTCATCTGTAAGAACCCTAGGGGTATTTTTGAATTTTCCCATTTATTGGGATGCATATAAAAGGGCCCCAATACCCTAGGGTTAGGGTTGCCCATTCTATAATCACTTTACCACATCACAAAAGTTTGGGCCCTTTTTGGGTGTTCATCTTCCTGGAGTTTTCTTCTCCGCCGCCGCTGTTCATCACGAGTTCACCACGTTCTGCTTCTCTGCTGATAGAGAAATCTCTACATCAGGTTCTGTTATTCCTCTCTCAGACATTGGACGTTACACTGTGGATGTATTTCTCGGTTGCATTGTTTTGTCTGCCTAGCTTGATTATCTGTGTGCGATAGCTTCCTGTCGCTTGTTGTTTTTTCCGTGTTTGCTTGTTTTTGCCTGGTTGCTACCAGATCCACCGATCGCTTGGCATCTCTGTTCTAGTTGCGTGGCTTTTCTTCACCGGTTCGGTCAGAGAGTACTAGTCGTGATGTCCTGTCTCATCACAAGGTGCATGCGGGAGCTGCAGCAGCTAGTTGCACACGGTAGCTGCTAGCGTGTTAGGCTAGGATTTGCATAGGCTGCAGCCTAGCTGCGCTGGATGCTTGTAGCTGTAGAAGTTAGCTTCTCTAGGTTCAGGTAGCTACGCCAACAGAGTTTGCTTGAAAGCGTGCGAAGTGCTTATGCCTGGCAACGCTAGCTCTGCTAGCCTACAGATACATACAACAACTTTGTGTGCGGATGCCTAGGTGCTTAGTGTGTGGTAGCACTACCATCTGCCGTAGCTTCTTATAGCTAGGCTGCTAGGCCATGTCCCAGCGTCAGTCCATTGCGTGGGCCGCACAATATAGTTCTGTTGGCTTCAAATTTTTCTTTTGCATGCTTCGGTTTGGTGGTCTTCACTTCGATGGCTGCAGTCTGAACGGATAGGTTTTGACGCTATCGAAGCAGGCTTCGGAAAAACACATCTCAGGCTTCGACAAATTCGAAGGAGTCTTCAGCACGTGGTGGACTTCAAAGCCGAAGTCTAACTGCACTGAAAAGTTGCAGGCTTCGCTTGTCCTCTTCGAACATTGTTTTACAGACTTCGAACCAGAGACTATATTTGAATAGTAATACTTCATCTCGTTTTGCATGTTTTGAGTAGATGTTTCTTTTGATGATGCGTGAACTGCTTATGGTTTGAATGATCTGTTAATCTACCTTTCAACACTGTGTTGGTGTCTTCTCGATTAGGATACCGGTTGTTTTTAGGCTAGATTATTTTCTTGGTTTTAGATATGTTAAGTTTTAGCTGGTTGTTTGTTGAGGTGCGTTGGGTGTTGGGAAAAGGCCATTGATTCGCAAGAATTTTTAAGGCGCCCAGTCAACCCCCCTCTATTCGCTACATTCGGTCCTACAAGTGGTATCAGAGCCTGGTTAGGGTTTTTCCATACCTTAACCAGTTCTAAACCCAGGTAGTGATCATGACTTCTTCTAGAATGGTCCAGTCCCTGGAAGCTTTTGGCTATACTTATTAGAAGACTCGCATGCGAGCCTATCTCATGAGCTAGAGCTCGGACATTTGGGATGTTTGTGTTCATGCTACTTTCACCATATTGCCTGTTGCTGAGCGTACATCACCCAATATAATCACCCAGCATTAGAACAACAACAAAGCGGTAAACATTTTGTTTTCTACTTTAGGTCCCACTGAATTTGAGCGTTTGAGCCATCTCAACACTGCTAGAGAGATCTGGGCTACCCTCCAGGCACACCATGAGGGGACAGCCCAGGTCAAGGCTCGGATCTATCAGACCTACCAACGTGAATACAAAAATTTCACACAGAAGCCCGGTGAATCTGTTGAAGCCTTGTTTGGTCGTTTTCAATCGATCATCGACAAGCTTTGGGCCAACAAGGCCGAGGGAGTTCAGCTGGTCTTAGATCATGAGCAGGCGCTCAAGGTTCTTCATACCTTGGACCCTAAGATCTGGTAGATCAAGGTATCCTCTATCATTTAGAGCATCTCTTATGATACCTTGACAATTTCAGAGCTGTTCAGCAAGATCAAGGCCATAGAGGTTGATATCCAGTTGAGATCAAATATCACTGCCTCTGGATCAAAAACCTTGGCCCTTGCGACACCTTCTACCGATTCATCTTCTGTGAGTTGTATTGGGTTCTCCTTGATGTCTACCAGTGAGAATCAGCTAGAGTCGCTAGGAGATGATGATCCGTGTTTGTTTAACAACTGGGTCCGTCGTGTCTATGATAAGCGAATGTTCAAAATACACGGCACAAAATCCAGATGCTTTGAGTGTGGTGATCCAGGTCATTTCATCGCCGACTGCCCCGAGCGCAATGGTCACAAGAAGGGTACCGGTGGTGGCTCCTACGACTCCGGCAAGCATGACAGCTCCACCTTCACCAAGGGCAAGCCCAACACAAGATTCTTTCGAAAGGCCCTGAAGGACTACCGGTGTGAGAACAAGAAGCGAGACAAGGCCTTCTTCGCCGAGATGGAGAGATGCTACTCCAAGCGGTCTTCATCTTCTTCCTCTTCATCAAGCTCAAGCGATGAGGAGATCATGATCAGGAAGGGGAAGGACAAGGACGGTCTAGCGGGCCTCTACTTCATGGACTTTGGGGACAGGCCGAAGAGCCACTCACATCACCGCCGAAGATCCCACAAGAGCTTCTGATCAATGGCTCTTTGGGGATAAGGAAGAGAAGGGCTCCCCCGACAACTCACACGATGACGCTGATGAAAAGGTATCCTCCTATGAACAAGAAGTCATTGATTTACTTGAAGAGAACCGTCAGGAGTTGAGGTATCAAGAGAAACTGCTTAGTGGGTCTAAGAAGAGGATAGATGAGCTTGAGAGTGAGCTTGCCGTGGCCAATGACAGGATTGAGAGTTTATCTTCTTCCCCTTGCTTGGGTTGTAGTAGTAAGTCCAGGTACACAGAGAGGGTAGATGAGAGGGACAATTTGGCCACTAAGCTTGAGAGTGCTCAGCTGGAGCTGAAAGATGGTCGTACCACTATCGTCGTGCCCTGTATTGACTGACCATCCCACCTAGCTAGTTTAGCTGAGCTGAGAGCCAAGAGTGATGAGAAGTTGGGTGAGTTGGAGAGAGTCAGAGCTGAGCTGGAGCAGACTAGGCTAGAGCTTGACACATTGTCAGTTCCACCCACTGTTTGTGAGAACTGCTTATCTCTTAGATTGGAGTTGATCAAGCTAAAAGCTGAGAAGTCTGTCCAAGTCGATAGAGAGTGTGAGACCTACTTGTCTCAGGTGGAGGTGCTAGCTTCCTTGAGAGAGGAGCTAGCTGATGTTCAGAATGAGAACTTTTACGTACATCAGATCCTGAGTTGGGTGAGTGCTAGAGAGCCACAGCTCGGCATGATGATCCAGCAGTTCAAGAGGTAGGATGAGTTTGGGGTAGGTTACACCTATACCAAGCCTGATTTTGAGAGTTCCATTAGCTGATCAGGGGAGTGGAGTAAGATGACTCTTGAACAGAGATATCCCAAGACTCACTCCACTAAGTCTTTCCAGGCTAGTCAGCCCAAGGATGGAGTGTTTCAAGAACAGCCTAAAGCTCCACCCAAGAAGCCCATCTGGGTCACAAAGCCCAAACATCTCCACACTTCTCTAGACTCTCTACCTAGACCCTCTCACACCAAAGAGTCTACACCCAACACCACCAAGCCCAAGAACCCCAAGCCTCAACCACATCCCAAGAAGCCCACCTACCACTATGAGTACTGTTAGAGAGACGAGCACCTTGAGGAGTTTTGCTTTAGGAGGAAGCGGGTTGAGAGAGCACAGAGAGCTCATGGTGGGCAGGAGCAGTTCTACCAGCAGGGTGGTAGACTAAGAGTCCCTCGACGCGGGGAGAGGCTAGAGGCCAGGTCGTGTCGTGTAGGTGGTGGTAGAGGAGACGATTTTCATGCTCGTGCTCTAGAGAGTGGTGTTCTCTCTGGTAGAGCTCCAGGTCGTTCTGGATACGACTTTGGACCTCGTGGCTGAGACTTTAGGTAGAACCGAGGACTGCTCTTTGAGCCGCGTTTTGGTCTAGACTCTTATGACTCTTTCTACTTTCCTTCCTTTGAGGAGATGGCTCGACACTGGTTTAGCTCTTTTGCTAAACCTGGTGCCGGACCATTTGCTCCCACTTACGACCACTGATCGTGTAGGATCGAGGACTGGAGGACGTGTGGATCATGGATTCAGGATGCTCTCGCCACATGATGGGACATCGCAGATGGTTCTCTAGCCTCACTCCCTCGAGCTCCAAGGAGTACATCACTTTCGGGAACAGTGGTCAAGGGAAGGTACACGGAATTGTCTCAATTCATATCTTTGATCATTTCTCTTTGAAGAATGTTGCTTTGGTTGGAAATTTGAATTTCATTTTGATTTCTGTTTCGCAACTTCTTGAGGATGGTTTGGAGGTTCGTTTTAAGAAGGGCATGTCTTCTGTTGTTGATTCTAGAGGATCTTTGGTTTGTCAGATCTTACCATTCGGTAAGGTTTTTCGGATTAATTTCTCTAGTTCTTTTGGCCCTTCTTGCTATTTGATTGTTGGATCCTCCTCTGAGCTCTGGAAGTGGCATAGGAGATTAGGCCATTTGAGCTTTGATCTACTAGTCAGATTGAGCTCTATGGACCTCATCCAAGGATTGCCCAAGCTTAAGATCGAGAAGGATCTAGTTTGCCGTCCTTATCGTCACGGGAAAATGGTTGCCGCTTCTCACACACCTGTGACTCAGGTGATGACTTTGAACCTAGGAGAGCTGTTACACATGAACATTGTTGGTCTAGCTCGGGTACGCTCAGTCGGTGGAAAGTGGTACGCGCTTGTGATAGTTGACAATTTTTCTCGTTTCTCGTGGGTTTTCTTCTTGGAGTCTAAGGATGAGACTTTTCAGTTTGTTCATGACCTGATTTTTAGGCTGAAGAACGAGAACAATGGTCGGATGCGAGCAATTCGCTCTAACAATGGCTCTGAGTTCAAGAAATCTCAGTTCGTGAGCTTCTGTAGTAATTAGGGTCTTGATCATCAGTTTTCTGCTCCTTACACTCCCTCACAGAACGCCGTTGTGGAACGAAAGAACCGCACGCTAGTCGAGATGGCCAGGACGATGCTCGATGAGCATAGGACTCCTATGCGCTTTTGGGCTGAAGCCATGAACACGACTTGCTATCTAGCCAACCACATTTTTCTTAGAGCTTACCTGGGTAAGACTTCATATGAGTTGTGGTTTGGCAGATAGCCCAAGGTGAGCCACTTGCGGGCATTTGGTTGCAAGTGCTTTGTGCTCAAGAAGGGATGGCATTTGGACAAGTTTGAGTCTTGTTGCTGGGATGGAGTCTTTCTTGGTTATGCTTTGCATTCTAGAGGCTTTCGTGTTTAGAACCTCGACTCCGAGCAGCTTGTCGAGACTTGCGAGGTTTCTTTTGATGAGTCCTTGCCTTCATTGACTCCTTCTTTTGAGCTTTCTGGAGATGATGAGCTTGGAGAGTCCATCTTGGAGGAAGATAATGACGTTCCAGCTGTTGATGAGGGTGGGCCTTCTGCACAGCCTACAGACCCCACACTTTCTGAGACTTCGACTAAGGATGAGGGCGGACCTTTGATCACTTCTTCCACTTCGATCGAGCCCCCTCAGTTGAGTCCAGAGGTGCTAGCTGTTGACTCCGGTGAGGTGACTTCAGATCACTTGGGATCCCGAGCAGTTCAGCGTGATCACCCCTCAAAGCTCATCATTAGTGATCTTACTAAGGGAACTTTTTGCTCTTCTGTTGACTCGCTTGCTATGTTTGTTGAGTCTGCGTTTGTTTGCATCTTTTGAGCCCAGAGATGTTTCTCATGCTCTTTCTGTTTCGAATTGGATAAACACTATGCAAGAAGAGCTTGAGAATTTTGTCCGCAATCGAGTTTGGACACTGGTTGAGCTGCCACCTGGATGGAACCCCATAGGCACCAAGTGGGTGTTCAAGAACATGCAAGGTGAAGATGGGGTTGTGGTGCACAACAAAGCTCGACTAGTTGCCCAGGGTTTTTGCTAGAAAGAGGGTGTTGATTTTGAGGAGACTTTCACCCCTGTTGCCCACCTTGAGTCCATTCATATTCTTTTAGCTTTTGCCGCTTCTAAGGGGTTTAAGCTTTTACAAATGGATGAAAAGAGTGCTTTTCTGCACGAGTACATAGAGGAGGAGGTCTATGTTAGGCAGCCCCCTAATTTTGAGAACCCTATGTTTCCTCAATATGTTTTTAAGCTGCAGAAAGCTTTATACGGTCTGAAGCAAGCTCCCAAGGCTTGGTATGACCGGTTGAAGCAGGTTTTGTTGGGGAAGGGCTTTGTGATGGGTTATGTGGACAAAACTCTTTTCTTGCTCAAAGATGCCTTAGACTTCTTGATTGCTCAGATTTACGTGAACGATATCATTTTTGGTGGTTCTACTGATGTGCTTGTGTCCAAGTTTTCTGAGCAGATGCACAACGAGTTTGAGATGAGCCTCATGGGTGAGCTCAAGTATTTCCTAGGGCTCCAGATCAAGCAGACCAAGGATGACATCTTTATCCACTAGAGTAAGTACACGCAGGACATGCTGAAGAAATTTGACTTTGATGGAGAGCTAAAGCCTCAGATGACCCCAATGGGTACATCTGGGGGCCAGGACAAGGACGAGAGCGGCGTCAAGGTCAACGAGAGAGAGTATCGAGGGATGATCGGTTTTCTGCTGTACTTGACAGCTACGAGGCCAGATATACAGTTCGTCATTGGACTTTGCGTGCGCTTCCAGTCTTCACCACGCGCATCTCATCGGCAAGCTGTCAAGCGCATTTTTAGGTACCTTACCTATGCGCCCGATCTAGGTCTTTATTATTAAGCATCATCGTCTCTTGATTTATCTAGCTTTTTGGACATTGACTTTGGTGGGTACCGGTTAGATCGCAAGTCGACTTCCGGTACTTGCCAGTTTCTTGGTTCTTCTCTTGTCTCTTGGTTTTCTCGAAAGCAGTCTGGAGTTGCACTTTCTACCAGAGAGGCTGAGTATGTAGCTGCTGCTCACAGTTGGTTTGGATGATTTCCACTTTGCGAGATTTTGGGTTGTTCTTTCCTACCAGAGTTCCTTTGTTCTGTGATAGCACTAGCATGATTAGTGTAGGGAAAAACCCATGTATCCATTCAAAAACCAAACACATTGATGTGTGCTTTCACTTTTTGAGGGATCAATATGAGAAATGTGTCATTGACCTTGTTCATGTTGATACCCATCATCAGTTGGCTGATATTTTCACCAAACCCCTAGATCAGTCTACTTTTGAGCGTTTGCGAGGGGATTTGGGTGTTGTGTATCCTTTTTAGGATATTTTGAGTCAGTTTTCTTTCTTCTTTACTCTTTTCTTGACTCTTTTTGTTTGTGTTCATATCATGCATATTCACATATCACAATTTGAGCCTGCTTCTATTATATGATTGATCTTCTTTACTTACTCTAGCTAGTATATGCTTTTGATTAATTGTCGATGATCATGCTTTGCTTCAGTTCACATGATATATCTGATATCTGTCATATGCATGGCTTTTATGCTTTAAAAATTGAAAAATGGTAACCATTGCTTCTGGTAACTAGCATGTGTAGGCTGAGTGCTTTTGCTATCTTTTACATGCCTGGTAGCTAGTTCCTCACTTAAATGCAGATATGCAACTTGGACATCTTTATGCTTTAACATGGAAATGTGCTATAAAAATGATAAAAATCAGAAAAAATGAAAAATCCATGCCTTTTTGTACTTATTTTGAAAAGATTCAGGTGGGTTTGCTTTGTCGCATTGCATTGTTCTGGACTGCTTACCATAGCACTTTGGTATGAACTAGGACAGTGTAATGTATGCCAAGACCAATGTCTTAAGCTTCTGATGGTCCAGTTCTGGCCTAGGCTTTACTTGGTCGGTTAGCATAAGGTTTGACATGCAAATAACCCCTGGCAAAAATGAAAAAGGAAAAGAAAAAGCCTAAAATTAAAATGATAACAAGTTTGCTGAAGCACTTTGTTCTAGACAATGCTTATCTTGGTAGATATCAGTTAGCTTTTGCATCTCATGTTTTACCTTGCTTGTCTACTAGAAAATGTGGTGATGCTTTTGTTTGCAAAAATTGAAAATGCGTGCCAATGACTTTCTTTAGATATCATCTGTTGCACTGATCATGCCATGTGTCTTAGACGGTATGTCTTTTTCTATACCTGCTAGATGTTGGAATTACAGTCAATCATATCTAAGAAGCATGTTTTCTTCACTCCACCTGCACCCAGTTGCATTCATTGCATATTTTGAGGGGGAGTTTGAGTATGTGTCCTTTTAGAGTGCATTTTAGTCTCGCTTGATGAGTTCAATTGTCAACAAGGGGGAGAAATTTTGGGCTACTCGATCTTTTAGAAGAGTTTAGGGGGAGTTTTGGCTTTATTTGTGATTTGTTTCAAGGGGAGTTTTAGTCTCTTTTGCCTTTACTTTTTGGATATCCTTGTTGATAATTCTGAGATTGTACTCGTTTTGAGTCTTTATTTTTGGTTAACCATAATGACCATTTTCTTGCTTTTGTTCAGCTTTTGGTCATTAGGGTTAAACTTTTATTTTATTTTCTTCTGTCTCTTTTCTTTTGTTTTGTTTTTAGTGTTTCCACATGTGCTTGCAGGTTCTAAAGGGCTGATGAAGAGAAGTGTTGACAATGCACTCATCAAGGGGGAGATTGAGGAGCCATGTTGAAGAGCATGGGCCTCATGGTTCTAGATGTGATGAGTGATTGTCAACGGAAGTCAAAGAGGACACGAAGAGAAGAGAAGACCTGCTGTGTCTGGGTCGCATGTGACTCAGGCACATGGGCAGCGAGCGACTATCGGGCAGAGGGGCTGTGAAGTCGGGCTGGCCCAATCTAGGTACATTGGCTAGGAGAAGTAGAGGATCCACTAGGCTTTTGATCGGGATTGACTCAGGTACACGGGTGGTGAGCGATTTCCAGGCTGAGGGAGTTGCGGAATTGGGCCGGCCCAATCCGGGTACCCGGTGCGAAGACGGTGGACGCTTTGTTACTTTCGGTGCAAAACTGACCGCTGATCTCGGATCTGACTGTTCTAAGGCGAAGCCGTAGCTGCTATGAAAGCTCCGCATCAGGACAAGTTATATTTATTTAGGTTTTTACTATTTTTCCTTTAGGTCCATAGTCTGTCAGTCGAGTTTGTAAAAAATCCTAAGGGCATTTTGGTCTTTTCCATTTTTTATTCCCGCGTCTGTAAAAACCCTAGGGTTTTTTTGCATGTTACCATTTGTTGGGCTGTCTATAAAAGGCCCCCAATACCCTAGGGTTAGGGTTACCCATTCTATAATCACTTTACCAAATCACAAAATTTTGGGTCCATTTTGGTGTTGATCTTCCTAGAGTTTTCTTCTCCACCACCGTTGTTCATCACGAGTTCACCACGTTCTGCTTTTCTAGCCGATAGAGAAATCACTACATCAGGTTCTATTATTCCTCTCTTAGACATTAGACGTTACACTGTGGATCTATTTCATAGTTGCATCGTTTTGTGTGCCAAGCTTGATTATCCTTGTGTGATAGCTTCCTGTCGCCTGTTGTTTTTCCGTGTTTTCTTGTTTTTTCCTGGTTGTTGTCGGATCCACCGATCGCTTGCATATCTATTCTAGCCACGTGGCTTTTCTTCACTGGTTCGGTCGGAGAGTACTAGTCGTGATGTCCTGTCTCATCACAAGGTGCATGCGGGAGCTACAACAGCTAGTTGCACACGGTAGCTGCTAGCGTGTTATGCTAGGATTTGCATAGGCTGCAGTCTAGCTGCGCTGGATGCTTGTAGCTGCAGAAGCTAGCTTCTCTAGGTTTAGGTAGCTACACCGGCGGAGTCTTCTTGAAAGCGTGCGAAGTGCTTATGCCCGGCGACGCTAGCTCTGCTAGCCTGCAGGCTTCGCTTGTCCTCTTCGAACATTGTTTTACAAACTTCGAACTAGAGACTATATTTGAACAGTAATACTTCATTTCGTTTTGCGTTTTTTGAGTAGATGTTTCTTTTGATGATGCGTGAACTGCTTATGGTTTGAATGATCTGTTAATCTGCCTTTCAACACTGTGTTGGTGTATTCTCAATTAGGACACTGGTTGTTTTTAGGCTAGATTATTTTCTTGGTTTTAGATCTATTAAGTTTCAGCTGGTTGTTTGTTGAGGTGTGTTGGGTGTTAAGAAAAGGCCATTGATTCGCAAGAATTTTTAAGGCGCCCATTCACCCCCCTCTGGTCGCTACTTTCGGTCCTACAACCGCCAGGGAGTGCTCGATGATGGAGCGGTCGGCGCTCGGTATGTCTTCCTCAGACCATGCAAAGATGTCCAAGTTGCTTCGGACGACTTCTTTGAGTTGCTTTAATACCTCCGGCTCCAGGCCTCCTCCGAACTAGATAGGGTACTCCTTCCCATCCTGGATCAACATCCTTGTGAATACCCCCCCCCTCTAGATGTGGCTTGGTAGCGGGCCCTTTGGGGGGCCCGTCGCGGAGCAGGGGAATGTTGTTGATGCCAAGAAGTTCGGCCTCCTTCGAGCTCCCACAAATGTTGTGGACTTGCCTTGGCTCCAAAGGTGCAGAGTGGTCGTACTCCACCCGTCGAGCCGTAGCCTGATCACCCAGGACCGATAGCACCTCTCCATGGGTTGGCATCTTGAGGCACAAATAGTTATGGTCTTCTATGGCCCCGAAGCGCTTGAGCATACCCCTCCCGAAGATGGCGTTGTAGTCCTACGGGGCATCAATGACGTCGAAGATGATCTCTTCACTACGGGACAAGGGAGCTTCTCCAAAGGTCACCTCCAGCCCAATCTGGCCAAGGGCATCGAGGGGTGGTCATACGAAACCTTGAAGCGTCCCGGAAGCCGGCGACATGTGCTTCTAAGAGAGACACAGCTGATCGAAGGCCTACACGAAAATGATGTCAGCAGAACTACCTCCATCAACTAAGATGCGATGCACCTCAACACAAGTAATATCCGCTGAAATGACGAGGGGATCAACATGCGGGAATTTTACATCGGCAGCATCGTCGGTGGTGAAGGAGATGGGAACGTTGCACCACTCGGGAAGCGTGGTGAAGCTGGAAGTCCTGATATGCCCGACTTCCTGGACATACTTCCTTTGCTGCCGCTTTGACATAGCCCCTAGAGCTCCTCCTCTAGAAATAGGTAGGACCACCCGCTTCCCCCTATCTGCCCCATCTTCAAGTTTGGGAATTGGGAACCTGCCAACCTCCAGAGTAAGCCCCGAAGCTCCTGGCTCGTCACGGCGCCCGACCACCTGAACGGAGTCGGCGCTGGATATTGGAGGCGCTTTATCTGAGGAGCCACGACCGGAGCTTTGCTCGAGGTAGTCATTCCGGAGGGCGAGGATGGTACGGTAGGAGTCGGTGTCGTGGCTCCAGATAAAGCGCCTCCAACGTTGTAGTAGAATGTCGCTCCCCTTGGAGGCGCCCTTGTAGGTGCTTTAGCTCTGGTGGGACGCCCTCCACCCGCAGTGTGTTGATGCTTGGCGGGGCCCCTCGGGGTAATGCTGAGGACTTCTCCACGAAGATGCTTCCGCCCTCTCCGGGAATCCCGATGGCGAAGATCCCGCATAGGGCCGAAGGGTGCTTCGTACACCTTAACGCTCGGAGCTCGGACGGGGGCAATCATCGCTTGGCGACGCAGCTGGCATTCTTCGGACCGAGCGTACTCCTCGAAGTACGTCATGAGCTGGGCCACTGAAGATATCGGCTTCCGGTGGAGCTTGTCAAGGAGGCCCGGGTTGGTGACACCCTCCTAGGCAGCATCGATGACGGAGGAGGCTGACAACCCCTTGATCTGTGCTTTGGTGTGTGCGAAGCGCTACGAATACTACCGCAGCGTCTCTCCAGGCTGCTGCTTTACTTGAAAAAGACTCCCGGTGGACATCAGGGCCACGAACGTCCCTTGAAATTTGTTGACGAACTTCTTTTTCAGTTGGTCCCATGACCTGATGGTCCTTGGCCTCAAGAGCGATCCCCTCGAGAGCCAAAGGAAAACACTTAGCCATTGTGTCTCAGCTTCCCCCGCAGGCTTCTATCACCAAGGCGTATGAGCGAGAGAACTCTCTAGGTCAGATTCTCTGGAGTACATGGGGAGCTTCGTGGCGTGGAACTTTGAGTCAAATCGCACCCTTTGCAGGTCGGGGTGCAACAGAGACTCCTCGTCGTAGGACACATTCTCCTCCTCCCCTTGATCTTCGTCAAAACATATCGCGACAGCCACGACCCCCAGCGCCCTAGAGGGCTCGGGGGGGGGGGGGGGGTGAAGCGAATCTTCCTGGCGCTATTGGGCCAACTCGTCCTTCAGCCTCGCATTCTCGGTAGCCAGAGCATTGGATTGGCTCCCGCTACCTCCGGAGGCTGTCTCCGGGTCCTACGAGCGGACGTAGTCGGTTCGGAGGGCTACAGCTGGGGGCCGCCAGGGAGATGCAGCCCAAAGAGCCCCTCCTGAGACGGTGGGGGATTCCTCGAGGCTCGCCCCACTAAGACAGACAATCTTGTCAATCACTCATCATAAAGATAGAACCGCAATGAAACTCTCACTTGGTTTCTCAATCTCCCCCTTGATGAGTGCATTGACAACTTCAAGATAAAAAGAAGTAAATTGCAAGTTTAGCACACAAGTGACTATGAAAGCTCGGAAAAGAGCAAAAAAACATGTCACTTGATAAAAGTTGTCGGTAAGACGGCAAGCAAACTCAGAAGCAACATGAGCAACTCACATGTATACAATCCAAGTAACAACATGAGCAAGCATTTTCAATTTTTAGCAAATAAAAGCATCACTACTCATATTAGCATACTAGACATGGCAAGGCAAGAGATGCAAAAGCTAATCAAATACTAACTAGATAAGCATATCCTACTACAAGGAGCTTCAACAAACTTAATATGCAATGAATTTAAACTTTTTGATTGATTTTTTTATTTTTCATTTTTTTGCCAAGGGTTATTTGCATGTCAACCTTATGCTAACCGACCAAGCTAAGCCTAGGTTGAAACCATCAAAAGCTCAAAGCATTGGTCTTGGTATACACTTCAATGTCCCGGTTCATCCAAATTCTCTGGTAAGTAGTCTAGAACAAAGTAGTGCGACAATGCAAACCCACCTTGATCTTTTCAATTTTAGCACAAGACAACATGAATATCAAATATTTTCATTTATTTTCATTTTCATTTTTCATTCATCATTTTTTTTAAATTTTCAGAACAATATTTTTGATATGATCAAGTTGCGTATTAGTATCCAAGTGAAAAATGACCTAGCTACCAGGTATGTAAAAGATAGCAAATGCACTCAACCTATTCATGCTAGTTTCTAGACTAAGCAGTGATCATTTTCAAATTTTCACAACTAAAAGCCATGCTCAAAACAGATATTAAATGTATTCAAGCCAATTGTAATCAATAGTATTAAAGACAATATTCCAAAGGCATAATAAAGCATGTACTTGTAAAAGCAATTAATCAAAATTTAGAAGCTTATGCAGTTCTACACAACTCCCCATCACAAGATGTCATAAGGATGACAAATACTAAGCTCTCCTCTAAAAATGCAAATCGTGAAGCATCGAGAGGCTTGGTAAAAATATCTGCAAGCTGGTTCTGGGTATCAACAAAGCGCAAATCAATGTCTTCCTTCTTATTGTGATCTCTTAAGAAATGATAACGCACATCGATATGTTTGGTACGAGAATGTTGTACTAGGTTGTTTGCTAAGCTAATCGCGCTAGTGTTATCAGAAAGTAGTGGAACACACTTAAAATCCAACCCAAAATCCCACAAAGTAGAAACCATCCACAAAATTTGTGCGCAACAACTAGCGGCAGCTACATATTCAGCTTCAGCTATAGACTGTGCAACGCTAGACTATTTGCGAGAAGACCAACACACAAGAGAAGAACCTAGAAAATGGAAAGTACCAGATGTAATTTTTCGATCAATTCGACAACCAACAAAGTCAGCATCTGAAAAACCTCTTAAGCATAATGAAGATGATGCAGAATACCAAATGGCAAATTCAAGAGTGTGCTTGAGATACCTTAGTATGCGCTTGACAGATTGACGATGTGAAGCACTTGGAGAAGCATGAAAACGAGCGAACAGACATATTGTGAAGTGTATGTCCGGCCTCGTAGCCGTCAAGTAGAGGAGGGAGTCGATCATGCACCGGAACTCCTTTTAGTCCACTTCTTCTCCATCCTCATCTGGGTCTAGCGCAACTGAAGTACCCATTTGGTAGCAAGTGGTTCTGCAACAGCCATGTCAAATCATTTTTGCTACCAGGAATTGTGATACTGATCAGAAGTTCCGGTGGATCGGAAGTTCTGACCCACCAGAATTTGAAATTCCAAGCCTATTGAGCTAGGTTTTTCATATCCAGATTTGTGGGATCGGAATAGGCGACTAGAGGGTGGTGAATAGGCGTCTTGAAAAATTCTCGTGAATAAGATGGCTTATTCAGATCACCCAACGCACCTCTAAATGATGGTAGAATCAAAATTTTGAATCACAATACAAATCTAGAACAAAAATCAACTCAATTTGAAATTTCCTTCTAGATCCGAGTTTGAAATGTTGAACTGCTTTGTCGGTAATTGATTTGCCAATCTATAGTTTCTAGATTGGGAATTGATACAACGATAGAAGGATGTCGACTGATGAAAGTCCGACAGTGTTCAGAACGTTCATAAAACAGATTAAAACAAGATTTGCAGCAATCAATCACTTCAGAGATAATTTATCAACATGTTTAAACCACACTAAAAGATAGCAGATAGCTTTCTGAAAACTTCCAAGTACTCTATTTGTTAACTAATCTTGATGACTCAACAATTACTCAGAGATGAAGTTATCAACAATGAACACTTAAGAGGTAATCAAATCAGCAAAGTTTTCTTCAGGAACATCAAAACTTGAAACACATAAAACCTAATACTAAAATCAGAATACTGATATGCTATATGTTGTATTGTATCAAGTGTTAGAACACAATCTTGCTTCTGTAGATTATCTGGCAATAAAGTTCAATTACTCAAATCACACAGAAACTGCCAGGTACTTTTCTAGTGCATGCAACAGGGAACAAAAATTGCATGTACTATGAACTAGACCAACCGGCTGAACAGGAACCAGAAGACACAGTAGTGCAGCGAAAACTAGCAGCAGCACTCTGGATCAAAATTTCTGAAGAACAGATGTAGAGAAACAGAAAGACTCACGGCAAAGCAGGAACAATCAAACAACAACTTACTATAGCACAACTTGAAAACACTAGTTCATTGAGATGTTGTACTTAATCTGGGACAGCACTACACATGATTTTTGCTGGTGCTAGCAAATAAAGACCAATAGATGTGCTAATTGTTGTAGAGATACCTGAGCATAAAAGGTATCAACAACCAGGAATAAAACTGATGAACTGAAACTTCATTAGTGAACTGCAAAAGTACCTAAAAGAAGAACTTTCAGAACAATCTGATGGATAGCAGTAATAGCAACAAATCAGATTTAGGATCAATCAGATCAAGTCATGACTGAATAGCTGAGATGACATTGTTCATCCGGGGTGAAGAATAAGAAACAAATCATGATTTTCAACAACCAAAACTAGAAACCAATTAATGAACAGAAACTGAAACCAAAGTCTGAACAGAATTCAAAGAGAACCAAAACACAATGTACTAAAACAGAATCAAACAGAAGTGAACCTGATTTTCTACAGAGATGAAGGCCGACGGTGAAGAAACGCTACTATCGTCAGCACTGTATTAGTTTAGGGACAAAGAACTTGCATAGCGCTGTTCAATTTCAGGCCAGCAAAACAGGTTCCATCGCTGCTTTGTTCATCTTCAGGCAATTGCCGATGGAGGGTAGAAACAAAAGGTAGTATACTGTATCGGATCAAAATCACAACTCCAAAGAACTTTGAGCAAAGGCAAAAGGAAAGAAGCAAACACAACACAAAGAAGAGGAAAAATTCTGGTTAGGTAGCCCCAAAATGTTCAGCCAAAAGTCTCCTAATCCTTGGGCATGGGATCCTTTATATAGGCAAGCCCATCAAGGTATTCCCCAAAATGCCATTAGGGTATAAAGTCTAAGTATTTACCTAATTGCCATCATGTATTTTCTTAATTATCAATTCTAAAAAAATACACAAATGTATACTCCTAATTTATTACATCTTTGACCCTATTCTTTAAATATAATTTTTCAGAATTTGAAAATTCAAAAAAATACTAAAAGATTACACTTAATCTATACTACTAAATAGAAAATAAACTCCTGTTTATTGGAATTTAAAAACATTTTCTGATGTGACGGTTTTCCATAAAAACTGACAAAGCCTCCCAAATCTTCGATATGTGTCGTTAGTCTGCAAACTCGACTGCCAGCAAGTCTCTCCCACTATCGATCCCTCGAGCCGCCTTGTCATTTCACTACAACAAAACAGGGAACTTCCGTCGGCCAAAGCCGACGGAAGTTAGCCCTTTCCCGACGGAAAAAGCTAACTTCCGTCGGCAAAAGGCTAACTTCCATCGGCCTTTGGCCGACGGAAGCGAGTAGACGGAAGTTAGCTAACTTCCGTCGGCTTCACGTGGCCGACGGAAGTTAGCGCCGAAATCTGCCACGTCAGCAGAGGGGTGCTAACTTCCGTCGGCTAGCCTGGCCAACGGAAGTTAGGGGCAGCTAACTTCCATCGGCTTTGGCCCTAGCCGGCGGAAGTTAGCCTTTCTGCCCACGTGTCCGAAAACAGCTAACTTCTGTCGGCTATGGTAAAAGCCGACGGAAGTTAGCTGGTATTTTTTTGTTTTTTCCTGGTTCCCCTACTCACACTCACATCCAACCACATTTTCAATCACATTCACAATACACATCCAAATTCACATTTCACATCCAAAATCACATTCAAACTTCACATATAACATCCAAAATCACATCTCACATCCAAAACTGCACACATCACATCCAAAATCACATAACACAACTTAATTCACATTCAAAGTCACAATACACATCCGCATTCACATATACCATCCAAATTCACATACAAAGTCACATAACACATCGAGATTCAATCCAGGTTCACAATACACATCCATACTCACTGATCGCCCACATTTGGGTCGTGGGTGCTGCCGCTGCCTCCCGCTTCATCCACATTTGCCCCGGAGGCTCCATCCTGACCAGGCGTACGGAAACTCTGAAGAAATAGACAAAATTAGAGAACGAATTCAACTACCCTTCTAAACGCTAACTTAAGTATCTAGGAGGTACCTCAGGTGATGTAGGAGATAGTGGTGGTGGCGGGGGAGTTAGTGGTTGGAATATGGACATGTCAAATCCACTATTTTGCTGGGCTAGTTGCTACACATGTTGTAATGTAATCAGTTAGTTCTAAACCTATTTCTGAATACTTTTGAACTGCAACACTCTAAACTAAACTTACTTGGATCATCGCCTGCTGTTGTGCTAAGCAGGCGGTATAGTACTCTTGTTGTTTCCTGTTGTGCTCGTTTAGCCGCCTCATTTCCTCCCTCACCCGAACCACCTCCGGGCTTTCTGAAGAGCGACGACGGCTGGAGCCAACTCCGACGGAGCTCTGCGACGACTGAGCTGACTTTTGAGCTCTCACCGCTCTCGAGTCAATAACTCCATTGAACATGGAGTACCTGCAACATTGAATGAGTTAGTTACCATCACAATACCATACACAAAACATTAATAAAAATATTGTCTCATCGTCCATGGCTTTTTCCACCTCCGCTGGAGTACACGGCCATTTGGTCGACAGGTTCTCTCCGCCAATCATAGTCCTCTCCATGGATTCGAACCATGTGTTCACCATACTGCGCCTGCAAAAAACATGTCCGATTAGCTAGACGCAGAAAAATGAAATTACGCAAACTCTTAATAACATCTCACCAAATGGTCCGTGGCTGTCTGGCTACACAAGACATATGGCTATGTAGGATCGCTTCCTTTGTGACCAGAGGTATACACCTCAATGTCACTTGGCACGTTGCCAGATTTAGCTTCCTATACAATAGAAATGAGTTAGTCGCATTACAATGTATCTATAGCTAGAGAGTGACAGAAGGAGGTCTTACCATGCGTTTAGCGTGGCGAATATGTCCGTTGGCACCATATCTGTGCTTCGGATCCGTCCCGCGGCATTGTCTTTTCTGCTCGGAAGTCTTCTTAAATGCAGCTAAAGACCAAATCTTGCAGAATTCAAAATATGCGTCCTCGTGGTTTGCAAACCACGGAATCCTCACCTGAACAGAGATGCTATTTGTATTATATGACAACAA
This sequence comes from Zizania palustris, assembly GCA_019279435.1. NCBI lineage: Eukaryota > Viridiplantae > Streptophyta > Magnoliopsida > Poales > Poaceae > Zizania > Zizania palustris. Next base: position 21,658,812 of record JAAALK010000285.1, on the reverse strand, counting down.
ATCTCAACAATCGAAGATTTAAAAAGTTAGAATTGTTTACTGAATGGTATTTGTTCTTCAGTCAAATAGATTGATGATGCGCCCGTCGCCTTGCTCATTTGTTGCCCTAGCTTCTCCTTGTAGTAAGCATTGTTCGCTTGAATGCGGGCATACGAAATGGTGTCCTTCACCACCTTATGTGCATTGTTGTTGAAGACTTGAAGGGCATGGTTATGGTGATTGCCGACTTCTGGCAAGCAAAAGCGTAACTGCAAAAGTCATGATTAGTAAAGTGTTGTAACTCGAAAAGCCTAAAAGAAGATTGAAAAAACACATGCATACCCAGAAGTCATCGGTCGGCATTGTCAGCACCCCTGGGTAGTGCAGACGACATAGGTTACCCAATATCTGGTTAACCTTCCTGACCCTCGAAGTGCCGTCAAATCGAGAGTCAATCCAAGATCTAGAAATACATAATAAATAAAGTCAGTTTGGTGAAAGAAATTTTTTGAAAAAAAAGCAAAACAACAGAAGAGTATTACACTTACCCGTCACCTACAGGTGTAATCTCGATCTTGGCTCCACCGGAAGAGACTACTGGTGGGGCGACCACACCCTCTGGGTCATCCCTTTGTGCCGCACACTCTGGGACATCCCCCTCCTGCCCCCACCCACCGTATGATCCTCGTGACCCGCACTCTCCAAGTGTTCTTCCTCCTACAAAACAGTATTGAAACAATTAGTAATAGTTTATAACTGGCATAAAAAACAATCTAAAAGTTACCTCATCATCTAGTTGAAATACAATAGGCCGACCAATTAATGTCAGATCTATGCATCTCAGGAGGTCCTCTTGACGACGTCTGTTTGAAGAAGAGAAACTACCATGGAATAGGGTGTCCTCCTGACTCGTCGGTGTACTCACCGGAGTACTCGCCGATGAACTCCCCAAGCGGAAGAGCTTCCTCGTGACACTCCTCACCTTTTTCGACATCCTGTTCAAAATAAGCACAAACAAGCATTTATTAGTAAAGAAGGTTTTTACATATGAAAAAACATGTAATATGAAGTATATTGCATATACATGTATGAAAATAATTACTTGTCAATTATCATCAAAATCAGGATCAATTTGTCCTTTTCTCCCCCAAAGCACGCCATGTTACTTTTTTCTTCTTATGTTGGTGTTTCCTTTTCTCGGGAACTGCCACATCATTACAATCACTGAGAAAAGAATCTGTCGACGATTCTGACTCTACATTAAACGAAGTCGGCAATTCATCATCTTGGTAAACCTCATCGACCTCTTCAACCTCCAATTGATAAGCGACATAACTAGGGGTGTGTAGACATTCCCGAGGATTCACTTTGTAGACTACCCACCAAGCACTTAGTTTTTCACATGGGTACGACATATAATACACCTGCTCGACTTGGTGAGCAAGGACAAAATTATCGCAACCAGATAATCATTCTGTGTGTTTGACTTCAACCATCCCAAATTAGTTTTCATGAGTACCATGTTTAGGGTCGAACCAATCACAATCGAAGAAGACTACTTTAATCTCCTTATTCCCGGCAAAATTGTACTCGATTATATTTTTGATGATTCCATAATACATAGTTTCGTGTCCTTGTCCATCAACGACCCTTGTAACAACTCCAGTATTAGTTGTTGCCGCTAGAGGTCGATATGCTTCAAAAATAGTTGAACGGAAGCGGAAACCATTAACATCATAGCGACCGTAACTTTTGGCACTAATACTCCCGTAAGAGTTCTGTCGCAAGTCTATATGTACATTGTCAGCGAGCACGCACTGTAAATCATAGGAGATTATAAGATAATTAACCTAGTAGAGTAAAATAATACGTGTCACAAAAGGTAAGGATTTACATGTTCTCTGAACCAAGTGAGGAAACTAGGCCCGCCATTTACTCCTTCTCAACGCAATTTATCTAATTGCTTCTCCGTTGGTTGACGACCAGACGTCAAGTATTTCGAATCAAACATACTGTCATTGTAACGAATAGGTAAACAAACGGGTATAAAATTTGGAGGTAAAATATAAAAGTAAAAAGAATCACTTACGCGAAATATTGTTCCATCTCTTCCATATTTGAGTACATGTAGAGCAAGGCATATGTTCGTTCTTCCTGAGTTACATAATATGTCGTGGAGACACCAACAGTTATGCCCTTCCACCCAAATATTTGGAGATCACTACAAGGATGGTCTTCATCCATATGGTACCGTGTAGCAGGTGTGTTGACATTGTGATGCTCAGCGAAGTATACACTAGTGAAGTATGCTATCTCTTTCAATTTAAATTCTTCTGCGATGCAACCTTCAACTCTGGCCTTATTACCAACCATCGCTCTAAGCTTCTTTAGGGACCTTTCAATATGATACATCCACCTATATTGCACAGGGCCACCTACCTTAGCTTCATATGGCAGATGAACCAGTAAATGTTGCATTGGATTGAAGAACCCTAGAGGGAATATTTTTTCCAATTTACATAAAAGCACCGGGATCTCTTTCTCTAGCATCTCCATCATATCTTTCTTAATTTCTTTCGCACAAAGTTGTCTATAAAAATGGCTCAGCTCAACTAACGCCTTCCACAAATCATCATTCAGGTACCCGCGAAACATTACACGAAGGAGTCTTTCCATTATTATGTGGTAATCGTGACTTTTCAATCCATTTAATTTCCCTGTCTTCAAATTCACAGCTCTTCTAAATCCCGCGGCGTAACCATCTGGGAATTTCAAATTTTTCAACCACCTCATTACTTTTTTTTCTTTAGGTTTTAAACAAAATGGGGCACGTGGCTTGCCACCACTATTCGTCAACTCAAGGGTTGGTCGATTACAAATCTCAGCTAAATCTCTTCTCGCCTTTACATTATCTTTTGTCCTGTTAGTAAAATCCATACATGTACTTATAATGCTTTCACCAACATTACGTTCCTGATGCATAACGTCAATGTTGTGCATCAAAATTAGTGATTTGACATACGGCAGTTCCCATAAGCCACATATGTGGGTCCAATTATGCTCGGTTCCGAATCCTACAAATCCATCCTCATTTTCATTAAGGACCAACTCATTCAGCATATCTGCGATTTCTCTACCATTTAAACGCCTTGGTGGTCCCTTTACAACAATACTGTCCTTCTTGAAATTGTTCCTCTGTAACCTAAATGGTTGATTCAAGGGCAAAAAGTATCTATGGCAATCAAAGTAACAAATCTTTCCCCCGAAATTCAGACGGAAACAATCTGTGTCCTTCGCACATATCGGGCATGTCAACCTTCCATGACAACTCCAACCAGAAAAAATACCGTATGCCGGAAAATCGTGGACCGACCACAGATACGCAACTCGAAGATTGAATTTTTGCTTCTGGTCATAGTCATATGCTTCAACTCCTTTCCACAATTGTTTGAACTCTTCAATTAAGGGCTTCAGCATCACGTTTATTCGTGTTCCAGGATGCTCTGGACCGGGTATAATGAGACACAGGAACATAAATTCATATTTCATACAAAACGAAGGTGGAAGGTTGTATGGAATAGCAAACATAGGCCAACAAGAGTACAACGATGCAGTTACATTGAAAGGCGTGAATCCATCTGTTGCCAACCCAATGCGAACATTCCTTGCATCACTAGCAAAGTCTGCATCAAAATCATCTAGAGCCTTCCATGCCTCACCATCAGATGGGTGCACCATTACTTGATTATTCTCGCGTACACCTTCTTTATGCCATCACATATGTCTAGCGGTTTTCTTTTAGAGAAACAATCGTTTCACCCGAGGTGTAAGAGGCATGTAACGAAGTTGCTTATGGGCAACCTCTGTCGTCACCTTCTCTCCGTCTTCATTTACGACCTCTACGAATCTCGGTTTACCACATTTTAAGCATTTCACCTCATTACTATGTTCTTTCCAGAACAGCATACAATTATCTCGGCACACATCAATCTTCTCATACTCCATACCGAGAGCAGAAAGCATTTTCTTTGACTGGTACATGTCTTTCGGCACCTTATGGTTCTTAGGAAGGATATCACTGATCAGATTCAAGAGCTCCTTATAACAATTGTTTGAAAATGCAAACTTTGACTTAATAGCCATAATACGAGTCACGAAAGCGAGAACGCTTACGGTGGTGTGCTCATGCAATGGCTCTTCTGAAGCTCGAAGGACGTCGAAAAACTTTTGAACCTCCGGTGTTGGAGGATCCTCATGGTTTGATTCAAACTCTAGTCGTATAGCATCAAGCATCTCATCCATCCTATCATCAGCAACGCTATCATCTTCTTCTTCCACTACTAATACCATTTTTTCACGGCCTGTCTCACTGTGAAAAGACCAAACTTCATAACCTGGCACGAAACCATATTTGCAAATATGCAATGACAACGTCCTCTTGTCTTGCCAACGAGAATTTCTGCACTTCATGCATGGGCACCTCGCGCCAGTGTTTGTTGTCAAAGCAAATGCACGATCAACAAATTTCTCAGCGTTGATTACCCACTCCCTCGTGTGAGCTCCACTTTTCATCCAACCACTATACATCCACTGTCGGTCGTCCTCATCCATTCTATAGGCAAAACATTCATTCAATCGAGAATGCATCATAAGTACTAGAAGTTTTTCTACATATCATGTCCCTATGTCTATAGGAAAAGATAGGTCCTAAACCCACCCAAGAGTGACCGATAGAACGTGATATTTATGACGAGCCATGAGTCTGAAAAAAATTTCAGCAGCATAACCCCACTGTTCTCCAATTGCACGCCTCATAGTGGTGCAATGGTAACAACAAGGTTATGTCACTGAAATCTCATTCAGACTCATGACTCATCATAAATATCACGCTCTGTCGCGCCCACTCTGAGGCTGTCCAAAAAGGGACAATTCCGGACCTACAGATCTCACACGCATGACACGTGTGAGACATGTTGGTCCGAAATGGGTGACGCATAGGTTTCGTTACACTATTTTACGTTGGTGTCAAATAAAATATTGGATACGAAAAGAATATATATAAGAAATTATACATATATATAATATAGTAATCATCATAATGAAATCATCAATAAACCACAAATTAATACAATAATATAATTAATAGCATATATAATAGCACATCGCATACGAAACATTTGTAAAAGCATAAAATTAATTCAGGTCAACTACTTGTGACATGTGCATAATAACAATTAACGTCATTGTGAGCAAAAATGAAACAATTATTCATTATATCACATATTACAACAAAAAATAAGTGTCTATCATACAATCAATCTTCGGCCACTACGATAAAATTATTGCAAACCTAGAGCAACCATTGTAATCCACTATGACAAAATTCACAAATCAAAAGTGAAGAAAAATCTTAAAGAAGAAAAAATTACTTGACAGCTAGCGATGGATCGGAGGTCGGTGGGCGGTGGAGGTCGACGAGCGACGGTCGGCTGAACATTGCATATGAAACATATTAATACATGAACAATTTTTTTAACATCACAACATATATTGCATATAAACATCGCAATAGATATTCGGTGACACCTAAGTAACTTCAAATTGTTAGGAAACTACAAACATGTATCAAAAAGAAGCCTCTAAACATGTATCACAATAGATATTTGCTATAATTTGATTGTCGTGACTATAGTAATCCATAAAAAGTAAGTTTTTTTATGGAGGAGATGAATAGTACTGGCGCCTTTAGAATCGGGTGGTGGGCGAACCGGGCAGTGGCCAGCAGCGGCCAGAGGCGGCTGGAGGTGGTGGCGCGGGCGGTGGCACGTGGGACAGGGCAGTGGCCGGCAGCGGCAGGAGGCGGTGGCGTGGGCAGTGGGCGCGGGTGGCGGCGGGCGATGGCCGACGGCGGCGGCAGGAGGCAGTGCGAGCGCCGGGCGGCCAGGGCGGCGGCCGGCGGTGCCGGCAGGAGGGCGGGAGGCGGGTACGGGTGATGGGCGCGGGGGGAGGTGTCTGGGAGGAGGCGGCGGTGGGAGGCGACGTCGCCGGGAGGCGGCGGCGGCGGGAGGCGAGACGGGCCGGCCGGGCTGTGGGCGCGCGCGGGAGGCGGGTACGGGCGGTGGGCACGGGCGAGAGGCGTCCGGGAGGAGGCAGCGGTGGCGGGAGGCGGCGGCAGCGGGAGGCGAGACGGGCCGGCCGGGCTGTGGGCGCGCGCGCGTATAGGGAGATTAGGTCTCCCTGTACACGCGCGCACTTGGGGAATAAATCCCCTAACTTCCGTCGGCTAGCTTTAAAGCCGACGGAAGTTGGCCGACGGAAGTTAGGGGATCCGATCGGCCGCGGAAAAATTTCCCGCTAACTTCCGTCGGCCACTGTGAAAAGCTGACAGAAGTTAATTTAACTTACGTCGGCCTCCAGGAGCCGACGGAAGTTATTTAACTTCCGTCAGCTTTCCCAAAAGCCGACGGAGGTTAAATTGGCCGACGAAAATGGTCTATTTTGTTGTAGTGCTTACGTTGGCTTCCCTTTCATTGACTTGATCAACACTTCATCTCGATCATCAGTTCGTCCATGTCTTGCATTATCTCCTTGCGTACGCCTGAGATCACGTTCAACTTTAACTGGCATCCTCGACCATCTAGCATTAGACTCCCTGTCTAACCCTGATCACCCACCATCGACAGTTGACAACCATCTCAACCCTTCACTCGCGAGACAAGAAAAACACGCAACTCAATGCAACCCATACCATGACTCACATAAACAACCAAATTAGCCAGACAATCTTGTCAATCACTCGTCATAAAGATCGAACCATAGTTAAACTCTCACTTAGTTTCTCAAGATTTCAATCACTTGTAGATTTTTCGCCTAACTTTGTTTTGCAGAGAATGTTGTGACCTACATGGCCTTGGATAAATGTTATTTATGAGATGCATTCAATGAATGTAAATTAAATATGGTCTGTGTGTCATGGTTGTTTACAGCCCAAGGCTGATGAAAATTAAATACTGCTTGCATGTCATTTCCGCGGTGCTTTGGTCCATGTAACTAGTATAGGATTTATGAGATGTGTGGGCTTCGGCTAGGCCCATTGAGGCTTGCTCCTCGGGCCGAAGCTTCGGTAGCGTGGGCTTCGGCCGGGCCCGTTGAGGCTTCCTCCTCGGGCCGAAGCTTCGACAGCGTGGGCTTCGGCCAGGCTTGTCGAGGCTTGCTCCTCGGGCCGAATCTTCAACAGCGTGGGCTTCGACCAGGCCTGTCGATGCTTGCTCCTCGGGCCGAAGCTTCGACAGCGTGGGCTTCGGCCAGGCTCGTTGAGGCTTGCTCTCGGGCTGAAGCTTCGACAGCGCGGGCTTCCGAAGCTTCGACAGCGTGGGCCTCCGAAGGTTTCCTGGCCGAAGCCCATGGGCTGGCTAGAGGCTTTCGGAGCACATAGCTCGATGGACTTCGGCCATGTAGGGCTTCGGACAGACCCTAGACATGTGTATTTTCGGCCCAAATCTCTAAAAACTAATATTTTGATAATCTAGCCATTAATGCCATTTTTTGATATCAACACATGCCCCCTGCCTTTTATTGAACTAGTGAACTAAAAGCACAATGAGCTTGAGACGATACTGTTCATATCGGCTTTTCGACACTTTTATGATGTTTGCCACACACTTGGGAAATACCTTTTCAAGTATATACCATTCAAAGCTCTTCGAAACCGCTCCCCCTGCAGGGATTCCAACACGTATGCGTTGCCGGGAGCGATTTCGGCTATCTTAAAAGGACCTTCCCAACTAGGTGACCATTTGCCAAATTTGGGACTCTTCGTGCCTAAAGGCAAAATCGTCTTCCATACCAAGTCTCCTATTTGAAACGATTATGGTTTAACCTTCTTATTGTAGGCTTTAGCTACTCTTTTCTTGTCTACCTCTATGGCCTCTAAAGCCCTTAGTCTTTTATCGGTAACTAAATCCAGATTATCCTTCAGAAGAGCTTCATATTCATTGACCGATAAGCCGTCTTGCTTCATCACTCTTAAGGAGCCAAGATCTACCTCTACAGGCAGAACAGCCTCTTGTCCATATACCAACTCATATGGACTGACCTTGGTGGCACCGTGCTTTGCAATCCTACAAGCCCATAACGCCTCGGAAAGCACTTCATGCCACCTTTTAGGAAACTCTTCAATTTTCTTCTGAATAAGCTTAATCATGGTTTTATTACTAGACTCGGCCTGAGCATAGTAAGGTGAAGAGTTTATCAACTTAATGCCATAGTATTCGGCGAAGTCCCTTACTTCTTTAGAAACAAATGAACTACCTTGATCCGTAGTAAGAGTTTGAGGGATGCCGAATCTATGTATGATGTGCTTTAAAATAAAATCGCGTACCTCCTTATGGGTCATGTTCGTGAGAGGTATGGCCTCGGTTCATTTGGTGAAGTAATCTGTCACCATTAACACGAACCAATTCCCTTTTGAGGAAGGAGGGTAGATCTGGCCGATGAAGTCTAAACCCCAACCTCGAAATGGCCATGGCTTGACAATAGGATTGAGTAATGAGGTAGGAGCTAACTGGATGTTGCCAAACTTCTAACATGCCTCACACCCTTTGTAGTACTTGAAGCAATCTTCAGTCATAGTCGGCCAATAAAAACCCTCTCTTTTGAGCATCCAACTCATCTTTTGGGCCGAATGATGAGTGCCGCAAAGCCCCTCATGGACTTCTCCTGTAGCCACTTGGGACTGCTCATGGTCTAAACACTTTAATAGCACTCCGTCAATGGTTTGGCGATACAAGGTGTCGTCTACCAAAACGAATTTGAACGCTTGTCGCCGAACATTCCGATCAACACTTCGGCTAGGGTTTTTCAAATACTGGACAATTGGGATTCTCCAATCGCCCTCACAGATTTCAGAGGGCTTCGCTGGTCCACCTTCTGAAAAAACTTCTAAAACACTGACTTTGGGGTGCCCCCCGAGCCATTCCAGCACCTGCCGAAGCCCGGCCGAAGTGGCCGCTCGGAGTGTGCTGGGCCGAAGCCCTTCTGAGGGTTCGGACCCTAGAGAGTCTTCCCCATCCGAGAGGCTTCGGACTATAGGCTCCGTCATGCCGGACCCCTCGGTGGGCGGAGCACTCCGATCTAGGGCTCCGCCATGCGGTGGCCTTCAGCGACCCGAGGGCTTCGACCCGAAGGGTGCGCCTGTCCAGCATTATTGGCTTCGGCAATGAGACCAAACATCGGCTTTTCCAATACAGAAAATTTCCCTTTCTTGACTTGGTAGCCAGATGCCTGCTAAGCCAAATCATTAGCGATTGAATTGGCTTCTCTTGACACGTGATATATTTTAAAATCCTCAAAAGTAGCAACTATGTCTAGGCATTTGTCCAAGTAGCTATTCAGCAAGCCATTAAAACATTGAGCATTCTTGGCTACTTGTTGTACTACTAGTAATGAATCACCGTACGTGTGAACATGCTTAGCGCCTACAGACTCTAGTAGTTCAAGACCTAGCAACAAAGCTTCGTATTCGGCTTGGTTATTAGTGGAAGAAAACTCTAGTTGGGCCGAGGTTTCAAAGCACATATTATTAGGTGATATGAGAACCACTCCAATACCCTGGCCATTCTTGCAAGCTGAACCATCAAAATAGATTTTCCATGGCACTACCTCAACTAGAGCAATAGCATCACTCCAGCTAGCATCTATGTGATGATCAACTATAAAGTTGGCTACGACTTGGCCTTTTATCGCTCTTATTAGGGGCTCGTAGGCCAAATCGTACTCAATTAACTCATAAGCCCATTTTATGATTCTTCCACTTAGAATCGGTTTCTGTAACATGTGCTTTATAACATCGGTTTGGCAAACGACAACACATGTGGTGGGGAGAAGATAATGGCGTGACTTGGTGCACCCGTAATAAAGTGATAAACATAATTTCTCCACAAACACGTACCTGGTTTCAGCGTCCAGCAGGCGGCGGCTCAAGAATGTGATGATGTACTCCTTCCCCTCCACCTCCTGGGTTAGCACGGCCCCAATTACGCCATCTTCAGCGGCGATGTATAGCCGAAAAGGAATACCGGCCTTGGGTGCTCTCACCACGGGTGGTGATGACAAGGACTCCTTGATCTTCTCAAAAGCACTTTGCTGGCTTGCCCCCCAAGCGAACTCGGCTTCATTTTTTAGCCGAAGTATGGGGACGAAGGCATCAATCTTGTCAAACAAGTTGGATATAAAGCGACACAAATAGTTCAACTTGCCTAGCAACTTTTGCACATCTTTCTTGCATGTCGGCACTGTAACGTTTCTAATCTTTTCAAGTCTCTTAGGATCAATTTCTATACCTCTCTCATGGATCATGAAATCTAAGAACTTACCTGCCGACACACAAAAAGCACACTTGAGTGGGTTCATCTTCAACCCGTACTGTCGCATCCTATCGAAAGCAATCTTCAAATCGGCTAAATGGTTTCCCATAGCGTCTGATTTGACCACGACATCATCGATGTAAACTTCTAACATGACTCCTAACAAGTTGTGAAAGATCAAGTTCATAGCGCGCTGATACGTGGCGCCGACATTTTTCAACCCAAAAGTCATGACGACCCATCCGAATAGACCAACAAAACCAGGGCATCGAAAGGCAGTCTTATAGACGTCCTCTTCGGCCATAAAGATTTGATTATAACCGGCAATTCCATCAATAAAACTTAGTACCTTATGTCCTGAAGCATCGTTGATCAGCATGTCGGCTATCGGCATTGGATACTCATCTTTTGGAGTGGCTCTGTTCAGATCCCTAAAATCAATGCATACTCGTATCTTGCCACTCCCTTTCTTCTCTACAGGTACAATGTTAGCAACCCATTCCGTGTACCTGCATGGCCTAATAAATTCAGCCTTAAGTAGTCGTTCCACATCTTCTTTAACTCGGTCATAGACGGCTGAATTAAAGTGATGGGGAGGCTGCTTATAAGGCCTAAATCCGGACTTGATGGGCAGCCAATGCTCCATGAGCTCGCGGCTTAGCCCTAGCATTTCGCTATACTCCCACGCGAAACAATCGACATACAACCGAAGTAACTTTATTACTTCAGCCTTTTCATTGGGCTGCAAATGTTGGTTTACAAAAGTCAGCCTTGGGATGCTACCATTACCTATATCAACTTCCTCCAAGGGATCAGCCGACGCAAATCCTTGCCCTAATTTTTCTACTTCGCTAAAGTCCTCGATGGCTTTGGCAATACCGTCTTTATTAGACCAATACTACTCCACGCGAGAATTTAGCCAATCTAGATTATTCTTGCTAGACATGACTACTAATACAAAAATAGCTGTGCTACTCCAGCTGGCTTTACTGACACTGGTACAAACTGTCCTCTGGATACACTAACAAAATCGTAATCCGAAAGATCTCTACCTGATAGACACTCTACTTTGTTATGGACGGCGTCGACTGTTATATCGGCCAATGCTACTTGGGCCGAAGTATCCACGGGGATGACTTCTATTTCATCTCCGTCCCACTGTATCAGGCACTGGTGTAGAGTAGAAGGGATGCAACAGTTTGCGTGAATCTAGTCACGCCCGAGTAACACGCTATAGTTACCTTGTACGTCGACGACGAAGAACGCTGTTGGCAAAGTCTTGTTGCCCACCGTCAACTCCATAGAGAGTACTCCCTTGGCCTCGGAGCTCTCACCGTTGAAGCCGTTGAACATCAAGTTAGTCTTCTTCAGGTCATCTTCGTCCCTGCCAAGTTTCTTCAACAATGAATAAGGCATTAGGTTAATAGTGGCGCCACCGTCGATGAGCATCTGGGAAATCGGCTTCCCATCGATGTGACCCCTGACATAGAGGGTGTTGGGGGAAAATATCTCATCTTCGGGGTTATTGCCAAAGCAGTACGAAGACAGCCAACTAGTTCGAAGATTGTCCGAAGACCTTCTTCGAAGATGCTCGGAACCTAGTTCGAAGCCCGAAGACAGGCACTGGTTCGAAGTATGTCTTCGAACCAAAGCCCTTCAGGATCTTTTCTGCCAGCTAAGATGGAAGACTTATCTTCTATCCTATTAGATTAGTCTTTTACCATTTTAGCCCTATTAAGGAAACCGAATAGTTTCCTTAATGTCGGTTGTAATAGAAGGGTAAATAGGTCTTTTCCTTAATGTTTAGGCCTATAAATACCCCCCATTTCATCCTATAATGAGGACCGATTACAAGTGATTCAATACACACTTTCGAACTATTCTAAGCTATTATCCTTTCGGAGGCTTAGAACAGTTTGCTTCGCAAACACTTCGTTTGTTAGTTTCTTTTCTACAGAAACCTGTTAGCGTAATCTTTTACGCCAACAGTTGGCGCCGTCCGTGGGGAACCTAGTCCAAAAAACTTCGTTCTCTACCAACTACTTACATTATGCCTCCTAAGCGGAGCACACCTCGCAATCGCACTCGGAGGTCCTCTCGGATCTCCGGAGAGATACCCTTCGACACAGTCGAAGTCGGAGGGTCTTCGACTATCCCTCCACCTCAAACTCCGCAAGGGGCTTCTATCCCTCGAGGATACGAAACCTCTCCGCCAACCCCTTCCACACTTCGACCGCCCGGAGCCACTCTGCCACCCTCCATTCCGATTCGAACTGATCATACCAGCTCTCAAGACCCGGAAGGTCCTTCCGGAGGAGATGAAGATAGCCTTGGAGACATGGCCACTCAAATGGCCAATCTTCAAGCCGAGGTAGCGAGGTGGCGACAAGAGGCTGCGAACAGGCTTCGCCCTCAAGCCACCCCAGCTATCCCCGAAGTGCACGAAGACGACGATCTTGATTATCCCGAAGCCCCGGAGAACGCCTCTTACGACAATGAATCTCCGTTGCATCCCGAGCTTCAGAAGGTTCGCTTCGATCCGAAGTTCAAAGCTTCGAAGCTTTGCAAATATGCCGGAGACGAAAATCCCAGTGAGTTTGCGCGTTCTTATGCCCTAGCAATTGAGGCTAGTGGCGGAGACAGAGAAACTATGGCGAAGTGCTTCCCGTTAGCCCTTCAAGGAGTGGCGTTGAGATGGTTCTGGTCTTTAAAGCCAGGATCAATCGCTTCGTGGTCACAGTTGAAGAGGAAGTTTATAAGTAACTTTTAGGGCACCTTCGTGCCCCCCATGTCGACAGGAAGCCTTTTCCAAGTGAAACAGCTTCCCGGAGAAACACTGAGGCAGTACTTCAAGCGCTTCGCTCACACGAAGTCGCAAATTCGGGGGCTGTCCACATCCTCGGTGGTTGATGCGGCTCGAGAAGGCGTCAGTCATAAAGGCCTTCTGGATAAACTGCATCGGAAGAGCATCACCACAGTATCACAGCTGATGTCGTACTTTGAGGAGTACTCGAAGTCAGAAGAAGGTTGGCTTCGGAGGACTACTGCTACTTCGACAGTGTTGACAGAAGTTAAAGCAGAGGTGAAGACTTCGGCTCAGCCGCAAGAACCAGTCTCCGAAGTGCAACATGATAGAAGAAGAGGGCAAAAGCACCCTCGCTCTGAAGTCTTAAACATTGCACCCCCGCAGAAGTTTGCACCAAGAGCTCCACAGTCTGCGGGGAACAAGTCCAGCGGCTGGAGGCCGCCAGGGAAAACGGCTGGCAAGAGCCAGACCCTTTTTTGCTGTATTCATGGAGAGAATTGAAGCCATACAACTGACACCTGCAAGGCTATTCTTACCCTTCGGGGAGAATACTTGGAGAGAACTTCGGGTCGAGGTAGTACCGACCGAAGTCCAGCAGCAGCAGTGCGCTCGGAGCCGGTCCAGGCTGTGGCGCGGATAGAAAATTTTGATGCTGCAAGGCATCCTCTGGTGGCCAATGTTATGCCACCTCCGAAGCAAGAAGAAGGGCAAGATAGAGGGAAGAGAGTAGTTCTCCCTATCTCCGGAGGAGGTACCCTCGGAAGCATGTCCAAGAGACAGCGAAGAGAGTACGTTCGAGAAGTAGGCCACATTGGGACTTCGTCATCTGCAGCTGCAATGCCGGAGTGGTCTCATGTTCCAATATCTTTCTCTGCGGAGGATGCAGCTGGTATCAAGTTCCCGCATGCAGATCCATTGGTTATTACTGCTGATATTGCCGGGACAGAAGTCCGAAGGGTGCTAATTGACGGAGGTAGCTCGGCAGATATCATATTTGTACAAGCCTTCGATCAGTTATGCATTTCTCGGAAGCATCTCCTCCCAGCGGCTCGTCCTCTGCAAGGCTTCGCAGGACCTCCGCTAGATGCACTTGGCCAGATAGGCCTGGAAGTAACCTTCGGAGAAGGTTTACTAGCCCGAACTGAAGAAGTTATCTTTGATGTGGTGGATGCCCCGTATGCTTATAATGTCATCTTCGGGCGAGGCATGTTGAATCAGTTCGGAGCTGTGGCGCATCACAACTACTTGTGCATGAAGATGCCCACACAATCAGGAGTTCTGACAATCTTCGGATATCAAGCCATAGCTCGGAGGGCAGAATATGGTCATGGTCCTCCTCTTGATCCGAGGCAAGTAAACAGTGTCCAAAATAATGGAGAAATTTTTTCAGCCTCCTCCGAAGCTTCGAAGAAGTCATTTCCAAGACCAAGTCCCGAAGGAGAGATTGCAACGAAGGTCATTGTTAAAGATGGTAAAGAATACACTTTTCAATTTGGTAAAGATTTACCTCCCGAAGTTGCAACTTCCTTGGAAAAGGTCGTAGAAGAAAATTTGGATGTCTTCGCTTGGTCTGACGAAGATATCACCGGAGTCGATCGGGATATTATTGAGCACAGCTTGCTTGTAAACCCGAAGGCCCGGCCTGTTCGACAAGGACTCCGGAAGATGTCCGCAGAGAGAGCTGCTCTAGCTAAGGACGAAGTTGAAAAACTGTTGAAGGCTGGGATTATCAGAGAAGTGGCTCATACAGAATGGTTAGCCAACCCAGTCTTCGTCAGGAAGAAGTCCTCCGGAAAGTGGCGCATGTGCATTGATTTCACATCTTTAAATAAAGCGTGCCCACGTGACCCCTACCCCATGCCCCGAATTGATCAACTAGTTGACTCCACTGCAGGTTCGGAGTTACTAAGCTTCCTCGACGCGTATTACGGTTATCATCAAATATGGTTGAAGCGCGAAGATGAAATCAAGACGAGCTTTGTAACTCCTTCGGGAGTCTTCTGCTATGTAAGAATGCCCTTCGGCCTAAGAAATGCCGGGGCTACTTTTTCAAGATTAGTTGCTAAGGCTCTAGGTCATCAATTAGGCCACAATGTGGAGGCCTATATGGATGATATTGTAATAAAGAGTGCTTTAAAGCACCAACATAGCCTAGACTTAGCAGAAACATTCAATAGCCTTCGGGCATGTGGGATCCGTCTTAACCCCGAAAAATGTATATTCGGAGCTAAGGATGGAAAGTTGTTAGGGTACTTAGTTTCAAGCAGGGGAATTGAAGCTAGCCCTACTCAAATAACTGCGCTGCAGAAGATGGCTCCTCCGGAGAATTTAAAGCAAGTGCAAAAGCTGACTGGACGTCTGGCCGCACTTAGCAGGTTTTTATCAAGGTCTGCGGAGAGGAGCTTGCCAATCTTTAAAGCTTTGAAAGGGTCCGAAGATTTTGCATGGACACCGGAGTGTCAGAAAAGCTTCGAAGATATTAAAGATTATCTCAGCAATCTTGCTACACTTACGGTGCCTGTTGCGGACGAAACCCTACTTCTGTATCTTGCAGCCACAAGCTCAGCTGTCAGCGCAGTCCTTGTCAGAGAAGCTGATATCAATGGGAAGTTGGTCCAAAATCCTGTCTATTTTGTATCCGAAGCATTGTCAGGAGCGAAGACAAGATACTCCGAACTTGAGAAGTTCGTTTATGCTCTGATAATGGCTTCGAGGAAGCTAAGACATTATTTTTTGGCTCACAATGTAATTGTACCAACTTCGTATCCTTTAGGAGATATGCTCCGAAGCAAAGATTCCACTGGAAGAATTGGAAAGTGGGCAGTAGAACTAGCACCCTTCGGCATATCTTTCCTGGCAAGGACAGCTATCAAATATCAAGTCCTAGCAGACTTCGTAGCAGAGTGGACTCCACCTGCGAAGTTGACTCCGGAGAAATCAGATGACGGAGTTTGGACTATTTACTCCGATGGGGCTTTCCAAGCATCCGGAGCAGGCATTGGGGCAGTATTGATTTCACCGTCAGGGCAAAGAGCAATGTACTCCGCAAGACTCAACTTTAAGTCTACCAATAATATAGCAGAGTACGAAGGAATTTTATTGGGACTCCGGAAAGCACGTGCTCTAGGGGCTACAAGGATAATTATAAAAACAGATTCTCAGATAGTAGCAGGGCACGTAGACAAAAGTTTTCAAGTCCGACATCCACAGCTTGCAAAATACTTGGAAGAAATTCGCAAGATCGAAGCACATTTCAAGGGTATTTCCATTCGGAGTATACCAAGAGCTGAAAACGTGCAAGCGGACATTTTAGCGAAGGCTGCTGCCGGAGCTGTGGATGTGCCTGACGAAGCTTTCTATGAGGAGCTCAATATACCTTCGGTGCCACAAGTTGCTTCTGCAGAGATTCTCTGCATTCCTAGTGCAGATTGGAAAGATTCAATCATAGAACTCTTGCAAGGAGGAACAAATTTGCCCGAAGAGCCCCAATTGTCAAGATTAAAGCTCAGAGCAAGAAACTATCAGTTAATCAACGGTATATTATACAAGGCCGGAGTATGTTCCCCTCTACTCCGATGTATATCTCAAGCCGAAGGCCAAGAAATTCTTCGAGAAATTCACGAAGGCCTTTGTGGAAGTCATTTAGCCCCTAGAGCTCTGGCAGGAAAAACACTTCGCCAGGGGCTTTATTGGCCCACAATAACAGCTGATGCGGAGAGCTTGGTCCGCACTTGTCAAGGATGCCAGTGGATGGGTCGACGGAGTCATCGCCCACCAACAGCTCTTCAAGTCATTGCTCCGGTATGGCCTATGGCCAGATGGGGTATGGATCTAATTGGTCCCTTTCCGTTAGCAAAGGGAAATCTGAAGTTCGCAGTGGTAGCTATCGAATATTTTTCTAAGTGGGTGGAAGCAGAGCCCTTAACAGCTATCACTTCGAATAATGTACAGAAATTCTTCTGGAAGAACATTATTTGCCGGTTCGGAGTGCCTAGATATCTCACAGTTGATAATGGAACACAGTTCGACGCAGAACCCTTCAGGAAGTTTTGCGAAGACCTAGGCATTCAATTATGTTTTGCTGCAGTGAGACATCCTCAGTCAAATGGAGCCGTTGAGCGAGCCAATGGAAATATCTTATCAGGGCTAAATCGAAGAATAGTAGGGTTGTCAAAAGGACTGTGGACCGAAGAGCTTCCGAAGATTCTATGGTCCATTCGGACTACGCAAACAAGGTCCACAGGTTTTACTCCGTTCAGACTACTATTCGGAGATGAAGCAATGACTCCAACGGAGCTCAAAGGGGGATCATTTCGCAGCACCGAACCAGACATCGAAGAAGAAAGACAAGCTTCGTTAGATTTGTCAGAAGAAACAAGACTTCGAGCTGTAGCTAATTTATCAAAGTATCATCAGCAGACGAAGACTTGGTATGACCCGAAGGTTAAGCTCAGCGAGTTAAGGCCGGGTCATCTTGTTCTACGAAGCATTATAGCACCAGGGAAGTTAGGCAATAAATGGGAAGGTCCATATCTAATTGTCCGCTCAGGGCGCCCTGGTTCATTCAAATTAGCTAATTTAGAAGGTGAAGAGTTAGCACATACGTGGCATGCGAGCACCTAAAGCGATACTTCGCATAAGGGCTCCTTGTAATTCGCTTGTAATCACCTCTAAATTAATAAAGCATACACCCTGATGGTTGCCTTCCCCTTGACACTCCTAGTTTCCCGAGCGGACGCGCTGGGACAGAAGTCGATCGAGAGGGAAGTGTCATTAAGCTGGGCTGTATTTCCGGACTTCGTACCCATAAAGTCGAAGCCTCCGGTGTGGTGGCTGAAATCCATCCGGAGCCCAAGCTGATACCTTGTAGGCATCCGTAAAAGAGCCAATACCACATTCTACGGAGTCCAAGCTTCGGCTGGTAGACTTCCAGTAAAAAGAGCCGAAGGTGGCCAAAATCTGCGGAGTCCAAGCTGCAGCTTGCAGACATCCGTAAAAAGAGCCGAAGGTGGCCAAATTCTGCGAAGTCCAAGCTCCGGCTGGTAGACTTCTGCAAAAAAGAGCCCAAGGTGGCCAAATTCTACGAAGTCCAAGCTCCGGCTGGTAGACTTCTGCAAAAAAGAGCCCAAGGTGGCCAAATTCTGCGAAGTCCAAGCTCCGGCTGGTAGACTTCTGCAAAATAGCCGAAGGTGGCTACAATTTCTGCGAAATCCAAGCTCCGGCTGGTAGATTTCTGCAAAAAACAGCCGAAGGTGGCTAAAGCAAAACAGCATTTAAGCCATGAGCTTCGAATGTCTGTTCATATGCGTCCAAAGTGACAAATTTTTTAAGACACTAAGTGTCCTGGAAGTTATCTCAATTGACTTCTTTCATGAAACAAACAAAGGTACCAAGTTACCATTCTTCTGACTACAAAGGTCGAAGACATTTCATAAGATTTCAAAAGATCTTTAAATGACAGAGGGGCTCCGAAACCCCAAAAAATTGTACTCCGAACTTTTTTCTTTGCGCATAACCATCTTTGAATACAGTTCGAAGTTGCTTATACCCAAAGAGGGGCTAGTAAATATGGAGACAATTTTAAATCGGCATTCATTATTAAAATAAATGTGTTTACAGATTACATTATGAAAAATTGGTATCTATACCAAGAAGGAATCGGAGACCTCTTCGGTCCCGAGAGCTAGGGGTGGAACGACTAGTTCCAACATCGGAAGTTCTAAGAACTTTACGTTTAACTCTCTTCCTCCCCTTCGAAGCTCTAAAATCCTTCTGTTCTTGTTGAAGCTCGGCCCAAGTTCGAAGCCGCTCGGGGCTTCTCTCCCAGCTTCTAAGATCTTCAGACCTTTTATTTTGGGCTTCACCTTCATCTTCGGACCAATTAGTGTCTTCAGAAGACGAGGTGTTTGCGTCAATCTCCTTATCTTCCTCTTTAATATAAGACAATACGTCTTTGATTACTTCGGGCGCAATAACGCCGGAGTCATCTCGAGGGATAAGGAATCGAGGATGTTTATAACTCTTTAGAAGTTCGAAGGTGTTCCACAGTGAGCGAAGTTCGTTGTTAAGCTCTAACACTTCGATATCTTCCATAAGAGGCAAAGCCTAAAAATATGACAAACAAGACTTTCATTGATAAATATTTACAAGCATCAGCTTTACATAATCAAAAAATCCTAAATAATCCTAAACCTGCGGGTTCGGAGGAGGCTGACTGCTCGAAGCTTGACTCCGAACTTGCTTTTAGCGTTGGCCTTCATCAATCCAAGCCTTGATCGCAGATCGACCTTCGGCTCTCCACGAAGTCTGGAAGGCTCGCCAAGCAGTAGCTACGCCTTCGGAAGGAGTCAAAAGTCTCGCGTCGTCGAAGATGATGGAGCCCTCTGCGCTCGGAGTGATTGTTCGGCCCAAATCCTCGTAGTAGCGAAGTATTCCAAGGGCAGACACTTGTCCGGAGAGTTCTCCATAACGTATGCCTGCCGTCTTCATTTGCTTCGCTGCTCCTTGGATCCTCTTTAGCCGGCGCAGCAGAGTCACATTGTCATCCGAAGGTAGTGATCCAGTAGTACCGAAGTACTCCAAGACACCTAGCATTTGCTCGATGACCTCCGAAGCCACCTTCTCAGACTTGAGCTTTTCCGCATTAAGTGCATCCTTGACCGAAGTCGTTTCTGCTAAAACTCCGGAGATTCTAGCATTCTCCGTAGTCAAAGCATTCTTCTGAGTCCGGAGTTGGCCAGCTTCTTCTTGTAACCTTACAAGTTCAGACCCTTTGGCAGCATCCTCCGTCCGCAGTCTTTCAATCTCTGCCCGAAGCACAATTCTTTCTGCTTCGAGCTCTTTCTTCGCAGCCTCCAAGCTTTGCCTAGCCCTTCGTTCTGCTAGTATTACATTGTCCATTTGAGCTACTCGACCTTCGGAGAAGTTAAAATTTCTTTGAAGAGTTTCGTTCTCTTCCCGAAGTTGAGCAATTTCGTTTTCATTCGACAAAGCCGCAGCACGGGCTAAGACTGCTTGCTGAGAAAAAAGAAAAACTGGAATAAGAAATTATTCATATATAATTTGCTATTTGTTCGAAGATGCTTTATACCTGATAAGCTGCTCTTTCCACAGCAATATTAAGCTCCGAACCCTTCGCTCTGCTTAAAAGGGCTACCAGTTCTGTTTCCCCGACTTTGCGACTGGCTTCACCCAAAGGTTTAACCAAAGTCCCAAGTCCGGTTTTCTCCTCCAAAAATGGAGTTATGAGAGGAAGCATTACTAAAGCCTTCTGATCAGCTCTGCTTAGCGAGGGTCCGGAGGGTTCTTCCGAGGCCCTTGGAACTTCTGAAGATGGCCCCCCCTCAGTCGATTCACTTTCATCTGTTGACTCAGATGAAGTCGATCCTTGAGCAGGGAGAGGCTCTATGTGTCTTTTTCCTCTTCCAGGCCCCGGTAGAGTAACCCCCGGTTGTGGCTCCGAAGTCGTCGAAGGTCTTTGAATTGTATCTTCGAGGGATACTTCGACAACAGGAGGCTCTGAAAAAACAAAAATATTACACATTGTATAATTTTGCAAAAATTGATAAGAATTATGCAAAATTTACCTTCGACATTCTCTGGAATATCGAGCACCGGACTGATCGGAGGATCAAAAGTGTAGTCCTCATCCGAATCAGCCGTTAAATTTTGGACTGCAGGAGCATCGTCCTGAAGAGTCCTCGTTACTTCTTCGAGAATCGAAGCCATAGTGACTTCGACTCCACCTTCATCCACAGGAACTCCGGCCTGAGTTGTATCTTCTTGAACTACCGAAGTCATTGGTTGATCAGTATTATCTCTAGACTCCGGTACGTTCGCAGGCACTTCGGCCTCATCTACACCCATAGGGGCTTCGATTTGTTCTTCTTGGGTATCCGGAGCTCTTACTTCTTCGATGTTGGCTTGGGCTCCGGAATACCTGCAGTATCTTCAATGTGAATACTTCGTTGAGTTGCATCTTCATCAATTAATTTTACTAATAAAATACCTTCATCCTCTTTAGAACCAGAAAGTGAGGTTCTTGAGCTTGAAGGAGCAGGATCCAAAGGTGCGAGATTCTTTGGCTTTCGAGCCACCTTCTTCACCGGAGTCTTTGCTGAACCTGAAGCTCCGGCTTCAGCTACTCTTTTCTTGGGGCCTTTCTCCTGAGGCACCCAATCCATCAGAGGGGGTGGAGTTAACTCCAGCATTCCCCATACTCTGTTAAAACGCTCCCAACTTCTGACTAATTTGATTCGCCATTCTTTTTCCGACGGAGTTGGAGCACCCAGAATCTTCTCCGAAGCCCTTACAATTTGCTCTGAAGTAATAGGGGCTGAAGAAGCTAAAAAATAATTCGAGTTAGTCTTTCTTCGAAGTAAGTATGTACTATGCATGTTGGTTTCGAAGTTACCTGCAGGGCTCGAAGTATAGTTAATCTTGCGAAGACCGCCTTCCGAGTCATCTTCGAAGACGATAGGCCAGTTGGCCATCAATGGAGGAATTTGCAGTCCGAGGAACTCTTCGGCTAAGTCCCGCATGCTCAACCTTCTGCTGATTTTCTGAAGCAAGTTGAGGCGAGCTTCGAGTTGACCTTCGTCAGGTTGCACTGAGGCTTCCTTCCGGAACTGGATTTCTTTGAGGGGACCGGCCAGAGGACTCCTCACTCCAACTTCGGCATAAAACCACCTCAGAACCCAATCGGTGTACCATCTAGCATTGATGGCCTTAGCAGG
Organism: Zizania palustris; assembly: GCA_019279435.1. NCBI lineage: Eukaryota > Viridiplantae > Streptophyta > Magnoliopsida > Poales > Poaceae > Zizania > Zizania palustris. The sequence continues at coordinate 21,636,928 of JAAALK010000285.1, read as the reverse complement.
GAATTGCAGGGCATATTCATCGCGAAGCCTAAAATTGATGCTTCCGAAGGAAACCACTACTTTCTCACCTCCGGAGCCTACGAAGGTCTTTGGCTGACAAGTTGCTCTATGAAGCGCAGCGAAGATTTCAGCCCTCCCCTCACAACCTTCGGCTCTCAGTGCCCACTCGAAGATAGCTAATCTGGCTACAGCATTCGGAGACAGTTGGGGGAGTGTTACATGAAACAAGTCGAGTACTTCGGCCAAGAAATCTACGGCCGGGAGGCCCAAGCCCGCTTCGAAAAAAGCTTCGAACACTACAACTTCTCCGGGTCTCGGTGATGGAATCGATTCTTTGCCCGGCTTCCGAATCATAACCCCATCACTAATCTTTCCCCCCGCTGTGATTGCCAAAGACTCTTTCTTGCAGGTAGACGGCCCCAACTCAAAAGATTGATCCAAGTACTTAGTTGAGGGTGGGCACAGACCTTGGTCGTCGGGGATTTGGGGATTTCTCCCCCCTGCCGCCATGGATATTGTCGCCTGCATCGAGGATGTCGCCGCCAATGTCGCCGCCGCTGCTGCTGCGGCTGCCTGCTGCCGAGCCAAGGCCGAAGGAGGCGCAGATCCCTTGGTCTTCACCATTGTGATTGCCGGATTGATCTGAGGGAATGGAGACTAGGGCTCAAGAACTCGAAGGCTAGGGCTCAAGAACTCAAAGGGCTCAAATAAGCTTTTGACTGAGAAGAAGCGGTGAAAAGGTAATCGGGTAAGTTTTGGAGCTCTTTATTTATAGCCTAATCTTTCCGTTTGTTACCGTTTGGGTTCTGCCCTTTCGCATTCCCGCCTGTTATTCTCCTCTGAAAATAACGCCTCATATAACTTCCGTTAGAAACAGAAACTAACGGCTATTTTTTCTAAGTCTAAAAAGACTTTCGAACTTCCTGAGTCAGTTCTAAGGTAGTTCGAACAGTAATTACCTTATGACTGATTCGAAGCTCATATCTTTATGCATTTCGGAGATAAAACGAAAATCAATAACCCCTATGATTGGTTATCTTTTCTTTCCGTATACTGCTCTCCTAACGTTACAGGTCGAACGGAGAAGCGTATTCGAGGGGCTACTGTTGGGGGAAAATATCTCATCTTCGGGGTTATTGCCAAAGCAGTACGAAGACAGCCAACTAGTTCGAAGATTGTCCGAAGACCTTCTTCGAAGATGCTCGGAACCTAGTTCGAAGCCCGAAGACAGGCACTGGTTCGAAGTATGTCTTCGAACCAAAGCCCTTCAGGATCTTTTCTGCCAGCTAAGATGGAAGACTTATCTTCTATCCTATTAGATTAGTCTTTTACCATTTTAGCCCTATTAAGGAAACCGAATAGTTTCCTTAATGTCGGTTGTAATAGAAGGGTAAATAGGTCTTTTCCTTAATGTTTAGGCCTATAAATACCCCCCATTTCATCCTGTAATGAGGACCGATTACAAGTGATTCAATACACACTTTCGAACTATTCTAAGCTATTATCCTTTCGGAGGCTTAGAACAGTTTGCTTCGCAAACACTTCGTTTGTTAGTTTCTTTTCTACAGAAACCTGTTAGCGTAATCTTTTACGCCAACAGAGGGGCTTTAGATGGCGAGCCGAGTCCTCGGGATTCTCAAAGATGGCGTTGCGTGGATCGATGTTAACTGAGCGACCTCGGCCTCATCCCGTGGTGGTGCAAACTCAGCGGCTAATGTGACAATGTTGATGTCCATCGCCTGAGGTGCGGGCCCCTCAGAGAAGGGTGAGTAATCGTCGTCGAGCAAGTCATCGTCGTCGTCGCTCGAACTAGGAGCCGGGTTGATTATCTCAACCGGCTTCTCCCTCCATACCTGTTTGGTAGCTGGCCGAGGGCGGATCTCTTCGAAGATAGCATCGCGCTTGGCCTCAGCTACCTTCTCGTGTATCTCATATGCCCGCAGCCTTTGTAGGTGTCTCTTTTGTGGTTTGGACATGCCCGGTGGAGCCCAAGATGGTCGCGGCTTGGTGCCTGGAGCTACTGTTCGACTCCTGTTAATTCTGGCCGAAGTGTGCTCTTCGGCCTTTGGCACCCTGTGTTCGAAGGGGGCTTCACTGCGAACCCTGTCGAATGGATCGGCCTCATTCGGCCTCGAACCAAGCTTCGGCGCGAAGCCCGGCCAAAGCATGCGGCTTACCTCCGTTAGCCCTCGGCGACAAAGTCTTCGGGATTGGGACTTCCTGACATCCAACCCTAATAGTTATGGCTTTGGACTCCCTGACTTCGGTCTCCACGTGCTCGCACCCTTCGGCTTCGCTCTATAGGGTCTAATTCGGAGGTACCATAGACAGTCTGTGGACGATGCCCCCTCCGCTGTGTCTGTTTGCCCCTGCCATCCATAATACTCCGAAGGAAAACAAGGCATAGGGTTAGTCTATGGAGGGTACCATGACCCAGGTACGTATGGGGCCCACGGGGTCCCCGCCTAGTCACACGGTGGAGGCATCGGAGGCTCTAGCGGCCTCGGCCACTGCGAGCCGAACCCGTCACCTAGAGGGGGGTTCGGCCAAGTCGAAGGTGTCTCTGACCACACCAGCGAAAGATCCTGCCAGGCCGGAGGTATGTTCGGCCAGTGCGGGCCGAAGCCTCCCATCGGAGAAGTCTAGTGCGGTGCGAGGTTCGGCCATTGGGGGCCGAAGTTGTTGTATAGTGGACCCGACCACTCGGGCTCAAAGCTATTGTACGGGGGGTTCGGCCATTGTGGCTCAGAACCACCGTGCGGAGCATCAGGCCATTGTGGCCCGAAGCCCTCGTGCGGAGGGTTCGCTGTCTTCGGACCGAAGCCACCCTTCGAAGGTCTTGGACCCTTCGGCTGTTTTAGCTTAGCGTGCGGACCTGCTTCTTTGGCCCTCCTATGATGCTTGTTTAACAACATGTTATATGTTACCTTTGGCCTCTTGCAAGCCTTAGCCGAAGGGGTATTGATGTTCTGTTTCCGCACTCCTACCTCAGGATTCTTTGGTACGAGTGTGCGAGCGCGTGGTTCTCCCACAATTACCTCTTTCCCTTTAGTAGACTCGGCCTGTTCTAGCCGAATCAACAACTTTTTCACACCGAGGTCGATGGCGTTGACTGGTAAAGGATCTTTATCCAGCTTCATCTTTGGATCATGGTCTATCTTCAATCGTCCTTCTTCTATGGCTGATTGTATCTGCCATCGAAAAACATTGCAATCATTAGTATTATGAGAATGTGAATCATGCCACTTACAGTATGGATGCTTCTTTAACTCGTCGGCAGGTGGGATAACTTGACCCTCATGTAACCTGAGAAGCTAACTCTTTAAGAGGAAATCAAATATTTTATCACATTTAGTCACATCGAACGAGTACTTGACCTCATTAAGTCTATTCTTTGTGGGGATGGTCGTAGTTCGGAGCAAGTGATAGGTTTGTTTTTAGTGTTTGTAACCCATTCGTCCGCGTAAAGAAGGAAGAAAACTGACGCAAATATCCTAGAAAGGATACACAACACCCAAATCCCCTCGTAAACACTCAAATGTAGACTGATCTAGGGGTTTGGTGAAAATGTCAGCCAACTGATGATGGGTATCAACATGAATAAGGTCAATGACACCTTTCTCATATTGATCCCTCAGAAAGTGAAAACGCACATCAATGTGTTTGGTTTTTGAATGGAGACAAGGGTTTTTCCCTACACTAATAGCACTGGTGCTGTCGCAAAACAATGGAACCCTGGTAGGAAAGAACAACCCAAAATCTCGCAGAGTGGAAATCATCCAAACCAACTGTGAGCAGCAACTAGCAGCAACTACATACTCAGCCTCAGTGGTCGAAAGAGCAACTCCAGATTGCTTTCGAGAAGACCAAGAAACAAGGGAAGAACCGAGAAACTGGCAAGTACTGGAAGTCGACTTGCGATCCAACCGGCACCCACCAAAATCGACATCCGAAAAGCCAGATAAATCGAGAGATAATGAAGCTGAATAGAAAAGACCAAGATCGGGCGCATAAGTGAGATACCTGAATATGCGCTTGACAGCCTGCCGATGAGACGCACGTGGAGAAGACTGGAAATGTGCACAAAGTCCCACGGCGAACTGAATGTCCGGTCTTGTTGTCGTTAAGTACAGCAACGAATTGATCATCCCTCGAAACTCCCTCTCGTTGACCTTGACGCCGATCTCGTCCTTGTCCAATCCTCCAGATGTGCCCATTGGGGTCATCTGTGGCTTCAGCTCACCACCAAAGTCAAATTTTTTCAACATATCACGAGTGTACTTACCTTGGTGGATGAAGGTGTCGTCCTTGGTCTGCTTGATCTGGAGCCCTAAGAAGTACTTGAGCTCACCCATGAGGCTCATCTCAAACTCGTTGTGCATCTGCTCAGAAAACTTGGAGACAAGAGAATCAGTAGTACCGCCAAAGATAATATTGTCCACGTAAATCTGAGCGACTAAGAAATCTGAAGCATCTCTGAGCAAGAAAAGAGTTTTATCCACAGAACCCATCACAAAGCCCTTCCCCAACAAAAATTGCTTTAACCGGTCATACCAAGCCCTGGGGGCTTGCTTCAACCCATATAAAGCCTTTTGCAATTTAAAAACATGTCGAGGAAACTTAGGGTTCTCAAAACCGGAGGGCTGCCTAACATACACTTCCTCCTCTATATACCCGTTCAGAAAAGCACTCTTGATGTCCATTTGAAAAAGCATAAAACCCTTCGAAATGACAAAAGCTAGAAGAATACGAATGGACTCAAGACGGGCAACAGGAGCGAAGGTTTCTTCAAAGTCAATACCTTCCTTCTGGCAAAAACCCTGGGCAAATAGTCGAGCTTTGTTGCGCACCACAACCCCATCTTCACCTTGTTTGGTTTTGAACACCCACTTGGTGCCTATGGGGTTGCATCCTGGTGGCGGCTCAACTAGTGTCCAAACCCGATTACGGACAAAATTCTCAAGCTCTTCTTGCATAGCATTAATCCAATTTGAATCAGAAAGAGCATGAGAAGCATTTTTGGGCTCAACAGATGCAACAAAAGCAGATTCAGCAAACACAGCAAGAGAGGTAGAAGAACGCAGAGTCCTTTCAGTCAAATCACCGATGATGAGCTCTGAGGGGTGATCACGCTGAACTGCTCGGGTTCCCTGGTGATCTGAAGTCACCTCACCAGAGTCAGCAGCTGGCACCTCTGGACTCGACTGAGGGGGCTCGATCGAAGTGGAAGAAGTGATCAGAGGTCCGCCCTCATCCTCAGTCGAAGTCTCAGAAGGTGTGGGCTCTGCAGGGGGTGCAGAAGGCCCACCCTCATTAGCGGCTGGAGTATCCTCATCTTCCTCGAAGATGGACTCTCCGAGCTCACCATTAGAAGGCTCAAAAGAAGGAGTCAAAGAAGGCAAGGACTCATCAAATGAAACCTCACAAGTCTCGACAAGCAGCTGGGATTCGAGGTTCCAAACATGGAAGCCTCGAGAATGCAAAGCGTAGCCAAGAAAACACCGTCCCAGCAACGAGACTCAAACTTGTCCAAATGCCCTCCCTTCTTGAGCACAAAGCACTTGCAGCCAAACGCTCGCAAGTGACTCCCTTGGGCTATCTGCCAAACCGCAACTCATATGAAGTCTTACCTAAGTAAGCTCGAAGAAAAATGCGGTTGGCCAGATAGCAAGCCATGTTCATGGCTTCAGCCCAAAACCGCCTAGGAGTCCTGTGCTCATCGAGAATCATCCTGGCCATCTCGACTAGCGTGCGGTTCTTTCGTTCCACAACGCCGTTCTGTGGGGGAGTATAAGGAGAAGAAAATAGATGGTCCAGACCCTGATCACTACAGAAGCTGACGAACTAAGAGTTCTTGAACTCAGAGCCATTGTCGGATCGAATTGCTCGCATCCGACCATTGTTCTCATTCTTCAGCTTCAAAATCAGGTCATGAACAAACTGAAAAGTTTCATCCTTAGACTCCAAAAAGAAAACCCGCGAGAATCGAGAGAAGTCGTCAACAATCACAAGTGCGTACCACTTCCCACCGACTGAACGTACCCGAGCTGGACCAACAGTGTCCAAGTGTAAAAGCTCACCGGGATACGAAGTCATCACCTGAGTCACAGGTGAGTGAGAAGCGGCAACCATTTACCCATGACGACAGGGATGACAAACTAGATCCTTCTCCATCTTAAGCTTGGGCAATCCTCGGATGAGGTCCATAGAGCTTAACCTGACTAGCAGATCAAAACTCAAATGACCTAACCTCCTATGCCACTTCTAGAGCTCAAAGAAGATCCAGCAATCAAACAGCGAGAAGGGCCAAAAGAACTAGAAAAGTCAATTCAAAAACTTTACCGAAGGGTAAAATCTGGCAAACCAAAGACCCTCTAGAATCAAATACAGAAGAATTGCCCTTCTTAAAACGCACTTCCAAACCATCCTCAAGAAGTTGCGAGACAGAAATCAAGTTAAAGTTCAGATTTTTAACTAAAGCAACATTCTTCAAAGAAAAATGGTCTGAAATGCGAATTGAGCCAATGCCACTTACTTTCCCTTGACCACTATTCCCGAAAGTGATATACTCTTTGGAGCTCGGGGAGTGAGACTGGAGAACCATCTGCGATGTCCCGTCATGTGGCGAGAACATCCTGAGTCCATGATCCATACGTCCTCCAGTCCCCGATCCTGCACAATCAGTGGCTGTAAGTGGGAGCAAATGGTCCGGCACCAGGTTAGCAAAAGAGCTAAACCTGTGTCGAGCCATCTGCTCAAAAGACGGAAAGGAGAAATCATCGTGAGAGTTCGGACCAAAACGCGGCTCAAAGCGCGGTCCTCGGTTCTGCCTAAAGTCTCGGCCACGAGGTCCAGGACCGTAGCCAAAACGACCTAGAGCTCTGCCGGAACGAACACCACCAACTGGAGCACGAGCAAGAAAGACATCTCCTCTACCACCACCTACATGATGTGGCCTGGCCTCCAGCCCCTCCCCGCGTCGAGTAACGCGCAGCTACCACCCTGCTGGTAGAACTACTCCTGATCACCACGAGCTATCTCTGCTCTCTCAACCCGCTTCCTCCTGAAGCAAAACTCCGCAAGATGCCCGTCTCTCTGACAGTACTCACAATGATAGGTGGGCTTCTTGGGATGTGGTTGAGGCTTGGGATGTTTGGGCTTGGTGGTGTTAGGTGTAGTCTTCTTGGGTTGAGAAGGTCCAGGAAGAAAGTCTAGAGAGAGTGGAGGTGTTTGGGCTTTGGAACCCAGATAGGCTTCTTGGGTGGAGCTTTGGGTGGTTCATGAATTACTCCATCCTTGGGCTGACAAGCCTGGGAAGACTCAGTGGAGTGAGTCTTGGGGTATCTCTGCTCAGGAGTCATTTTACTCATTTCCACTGCCCGGCTAATGGCACTCTCAAAGTCAGCCTTGGTGTAGGTGTAACCTACCCCAAACCCATCCTGCCTCTTGAACTGCTGGATCATCATGCCAAGCTGTGGCTCTCTGGCACTGATCCAACTCAGGATAGAACGGAGGTAAAAGTTCTCATTCTGAGTATCAGCTAGCTCCTCTCTCAAGGAAGCTAGAACCTCCACTTGAGATAAGCAGGTCTCACACTCGCTATCAACCCGGACAGACTTCTCGGCTTTTAGCTTGATCAACTCAAGTCTAAGAGACAGGCAGTTCTCATAGACAGTGGGTGGAACTGACAATGTCTCAAGCTCTAGCCTAGTTTGCGCAAGCTCAGCTCTCAACCTCTCCAAATCACCCAAATGTTCATCGCCCTTGGATTTCAGCTCAGCTAAGGCAGCTAGATGAGATAGGCAATCAACACAGGGTGCGACGACAGTGGCTTGAGCATCTTTCAGCTCCAGCTGAGCGCTTTCAAGCTTAGTGGCCAAAGCGTCCCTCTCATCAACCCTTTCTGTGTACCTGGACTTCAGAGTCGACAGGTCACACAGAAGCACCTCACACTTCGGGCACTCACTGCTATCACCCAAGCAAGGGGAAGAAGATAGACTCTCAATTCTGCCATTGGCTACGGCAAGATCACTCTCTAACTCATCTATCCTCTTCTTGGCCCCCCTAAGCTGTTTTTCCCGATACTTTAACTCCTGACGATTGCTCTCAAGTAAATCAACAATTTCACGCTCATAAGATGATACCTTTTCGTTGTCGTCATCGGAGTCATTGGAGGAGCTCTTTTCTTCCTTATCCCCAAGAGCCATTGAGCAGAATCTCTTGCGGGATCTTCGGCGCTGGTGTGAGTGGCTCTTAGGTCTGTCCCCGAAAGCCATTAAGTAGAGGCCCGCCGGATCGTCCTTGTCCTTCCCCTTCCTGATGATGATCTCCTCATCGCTTGAGCTTGATGAAGAGGAAGAAGACGTGGACTGCTTGGAGTAGCTCTTCTCCATCTCGGCGAAGAAGGCCTTATCGCGCTTCTTGTTCTCTCGCCGGTAGTCCTTCAGGGCCTTCTTGAAGAATCTAGTC
>JAAALK010000285.1:21514944-21628359 GCA_019279435.1 Zizania palustris | reverse complement strand
CTGGCAATAAACAAATGTATCGTGAACGCAAATGTCCCAGATGTCCGAGCCTTGGCTCATAAGATAGGCTCGCATGCGAGTCTTCCAATAATTATAGCCATAAGCTTCCAAGGACGGGACCTTGCCAGGAGACGTCATGATCACTACTGGGGTTTAGAACCGGTTAAGGTATGGAAAAACCCTAACCAGGCTCTGATACCACTTGTAGGACCGAAAGTAGCGACCAGAGGAGGGGGTGAATGGGCGCCTAAAAAATTCTTTCAAATCAATGGTCTGCTCCCAATACCCAACACACCTCAAAAGACTAAGCAACAAAGCGAGAACAGATTGCCTAAGTCTAAAAGTATCTAGCCTAGAAAAGACCGGTGTCGAAAACAGAGAAACACTAGTATAGTGCTAATAGGCAGATTAACAAAATATTCAAGACATGGCAGATCAAACTTCTCAGTAAAATAATCTAAGTACACATGGAATGGGATGAGAAGTTACTGTTCAAAATCTGTCTCCTGTTCGAAACTTCGCGAAGCCTACAGTGTCGAAGCCTGTAGTGTCGAAGTCTGCTTCGAAGCCTGCAGTGTCGAAGCCTGCTTCAAAGCCTGTGGATTCGAAGCCTGCAGATTCGAAGCCTGGTGATTCGAAGCCTGGAGATTCGAAGCCTGCTGATTAGAAGCCTGCAGATTCGAAGCCTGCGGATTCGAAGCCTGCGGATTCGAAGCCTGCAGATTCGAAGCCTACAGATTCGAAGCCTGCTGATTCGAAGCCTGCAGATTCGAAGCCTGCTTCAGAGAGTTGGATTTCACACAAGAAAAGGGGCTTCGACATAAACAACCAGAAAAGAAACTAGACACTATCTGTTCGATCAAAAAGGCTATGAGGAAAAAGCAAGGCTAGGAAAAATAGCGTACTATTTCTGTAGGAAAGTAGTACTACTTGCTACGAGCTACAAGAACTAGTATTCATGTGAAGAACAGAAGCGAAGCAGCAAGAGAAGCTTTCACTCAGGAATAAAATGACTGCACGCAAAACGAAACTGCAGTGCTATTAATGAAATGCTGCACACGCAACAACAGGAATAAAAGCTTCCAAACAGTGAAGAGCCGATTGAATCTCAGGAAGAACAGGAACACTTCCTAGCGGCGCACGCAGGGAGAGAGAAAGCACATGAAACACAAAATGACCCAATGGATGATTAAAAAGTGATTTCTGGAAGGGTGACCTAACCCTAGGGATTAGAGCCCTATTTATAGGCTGCCCAACACTTAGGAATATTCCACCAGCCCCTTAGGGTTTTACAGACGCTGAAATAAAAGTAAAAGACTAAACTGCCCTTAGGATATTTTTACAGACTCGACTTACTGACTAGTGGGCCTAGGGACAAAATAGAAAACTCCTATTTATAGATGACTTATCTGAAAGCTAAGCTTTCTTCGTAGCGACTACGACTTCTCTTTCTAGATAGTCCGATACAAGATCAGCGGTCGTCAGTTTTGCGCCGAAACTGACAAAGCCTCCACCGACTTTGCACCAGGTACCCGGATTGGGCCGGCCCGACTCCGCAACTCTCTCAGCCCGGCAATCGCTCACCGCCCGTATACCTGAGTCAATCCTGGTCAACAGCCCAATGGGTCTTCTGCTACTTCTAGCCCATGTACCCGGATTGGGCCAGCCCGACTTCGCGGCCCCTCTGCCCGACTAGTCGCTCTGCTGCCCGTGTACCTGAGTCACACGCGGCCCATGACACAACAGATCTCCTCTCTTCTTCTGTCTGATTTGACTATCGTTGACAATGACTCATCACATCTGGAGCCATGAGGCCCACGCTATTCAGCATGGCTCCTCACTTAGGCGGCATTAAATCCCATGCGCAAGATCAAGATTTGGCATGAAAATACTAAACAAAAATCACAGAGAAAAGTGATAAAAAATATCGGCGGCGAAAACAAACAAAAATCAACGATGAAGAACACTTCACATACACATACTGGTGACTTCAATTAACAGGAAAAATTAGCCAAAGAAATGTGCTGCCGAGTAAACAGATTTCGGCAAAGAAAACCAAGAAACAATGCAACTATTCAGGAGCACGATTCCCTATGCTAGAACGATGGACATCACAACAGATAATAGTTGCCTCACGAAGGCATCCTCACGTCTATGGGTGAAAGTGGTGAAAGTGGTTCGGATAGTTTCCGATCGTATGTGGAAAAATAGATTCGGATTCAGATTTTTTTGATTCGGATATGGATGTTTTGGATACGGATTCGAATTTTTTTCCTGGATATGGAAACAAATATGATATGCCTGATATTCGTCGGATTCGGATTCGGAAAAATTATCCGGATTATCCGGTCCATTAAAAATATAGGTCCACTCATGCATAGGACCTACTCATGCAGGCCCACGGGCCGCAGCATACCACGGGCGCACAGCCACGCGGGCCTCAGCGGCTCGGCCGCTCGCCCACGAGGAGAAAATAAATAAAAAATATTTTTTAAATAATTTTTTTATATAAATGGGATAAAATTCTGTTATTTTAAACTGAGAAAATGTGATGTTTTAACGGATAAAATAAAAAAGAAATTTTTTTAACTTCTTTCAATTTAAATTTTAGAAACATAATAAATTAACTAAAAATAACAAATTGACATATAAAAATATCAACAAATTTCATAAAATAATATATGTTGTATTTTAATTATAAAAAAGTTTCAGTTGAAACAAAAAATTAACCACTGGTTTGCTTTTAAACTTAATTCATTTCAATTATTTAACATTTTTAGAATTTTATCACAGTATATAACCAACTTTCTCGTAACATTTTTAGATTTTTATCACAGTATCTATGTATCATATGATGATACCATGATATGTCTCGTATTTTTCAGATTTTATTTGATTTTTTTAGAATTAAAAGTTCATTAAACTCTAAGATGTCTATCGAGTGCCGTTACATTTTTTTAAAAAAATCTTTCAATTTATTAGATCCCGACTTAAAATAGACTCAAATACATGAATATGATTTTTTTAAAATTTTTGGTTTATTATTTCATGCACTTGTAAGTTCAAATTTGAAAAATTTCAATATAAATCATAGAAAATACATAATGAATTAAAAATAGCAAACGTATGTAGAAAAATATGAATTTTTTATATGAGATGAGATATGTTGTATTTTGATCATAGAAAAAATTTAAGTTTAAACGAAGATTTAATTATTGGTTTGCTTTTAAACCTAACACGTTACTTCTTAACATTCTAATTTGTTATTCTCAGATCTCCAACTTTCTTAACATTGTACATGAAAACTTTCTCGAAATATTTTTAATTTTTTATCATACTATCTATGTATCATATGATGATACCATGAGACGTCTTGTATTTTTTAGACTTCATTTGAATTGTTTAGAATTAAAAATTCATTAAACTCTATGTTGCACGTCTGAGTGTCGTAACATTTTTTTTAAAAAAATATTTCAACTTAGTGGATACTGACTTAAAATAGACTCAAATGCATGTATATTATTTTTCTATAATTTGTGGTTCATTATTTCATGCACTTGTAGTCAAATTTGACATATTTCAATATAAATCGTAGAAAATACATAATGAATTAAAAATAACAAAATTACGTAGAAAAATGTGAATTTTTTATATGAGATAATATATGTTGTATTTTTATCATATAAAAAAATCAAGTTTAAACGAAGATTTAATTATTGATTTGCTTTTAAACCTAACATATTCCTTCTTAACATTCTAATTCGTTACTCTCAAATCTCCATCTTTCTTAACATCGTACATGAAAACTTTCTTGAAATATTTTTAATTTTTTATAACAGTATCACAGTATCATATGATGATACCATGAGACTGTCTCGTATTTTTCGGACTTCATTTGAATTTTTTAGAATTAAAAATTCATTAAACTCTATGTTGCCCATCGAGTGTTGTAACATTTTTTTTAAAAAAAACTTTCAATTTAGTGGATACATTACTTAAAATAGACTCAAATAGCATGAATATTATTTTTCTATAATTTTTAGTCCATTATTTCATGCACTTGTAGTTCAAATTTTATAAATTTCAATATAAATCATTAAAACATACATAATGAATTAAAAATAGCAAAATTATGTAGAAAAATGTGAATTTTTTATATGAGATGAGATATGCTGTATTTTTATCATAGAAAAAAATTCAATTTTAAACGAAGATTTAATTATTAATTAGTGTGATGTCAGTTTTTATATGAACTATTACTCTATTTGTGGACTGTGGTGATTTGTGTGGCATGCATTTTTATGTGAACTCTATTTGTGGTGATTTGTGCAATGTGAAATTGCATATGGATTTTTATATTCGTGATGATTTATGTGATGTTAACTATTACTTATCATTTGTGTATTGTGTGTTGTGACTGCGAATAAATAAATACATTATTGATATTCGGTAAGTATTCGTAATCATATTCGTATTCGATTCGTATCCGCTCCGTATTCATATCCGATGATATCCGATTTCGTATTCGTATCCAGATTATCCGAATCCGAAAAAAATATATGAAAAATGATATAATATTAGTGATATCCATTCGTTTTCATCCGTACGCACGCCAGTGTACGTCGGGGCCACACTTGATCGGCAAAAATTTATGAAAAATGATATAATATTAGTGATATCCATTCGTTTTCATCCGTACGCACGCCAGTATACGTCGGGACCACGCTTGATCGGCAAAAATTCCAGCATGGACTCGCACGGAACAGAACCAGGCTGAGTGCCACTCGAAAACTACTGAAGACCTGGCGGAGAAAACAAAAACAAGACGCAGGTATGCAGGAACAAAGCGAAGAAGATATAATCGCAGGCTACAGAAAACTCACAGCGCAACACAAAACAGTTGGCGGCTACGTTGAGACAGAAAAATAATGGACTCTAATTTTTTGATTAGAAAGTTTATGAGAAAAATAATGAACTCTAATTTTTTATTAGTAAGTTTATCAAATCCTAAGGACACGAAGGTTTTATATAGCCCACTAAAAACTTGAAAAGATATAAATATCCTTATATTTTTATAGATTAAATGGTCCGTAGAACAAAAATGTAAAAATATTATTCCTATATATTTTTCCGATGCTCTACTTACGTGAATTCCACAACTTCGCATCAGATACATTGATATTCACGTCTATGGTTGATGTGGTTGATAGCTTACACCAAAACTGCCAAAGCATTTGTCGTCCTTGCATCGTGTATTCAGATTGGACCACCATGACCCAATAACTCTCTCAGCCCGATAATCACATGTCGTATACCTGAGTCATATGACCAATGCCACGACACTCACTTGCCATCCTTGCGTCATGTACCCGAATTGGACCTTTACGATTCTGCGACTCCTCTAGCTCACTGATCGTCCTTCCGTATACCTGTCACACCGGTCAACCCCACAGCAAGACCTCCTCCGAAGTCCCCCTTCGAAGTGCCTCCCCTTGGAGGGCTTCATCATCATCTCTTCCGTTGACAATCACTCATCATCTGAGAAGCATGAGCTCACGGTCTCCACCATGGCTCCTCAATCTCCACCTTGATGAGTACATTGTCAACACTCCATTCATCACTTCGTTCACCTGTAACCAAATGTGGAAACAAACAAACAAAACAAAAACAATAAAAAAGTTCATCCTAATGACCAAAAGCAAAACAAAATCCAAGAAAGATCATTAGGCCAAACAGAAAAGAAATCAACAAAGATTTCAAATAAAATATTAAATGAGTGCATTTCTTAGAATCATCAACAAGGAAAAAAGAGAATAAACTCAGGAACAAAGAGAATAAACTCTCCCTGAAACAAAATAAACTCTCCCTGAAACAAAATAAACTTCCCCTTAAACAAATCTCTCCCCCTTGTTGACAATTGTACTCATAAAGCGAGACTAAAAGCACTTAAAGAGATAAAAACTCTACCATTGAAATGCAGCTCTCCTCAAAATATGAAATGAATGCAATTGGGGTGCAAAAGCAACCTTCTCAGATATGATTAATAACAATTACAAGATCAAGCAAGGATAGTAAGGGACATTGTCTATTAACACTGTATGACAAGCTCAGATGAATAATATCCAAATAAAATCATGAGCAGGCAATTTTCAGGTTTTGCAAAGAACAACATCACCACTCAGACTAGCAGACTAGGCATGGCAAGGCATGAAATACAAAAGCTAGCAGATATCTACCTAGATAAGCATATCCAAATAACATAGAGCTTTAGCAAACTTGTTACCCAATTATCCAATTTTCCTTTTTTAAAGCTTTTTGCTTCCTTTTTCATTTTGATTTAGTGTTAGGGGTTATTTGCATATCAACCTTATGCTATTCGACCAAGCTAAGCCTAGGTCAATGAAAACCATCAGAAAATTAAAGCACTGGTTTTGGCATACACTACAATGTCCCAGTTCAGACTATAGTGCAATAATAAGTAGTCTAGAACAAAACAGTGCGATAAAGCAAACTCACCTAGATCTTTTCATTCTTTCATGATGATTTTTTTATCATTTTTAGAGCATAATTTCTATGTAAAGCATATAGATGACCAAGTTACATGTTTGCATCCAATGAAAAGGACTTAGCTACGAGGCATGTAAAAGATAGCAAAAGCGATTAGCCTACACATGCTAGTTCACAAACTGAGCAGAGACCATGTTTTAAATTTTCAAGATATAAAAACCATGCTCATGATAGATTTCATATATATATTTTCAAAAGAGCTGAATCAACATGATAATAGATAATAATCCAAAAACATATAAAATTAAGTGTTTGTAAAAGCAGTTAATCATAGAATAGAGCTATAGAACCTCGTACAATTGTTTGTATGCAATAAACCATTTTTGTTTGTATGCAATAAACCATGAAATGGATACAAAAATACAAACAAAACAAGAGAAAATATCCAACACACAAAATATAAACAAAACACAAATATCCTTTATCCCGGTCGTTGAAGCTCATGGGGTTGATGCAGGAGAACTGTTGGGGGAAAAATACTTCATCCTCAACATCGTTCAAAATCTCTGCATCAACACTATTTGAAGATAAAAGGAAGTTAGAAGCCTTGATCTCCGGAGATCCTAACAACCATCTTCACCTGAGACGGAGGTTTCCACTAAGGCTTCGGCATGACAAAGAATCCCTAAGCATCTTCACTTGAAGGGGCACTGCTAGCAAGGATGGAACAATTACTTTCTCACTGTTGGCTTGGTCTTTTACCCTTTTAACCCTATGAATAATACTAAACAGTATCCACTAGGTCAATTGTAATTATAGATTAAAGAGGTATTTTTCCAATGTATCTTGTCTATAAATACCCCTCTTCGTTATGTAAGGGGTATCGAATATTCAGGTATTCAATACACACTTCGAACTGTTGAGAAACCATGTTGAAGAATATGGGTTTGATACTCCAGATGTGATGAGTGATTGTCAACAGAAGTCAAGAAGAGACATGAAGACCTGCCGTGTCTAAGGCGCATGTGACTCAGGTACACGGGCAGCGAGCGACAGCCGGGCAGAGGAGCCGCGGAGTTGGGCTAGCCCAATCCGAGTACATGAGCTAGGAGCAGCAAAGGATCCACTAGTCTGTTGACTAGGTTTGACTCAGATACACGGGCGGTGAGAGATTGCCGGGCTGAGGAAGCTGCGGGGTCGGGTCGGCCCAATCCGGGTACCCGGTGCGAAGACTGTGGACGCTTTGTCAGTTTCGGCGCAAAACTAACAACCAATGATTATTTTGTTTTTAGAATATTAATATTTAGTTTTTCAGTCCAGAATATTTTTATTTGTGTCAGTTGATTTTTCCAAGGGTATGTTAGTAATTTCAGAATTTATTTTAGAGTCAGTGTAATTTACCATAGGGGTAAATTAGTCTTTTTCATGTATTAGGAATCGCTTATAAATAGGCCCCTACCCCCTAGGGATAGGGTGACTGTTATTTTATTTTTTCCGGAGATCAATCTACAGTCCAACTTTTCCTGTTCGGTGTTTTTAGTCTTCTTCCGAATATATTTCGCTGGCATTTTCCGGCCATCATTTTTCGTGCGCACCGTGTGGAGGCAGCATTGGCAGCGTTCCCCACGGTGAGATTTTTCGCAGTGCACGCACATTTCCCGAGCGGCGGATTTCCTTTCTTCCAGGCGTCTGCGCGGCGACAAATCTCCACAGGTAGCAGCTCAGGCGCGGGAGGCAAGGCTGCAACTTTCGGCGATTAAATCAACAACGACAGCTTTTGGCACTGGCTGATGCAGGCGGGCCCCACGACGGTGTCTGACGTAGGCAGGCCCCACGACGGTGCGATTGCTGTTTGCTGCAGCGCACGGCAGTGCTGGTCGCTGCTGAAGCAGCCGACAGGGGCTATAGGTTGCCTAGCCTACAGCTAGCTCGTCCAGCAAGCACGAAGCCAAATGCAGCACTCAGTTCGGCGTGTGGATAATGAAGCAACACAGTGAGCTAGCTTCTTTTTGGCGCGTGACTTCCTGGCACACATGACAACCTAGTGCTGGCGTGTGATTGTCTGCAGCAGCGGTAGTCGGAGGAACGTGGACGGACGACCGGCGGTAGTAGCTCGAGGCATACGGCGACGTCGACAGATGCAGGTAATCAATCTAATCTCCTATTTTCTAGGTAGATCAATTAGTTAGATAAACATCTATTATTTAATTAGCCTGCTGATTTGATTATTAATTTCGTGGTTAATGTTTATCTGCTAAAATATTATTAGTACTCGCACAATTTTTATCTAAGTATTTTTAATCTGCTCGTATAAAAAGAAAACAAAATTAATTAAGATATCATTAGTCGCAATAATTTTTTTATTCTCTATTTACATGAAATATTTTAGGTTTATTTCTGAATTAATTTTTGAATGATCCATTTTTTATTTTTTTGATTAGTTTTTTATTTATAGACTGCAATATAAATATTTCGTGATTTATCTAGGTGTTCTTATTTACTGTAGTATTTTTATTCAGTTTATCTTCAATATCATTTCAATTAAGTCACCGGTCATTTTTAGGCTAGACAACTTTAGTTCCAGTAATTTTCTTTGCTAATATTATTTGTCTAGTTAGGTTCGTTTGGGTGTTGGGATTAAGTCATAGTTTAACAAGAAATTTTTAGGCGCCAATTCACTCCCCCTTTGATCGCTACTTTCGGTCCTACAAGTGGTATCAGAGCAAGGTTAGGGTTTTCTCATATCTTAACCGGTTCTAAACCTAGGTAGTGATCATGACGTCTTCTGGTAAAATCCCGTCCCTTGAAGCTTTCGGCTACACTTATTGGAAGACTCGCATGCGAGCCTATCTTATGAGCCAGAGCTCGGACATATGGGATATTTGTGTTCATCCTACTTTCACCATAGTGCCTATTGCTGAGGGTACTGATGCAGATGTAATTGCCCAACATCAAAACAATAGTAAAGCGGTGAACATTTTATTCTCTGGTCTAGGTCCTAGTGAGTTTGAGCGTGTTAGCCATCTCACCACTGCTCGAGAGATCTGGGCTACCCTCCAGGCACACCATGAGGGGACAGCTCAGGTCAAAGCTAGGCTCTATCAGACCTATCGGCGTGAGTATGAAAATTTCTCACAGAAGCCGGGTGAGACTGTTGAGGCTTTGTTTGATCATTTTCAATCTATCATTAACAAGCTTCGCGTCAACAAGGCCGAGAGTGATCAGCTGGTCTCAAATCATGAACGGGCGCTTAAGGTTCTCCATACCTTGGACCCTAAGATCTGGGAGATCAAGGTTTCTTCTATTGTTGAGAGCGCTTCTTATGATACCTTGACTGTCGCAGAGCTTTTTAGTAAGCTCAAGGCCTCAGAGGTCGATATCCAGTTGAGATCAAATCTCACTAGTTCTGGCTAAAAGACTCTGGCACTTGCAACACCGTCTGCTGATCCTACTGCCTTATTATTCGTCTGCTTCTGGGGCGCGTCTGTGTCAGCGACGGCTGTCTGCTCTTTAGGGCGACAACCCTTGCTCGAAACACCGATGCAGCGAGTATCCCGGACTGTTTGATCAGCATTGCGCTCTGCCAGCGCTCGCTCTAACCCACCCTTTTGCCAACGAAGATAGCATGGCGAAAGAAACAAGCAAGGGATGAGCGCTCAATCCGGGAGAGTGGCAGACCCGGCGAGTCCGTGTAGGGCCCGGGCCAGCGGCAGGCGTTAATAGTGGTTGACCCTTCTTTAGCCTTTAAATAGAGGTGGGTCAACCCTTCCTTGCTCTTATCTCAACTTCGAGTTCTACTGCATTTTCATTGATGTCTATCTCCAAGGAACAACTTGATTCGCTAGGAGATGATGATCTGTGTCTATTTAATAACCGGGTGCGACGTGTCTATGATAAGCAAATGTTTAAAAGACACGACACAAAATCCGGATGCTTTGAGTGTGGTGATCCAGGTCATTTCATCGCCGACTGCCCCAAGAGGAAGAATTACAAGAAGGGAACCGGCGGCAACTCCTACGACTCCGGCAAGTACGACAACTCCACTTCTATAAAGGGCAAGCCCAAGACAAGATTCTTTCGAAAGGCTCTAAAGACTACAGGCGTGAGAACAAGAAGCGAGACAAGGCTTTCTTCGCCGAGATGGAGAAAAGCTACTCTAAGAGATCCTCGTCTTCCTCCCCTTCTTCGAGTTAGGTGATGAAGAGATCGTGATCAAGAAGGGGAAGGACAGGACGATCCAGCGGGCCTCTGCTTCATGGCCTTCGGGGACAAGCCAAAGAGTCGCTCACGTCACAGCCTAAGACCCCGCAAGAGCTTCTGTTCAATGGCTCTTGGGGATAAGGAAGACAAGGGCTCCTCCGATGACTCCGACGATGACGACGTTGAGAAGGTATCTTCCTATGAACAAGAAGTTGTTAATTTACTAGAATAGAACCGCCAGGAGTTGAAGTATCGGGAGAAACTACTTAGAGGGGCTAAGAAGAGGATAGATGAGCTTGAGAGTGAGCTTGCCATGGCGAATGGCAAGATTGAGAGTCTATCGTCTTCCCCTTGCTTGGGTGATAGTAGTGAGTAGCCCTAACTGTGAGGTGTTGTTGTGTGACCTGACGACCCTTAAGTCTAGGTACATAGAGAGAGTAGATGAGAGAGACGCTATGGCCACTGAGCTTGAAAGCGCTCAGTTGGAGCTGAAAAATGCTCATGCCACTGTCGTCGTACCTTGTGTAGACTTCCCATCCCATTTAGCTAGTATAGCTGAGGTGAGATCCAAGAGTGATGGGCAGTTGAGTGAGTTAGCTGGAGTGAGAGCTGAGTTGGAGCAAACTAAGCTAGAGCTTGAGACCTTGTCAGTTCCACCCACTGTTTAGAGAACTGCTTGTCCATGAGAATGAAGTTGATCAAGCTAAAAGCTGAGAAGTCTATCGAAGTTGATAGAGAGTGTGAGATCTGCTTGTCTCAAGTGGAGGTGTTAGCTTCCTTGAGAGAGGAGCTAGCTGATGTTCAGAACGAGAACTTTTACCTTCGTCAGATCCTGAGTTGGATTAGTGCCAGAGAGCCACAACTCGACATGATGATCCAGCAGTTCAAGAGACATGATGGGTTTGGGGTAGGTTACACCTATACCAAGGCTGATTTTGAGAGTGCCATTAACCGAGCAGTGGAGTGGAGTAAGATGACTCCTAAATAGAGATATCCCAAGACTCACTCCACTGAGTCCTTTAAAGATAGTCAGCCCAAGGATGGAGTGTTCCAAGAACAACCTAAAGCTCCACCTAAGAAGCAAATATGGGTCCCAAAGCCTAAACCTCTCCACACTTCTCTTGATTCTTTACCTGGACCCTCTCACACCAAAGATGCTACAACCAACACCACCAAACCTAAGAATCCCAAGCCTCAACCACATCCCAAGAAGCTTACCTATCACTGTGAGTTTTGTTAGAGAGACGTGCACCTTGAGGAGTTTTGCTTCAGGAGGAAGCGTGTTGAGCGAGCAGAGAGAGCTCGAGGTGGGCAGGAGCAATTCTACCAACAGGGTGGTAGACAGAGAGTTCCTCGACGTAGAGAGAGGCTAGAGGCCAGGTCACGTCGTGTAGGTGGTGGTAGAGGAGACGGTTTTTATGATCGTGCTCCAGAGGGTGGTTTTCGTTCCAGGAGAGCTCTAGATCGTTATGGATACGATTTTGGACCTCGTGGCCGTGATTTTAGGCAGAATAGAGGACCGCGCTTTGAGCCACGTTTTGGTCCAGACTCATATGATTCCTTCTGCTTTCCTACTTACGAGCAGATGGCTCGACACTGGTTTAGCACATTTGCTAAACCAGGTGTTCGACCGTTTGCTCCAACTCATGACCATTGATCTTGCAGGATCGAGGACTAGAGGACGTATGGATAATGGATTCAACATGTTCTCGCCACATGACGGGACACCGTAGATGGTTCTCCAGCCTCACTCCCCCGAGCTCCAAGGAATACATCATTTTCGGGAACAGTGGTCAAGGGAAGGTACAAGGTATTGTGTCGGTTCGTATTTTTGATTATTTCTCTTTGAAGAATGTTGCTTTAGTTGGAAATATGAACTTTAATCTAATTTCTGTTTCGCAACTTCTCGGGGATGGTTTAGAAGTGCGCTTTAAGAAGGACATGTCTTCTGTTGCTGATTCTAGAGGATCTTTAGTCTGCCGGATCTTACCTTTCGGTAAGGTTTTTTGTATTGATTTCTCTAGTTCTTCTGGCCCTTCTCGCTGTATGATGGCCGGATCCTCCTTTGAGCTATGGAAGTGGCATAGAAGGTTAGGTCATTTGAGCTTTGATCTGCTTGTCAGATTGAGTTCTATGGATCTTTTCTGAGGATTGCCTAAGATTAAGATGGAGAAGGATCTAGTGTGTCATCCATGTCGTCATGGGAAAATGGTTGCGGCTTCTCACGCACCTGTGTCTCAGGTGATGACTTCGTACCTGGGAGAGTTGTTGCACATGGACACAGTAGGTCCATCTCGAGTATGCTCAGTCGGTGGGAAGTGGTACGCCCTTGTGATAGTTGACGATTTTTCTCAATTCTCATGGGTTTACTTTCTAGAATGTAAGGATGAGACTTTTCAGTATGTTCATGATCTGATTTTGAAGCTGAAGAATGAGAACAATGGTCTGATGCGAGCAATTCATTCGGACAACGGCTCTGAGTTTAAGAACTCTTAGTTTGTCAGCTTCTGTAGTGATCAGGGTATTGATCATCAGTTCTCTGCTCCTTACACTCCCCCACAGAACGACGTTGTGGAACGAAAGAACCGCACACTTGTCGAGATGGCCAGGACGATGCTTGATGAGCATAGGACCCCTAGGCATTTTTGGGCTGAAGCAATGAACACAGCTTGCTATCTAGCCAACCGCATTTTTCTTAGAGCTTACTTAGGTAAGACGTCATATGAGTTGCGGTTTGGTAGACAACCCAAGGTGAGTCACTTGAT
Source organism: Zizania palustris (assembly GCA_019279435.1). Classification (NCBI taxonomy): domain Eukaryota; kingdom Viridiplantae; phylum Streptophyta; class Magnoliopsida; order Poales; family Poaceae; genus Zizania; species Zizania palustris. Next base: position 21,614,887 of record JAAALK010000285.1, on the reverse strand, counting down.
AGCTTTTGGATGCAAGTGCTTTGTGCTCAAGAAGGGAGGGCATCTGGACAAGTTTGAGTCTCGTTGCTGGTATGGAGTCTTTCTTGGTTATGCTTTGCATTCACGAGGCTTTTGTGTTTGGAACCTAGACTCTCAGATGCTTGTCGAGACTTGTGAGGTTTCTTTTGATGAGTCTATGCCCTCGCTGACTCCTTCTTTTGAGCTTTCTGGAGATAATGAGCTTAGAGAGTCCATCTTCGAGGAAGATGATGACACTCCTGTTGATGATGAGGGTGGGCCCTCTGCACCACCTGCAGACCCCACACCTTCTGATACTTCGACTGAGGATGAGGACGAACCTCTGATCACTCCTTCTACTTTGATCGAGCCTCCTCAGCCGAGTCCAGAGGTGCCAGGTGCTGAGTCCGGTGAGATGACCTCTCAGCCGAGTCCAGAGGAGCCAGTTACTGACTCTAGTGAGGTGACTTCAGATCACCTAGGATCCCGAACAGTTCAATGTGATCACCCTTCAGAGCTCATCATCGTTGATCTTACGGAGAGATCCTTACGGTCTTCAGTTGGTTCTCTTGCTATGTTTGTTGAGTATGCTTTTGTTGCTACTTTTGAGCCCAGAGACGTTTCTCATGCTTTGTCCGATTCAATTGGATAAACACCAAATTTTGTTTGCAATCGGGCTTGGACACTAGTTGAGCTGCCACCCAGATGCAACTCCATAGGCACCAAGTGGGTGTTTAAGAACAAACAAGGTGAAGATGGTGTTGTGGTGCGCAACAAAGCTCGATTAGTGGCACATGGTTTCTGTCAAAAAGAAGGTATTGATTTTGAAGAGACCTTTGCCCCTGTTGCTCGTCTTGAGTCCATTCGTATTCTGTTGGCCTTTGCTGCTTTTAAAGAGTTTAAGCTTTATCAAATGGATGTCAAGAGTGCTTTTCTAAAAGGGTATATAGAGCAGGAGGTCTATGTTAAGCAACCCCTGATTTTGAGAACCCTAAGTTTCCACGACATGTTTTCAAGTTGCAGAAGGCTTTATATGGTCTGAAGCAAGCCCCCAGGGCTTGGTATGATCGACTGAAGCAGTTCTTGTTGCAGAAAGGTTTTGTGATGGGTTCTGTGGACAAGACTCTTTTCTTGCTTAGAGATGGCTTAGACTTATTGGTTGCTCAGATTTATGTAGATGATATTATTTTTGGTGGTTCTACTAATGAGCTTGTGTCCAAGTTTTCTGAGCAGATGCGTAGCGAGTTTGAGATGAGTCTCATGGGAGAACTCAAGTACTTTTTAGGGCTCCAGATCAAGCAGACCAAGGACGACATTTTCATCCACCAAGGTAAGTACACACGGGATATGCTGAAGAAGTTTGACTTTGGTGGAGAGCTGAAGCCACATATGACCCCAATGGGTACATCTGGAGGTCTAGACAAGGACGAGAACGACATCAAGGTAAACGAGAGAGAGTATCGAGGGATGATCGGATCACTGCTATACTTGACTGCGACGAGACCATACATTCAGTTTGCCGTCGGTGTGTGCACGTGTTTTCAGTCTTCACCACACGCATCTCACCGGTAGGCTATGAAGCGTATTTTCATGTATCTTACTTATGCTCCTGATCTAGGTCTTTATTATTCTGCATCATCGTCTCTTTATTTATCTAGATTTTCGGACGCTGATTTTGGTGGGTGCCGGCTGGATCGCAAGTCGACTTCCGGTACTTGCCTAGCTTCTTGGTTCTTCGCTTGTTTCTTGGTCTTCTCAAAAACAATCTGGAGTTGTGCTTTCTACTACTAAGGCTGAGTATGTAGCTGCTACGAGCTACTGCTCACTAGTTGGTTGGATGATTTATACTTTGTGAGATTTTGGGTTGTTCTTCCCTTCCAGAGTTCCTTTGTTTTGTGATAGCACTAGTGCAATTAGTGTAGGGAAAAACCCATGTCTTCATTCAAAAACCAAACATATTGATGTGCGCTTTCACTTTCTGAGGGATCAATATGAGAAAGGGGTCATAGATCTTGTTCATGTTGATACCCATCAGCAGTTGGCTGATATTTTTACCAAGCCCCTAGATCAGTCTACTTTTGAGCGTTTGCGAGGGGATTTGGGAGTTGTGTATCCTTTTTAGGATATTTTGAGTCAGTTTTTTTCTTTCTTCTTTATTTTTTTATTGAGTCTTTTTGTGTGCGTTCATATCATGCATAATCATCAAATCACATTTTGAGGCTTGCTTCTGTTATATGATTGATCTGCTTTACTTTCTCTAGCTAGTATATGCTTTTGATTACTTTGTCGATAATCATGTTTTGTTTCAGTTCACATGATATATCTGATATTTGTCATATGCATGGCTTTTATGCTTTAAAATTGAAAAATGAACACCATTGCTTCTGGTAACTAGCATGTGTAGGCTGAATGCTTTTGCTATCTTTTACATGCCTTGTAGCTAGATCCTTACTTAGATGCAGATATGCAACTTGGACATCTATATGCTTTAAACATGAAAAATGTGTTATAAAAATGATAAAAATTCAGAAAAATGAAAAATTTATGCATTTTTATGATTATTAGAAAAGATCCTTGTGGGTTTGCTTTGTCGCATTGCATTGTTCTGGACTGCTTACCATAGCACTTTGGTATGAACTAGGACGGTGTAATGTATGCCAAGACCAATGTCTTAAGCTTCTGATGGTCCAGTTCTGGCCTAGGCTTGACTTGGTCGGTTAGTGTGACGCCCCGATTTAACAAATCGGAACATTATTGAATTTCCAAAGAAAAACAATAATACAAGAGGTTCATCAAGCGACAACGTACATACGACAAACATTCGTGGTACGCAGACCACATTTTACAAAAGAGTAAAAATAAAATAAACAATAAAAAGCATGACGAACGCCCTCTTCAGGATCTTCTTCTTGACTGGGTCGCTACTCCAGACCATCTTCCTCGTAGTAGGCATCCTCTAAATGGTGTGTCCAATGGGTATGAGTACAAAAAGTACTCAACAAGCCACTGCAAATGCAATAGTAATGCAAGGTAATAACAAAGGAAGGATAATGGCTAAAAGTGCGGAAACGTACATTTTTCAGTTATTGCATTTAGCGTAGTCAAATTTTATCATGCGGAATAATAAACATGAACATCATAATAACATCTAACTCGAGGAGTACGTTTTCCCTCCTCGCACAACGGTCCTTACATGTCAAACCATCATGCACACTTATTTAAATGTAAACTAACTGTGGGATGTCACGCAACCCGCCCTTTACCGTGGGCTCGGCTTTTCGAAAAGATTTTAAACCTCTGATCAGAGGTGTACTACTGTACCGATAAGGCACGCACTCATCCCAAACACCAAAGTGTAACGAGATGACCCATACCACGGGAACTCGTGCCAAAACCTCAGCATGAAATGCTCCAAGCAATAACCACCTGCTCTAGGATTCGCCGGCGCGCCGGGCCGCATCCTGGCTAACGTCGCACCCCTTTTGCGCCACGTCGGTACAAGCCACCCGCAGGTGCTGCTTGACCCATCTCCAAATGGTGGCCTCGGTTTGGAACACCCCATACCTTAGTTAGGACTTACCCATTAGACTTGTGGTTAGTACAGAAGTGTATTGCAATGGATCCCGCAGACCGGTCCTTATAGTGCCCCGGGTGCTTCTGATGATGCTTGAACGCAATCATCTTCCTCTTCTTGAGGTCCAACTTATTTTGCTCAGTCACTTGGATGAGCGCTTTATTCACCAACCATTGAAAGTCGACGTAGTCGGTGATGATGAGCTGAATGGACAGCTCATCCTTAAGTCCCCGGAGGAACTTGGCCTGGCGGAGGGCGTCGGTTCGCACCTCTTCTAGCGCGTAGCGTGTCAGACGGTTGAACTCATGGAGATACTCCATGACAGTCTGACTGCCTTGTTGCAGGTCACGGAACTTCTGCTATTTCACCGCGATGACTCCGGCGGGGACGTGGGCAGTGCGGAAGGCGATGGTGAACTCCACCCAAGTCACCATGTTGTCCTCCGGTTGGGACTCACGGTAGTTGTCCCACCATTCTACGGCGGGACCCTGGAGCTGATGAGTGGTGAACGGCACTCTCTCTCGGTCGGTGCAGGGGAGGAGGTCCAACTTCTTCCTGATGGTGCGGAGCCAATCTCCGGCCTCCATGGGGTTCGTGGTGCTGGAGAAGATCGGGGGACGCACGCGCAGGAACTCTGAGAGTTGAGGCGCAGGCGCGGGGGCTGGTGCACGAGGGGCGGGCTCCACATTCTGCAGCCGGTCCAACTGCGCCTGTTGGTGCTGCATCTGGGTGAGGAGGGCGGTAATCAGCTGGTTCTAATTATCCATCATCTCCGCCAAGGTGGGGTGTCTAGCGGAGGGTGGCCCAGTCTGACGTTGGCCCGTTGCGCCCCAGTTGGGCACAACACTTCGGGCAAACCGTTGCTTGCCCCTTCTCCGTTGTTAGACCCGGTGTTCTGGTTGTCGGCCATCTTCTGAGCACATAAGATCTTTAGTCATAAGAGAAAAGTTGTGAAACAAATATTTAGCCAGAACAGCCCATAAAGGCTCATACATATATATCAAAGTGGTATAAAAGTTCATTACATCAAAGTTTTTATTTTATCCTACCCACAACACAAGTATATCCTATGTGTTTTAGCGATAGTTTAGTAAAACATGGGTTCAATATGCTCAAAAGATTGGTTTGGTGACTTGCCTTGTTCAGCGAAAGGCGACGGGGGAACCTCCGGGTAATATTCCGGCTCCTCGACGGCGTCGTAGTCTTCCCGATATAAATAAATTAAACGTAACATTCAATTAAACAATCCGAAAATCACACAACATGTATATAAGCTTTGATTGGTTTGAACCAAGAGAAATAAGGTAGTTAAGTTCCTGAATTTTATTTTATGGATATTTTAAAATTAACTTTAATGGAATAAAGGCCTTTCTAAAGAGGAGTAAAAATGTATTTCAACTTTCTAACTAATTTAAAATAGGAGGTTCAGTGTAAACCTAGTGGTTTTATTACACTAATATGAAAAGAATAAAAGATAAATTTTTCTAAAGTTAAAATGGACAAATTTGAGTTTATCCTAAAGTGCATATGAATATGTTATTAAATAAAAATAAAATACTCAATATAAACCTACTGTTGTAGTTTTGAGATCGCACTTGTTTTTGAGTCTTTATTTTTGGTTAACCATAATGATTGTTTTCTTGCTTCTGTTTGGCTTTTAGTCATTAGGGTTAAACTTTTATTTTCTTCCTTCTATTTTTCTTTTGTCTTTTTTTTCCTGTTTCCACATGTTTTTGCAAATTCTGAAGAAGTGCTGAAGAGGGTGTTGACAATGCACTCATCAAGGGGGATATTGAGAAACCATGTTGAAGAATATGGGTTTGATACTCCAGATGTGGTGAGTGATTGTAAACAGAAGTCAAGAAGAGACATGAAGACCTGTCGTGTCTAAGGCGCGTGTGACTTAGGTACACGGGTAGCGAGCGATAGCCAGGCAGAGGATCCACGGAGTCGGGCTGGCCCAATCCGAGTACATGGGCTAGGAGCGGCAGAGGATCCACTAGTCTGTTGACTAGGTTTGACTCAGGTACACGGGCGGCGAGCGATTGCCGGGCTGAGGAAGCTGCGGGGTCGGGTCGGCCCAATCCGGGTACCCGGTGCGAAGACAGTGGACGCTTTGTCAGTTTCGGCGCAAAACTGACAACTGATGATTATTTTGTTTTTAGGATATTAATATTTAGTTTTTAAGTCCAGAATATTTTTATTTGTGTCAGTTGATTTTTCCAAGGGTATGTTAGTAATTTCGGAATTTATTTTAGAGTCACTGTAATTTACTCTATGGGTAAATTAGTCTTTTTCATGTATTAGGAGTCGCCTATAAATAGGCCCCTACCCCCCTAGGGATAGGTTGACTGTTATTTTATTTTTTCCGGAGATCAATCTACAGTCCAACTTTTCCTGTTCGGTGTTTTTCGTCTTCTTCCGAATATATTTCGCCGGCATTTTCCGGCCATCGTTTTTCGTGCGCACCGTGCGGAGGCAGCATTGGCAGCGTTCCCCACGGCGAGATTTTTCGCAGCGCACGCACGTTTCCCGAGCGGCGGATTTCCTTTCTTCCAGACGTCTGCGCGGCGACAAATCTCCACAGGTAGCAGCTCAGGCGCGGGAGGCAAGGCTGCAGCTTTCGGTGATTAAAGCAACAACGGCAACTTTTGGCGCTGGCTGACACAAGCGGGCCCCACGGCGGCGCGATTGCTGTTTGCTGCAGCGCACGGCAGAGCTGATCGCTGCTGAAGTAGCCAACAGGGGCTATAGGTTGCCTAGCCTGCAGCTAGCTCGTCCGGCAAGCACGAAGCCAAATGCAGCACTCAGTTCGGCGCGTGGATAACGAAGCAACACAGGGAGCTGGCTTCTTTTTGGCGCGTGACTGCCTGGCACACACGACAACCCAGTGCCAGCATGTGATTGTCTGCAGCAGTGGCAGGCGGAGGCACACAGACAGACGACCGACGGGAGCAGCTCGAGGCATACGGCGACGTCGACAGATGCAGGTAATCAATCTAATCTCCTATTTTCTAGGTAGATCAATTAGTTAGATAAACATCTATTATTTAATTAGCCTACTGATTTGATTATTAATTTTGTGGTTAATGTTTATCTGCTAGAATATTATTAGTACTCACACAATTTTTATCTAAGTATTTTTAATCTGCTCGTATAAAGAGAAAACAAAATTAATTAAGATATCATTAGTCGCAATAATTTTTTTATTCTCTATTTACATGAAATATTTTAGGTTTATTTCTGAATTAATTTTTGAATGATCCATTTTTATTCTTTTGATTAGTTTTTTATTTCTAGACTGTAATATAAATATATCGTGATTAACTAGGTGTTCTTATTTACTGCAGTATTTTTATTCAGTTTATCTTCAATATCATTTCAATTAAGACACTAGTCATTTTTAGGCTAGACAACTTTAGTTCTAGTAATTTGCTTTGCTAATATTATTTGTCTGGTTAAGTTCGTTTGGGTGTTGGGATTAAGTCATAGTTTAGCAAGAAATTTTTAGGGCCCATTCACCCCCCTCTGGTCGCTACTTTCGGTCCTACAACTGTCTTGACCTATTATCCAATTTGGAGGCTTGGAACAGTCCTCATTAACAAAAACTTTGTTTGTCAATCCTTCGAGTTTACTAAAACCTGTTAGCGTAATATTTTACGCTAGAAGTTGGCGTCGTATGTGGGGATCCTAGTACAAAAACTTCGTTCTCTACCAATCCTTTTCCGAAGCCATGCCTCCTAAGAGGAGCCTAGGAATCAGTCCCCTACGAAGGTCATCTTGGACCTCCGGATTAGGATCTCCAAACACCCCCAAGGCTGCTTGACCCTCCGTGGTCCCCTCACCTCAAACTCTCGAAGTGACCACTAACCCTCGAGTATACAGAGCCCCTCCCCGCGACTCTGTCTCTGCTCCGAACTGACTTTGTCAGTTCTCAAGACCTAGATGGCCCCTCCGGAGGAAGTGAAAGCCATCCAGATGATGTGGCTGCCCAGATGGCATAGCTTCAGGCGGAGGTAGAAAGGTGGAGGCAAGAAGCTACTGATAGGCTTCACCCTCAAGCTATCCCCATCATCCTGGAGACGCCTCAAGACAATGACCCCGTCTACTATCCTGAAGCTTTTGAGGTCCGAAGAGGCACCGAGAACGCCTCCTTCAACGATGAATCTCCACTGCACCCTGACCTACAGAAGGTGTGCTTCGACTCCAAGTTTCGTCATCGGAGGCAGATATGCCCGAGTGGTCTCATGTGCCCATATCCTTCTCCATAGTTGATGCGACTGGAATTAAGATCCCCCATGCATACTCTCTTGTTATTACAACTGACATTGCAGGGACCGAGGTCCGACGAGTATTGGTTGATGGTGGAAGCTCCGCGGACATCATCTTTGTCCAAGCCTTCGATCAACTATGCATCCCGCAAAGGCATTTACTCCCAATGGCCCATCTGTGCTACAAGGCTTCGCTGACCCTCCTCTCGGTGCCCTCAGCCAAATAGGCCTCGAGGTCGCTTTTGGAGAGGGGCACCTAGCCAGATTGGAGGAAGTTATCTTCAATGTCGTCGACGCCCCTTATGCTTACAATGCTATCTTTGAAAGGGGAATGCTGAACTAGTTTGGGGTTGTAGCACATTATAATTATTTGTGCCTGAAAATGCCCACGCAAGGAGGAGTACTTGCAGTCCTCGGTGACCAAGCTGCAGCACGGAAGGCGGAGTATGGCCACGGCCCACCCCTCGATTCCCGACAAGTAAATAATGTGCAAGAGCATTCGGAGGATGCTTCGGTGTCAATAGACCCTTCGAAGGTCCCCTCCCTCAAGCCGAGCCTAGAGGGCAAAGTTATAATGAAGATCATCATCAAAGAGAGCAGGGACTTTCCCATCCAATTCGGCAAAGAGCTGCCCCCAAAAATTGCCACTTCGCTGGAAGAAGTGGTTCGAGATAATCTAGATGTGTTCGCCTGGTCAGATGAAGATATCCCTAGAGTCGACCGGAGCATCATCGAGCACAGCCTGCTCGTCAACCCCAAGATTCGACCAATTCACTAGGGGCTCCACAAGTTGTCAACAAAAAAAGCAGACCTCACCAAGGCAGAGGTAGAAAAATTACTAAGAGCTGGGATCATCAAGGAGGTGGCCCACATGGAGTGGTTAGCCAACCTCGTCTTCATCAAGAAAAAGGCCTCTAGCAAGTGGAGCATGTGCATTGACTTCACATCTCTGAATAAAGCATGCCCACGTGCCCCTACCCCATGCCCGCATTGATCATCTCATTGATTCTTTAGCTGGCTCCGAGCTCTTGAGTTTCCTCGACGCGTACTCCGGATACCATCAAATATGGTTAAAACGCAAAGACGAAGCCAAGACAAGCCTCATAACTCCTTCCAGAGTCTTTTGTTACGTCCGAATGCCCTTCGGGTTAAGGAATGCCGGGGAAACTTTTTCAAGATTAATTGCTAAATCTCTAGGTCACCAGATAGGCCGCAATGTTGAGGCCTATATGGATGACCTTGTAATAAAGAGTGCTTTGAAGCACCAGCATAGTCTAGACTTAGTAGAAACTTTTGAGATCCTACAAGCATGTGGAGTTCGCCTCAACCCCGAGAAATATATCTTCGGGGATCAAGTAGGAAAATTGCTAGGGTATTTAGTTTCGAGCAGAGGAATCGGAGCTAGCCTAACATAGATAAGTGCACTTCAAAGGATGGATCCGCTAGAAAATTTAAAGCAAGTCCAGGAGCTTGCCGGATGCCTCGTAGCCCTCAATAGATTTTTGGTAAGGTTCGCAGAGCGGAGCCTCCAAATATTCAAAGCTTTGAAGGGGTCTGAAAGTTTCGCCTAGACAATGGAGCCCAGAAGAACTTTTATGAAATTAAGGACTACCTCAGCAATCTTGCAATGCTTACTATGCCCCTTGCAGACGAAACTCTCCTTCTTTATCTTGCGGCAACAGGCTCCGCTGTTAGTGCAGTACTTGTTCAAGAAGTGGACTTCAATAGAAAGTTGGTGCAGAACCCAGTATACTTCGTATCGGAAGCTTTGTATGGGGCCAAAACACGATACTCCGAGCTCGAGAAATTCACTTATGCCTTGGTAATGGCCTCGCAGAAGCTGCGAAATTATTTTCTGGCTCACAATGTAATTGTTCCAACCTCATACCCCTTGGAGACATGCTCCGAAGCAAAGATTCTACTAGGAGAATTGAGAAATGGGCTGTCGAGCTAGCCCCTTTTGGCATTTCTTTCACAACAAGAACAACCATTAAGTCACAGGTGGTGGCTGATTTCATAGCAGAGTGGACCCTGTCCGTAGTATGGGCTCCGAAAGAATCAAGTGAAGGTGTGTGGACCGTGTACTCTGACTGTGCTTTCCAAGCGTCCGGAGCAAGCGCCGGAGCAGCCATAATCTCTCCTTCAAGGCAAAGAGCGATGTACTCTGCAAGGCTCAACTTTAAGTGCACCAACAATATTGCAGAGTACGAAGGGATCCTACTCGGCCTCTGCAAAGCGCGCACGCTTGGCGCCGCTCGGGTTGTCATAAAAATAGATTCTCAGGTCGTTGTAGGACATGTTGATAAAAGTTTTCAGGCTCGACATCCACATATTGAAAAATACTTAGAAGAAATTCGTAAGACTGAAGCAGCATTTAAAGCAATTTCTGTCCAAATCATTCTACGAGCCGACAACCAGCAAGAAGACGTCTTGGCCAAAGCTGCAGCCGGAGCCCTAGATGTCCTAGAAGGGGCTTTTTATGAAGAACTTGTCACCCCTTCGGTGCCACAACTCCCTCCTACTGAGGTACTTTGCATACCGAGCAGTGATTGGCAGGGTCCAATAATGAACTTGTTGCAAGACGAGGCCAATTTGCGCGAAGGCCCATAGTTGTTAAGGTTACAGTCAAGGGTGCGAAATTATCATATTATCAACAATATATTATACAAGGCCAAAGTCTGCTCTCCCCTGTTCCGATGCATCCCTCAACCCGAATGACAAGATATACTTCGGGAAATTCACGAAGGCTTGTGTGGTAGTCACCTAGCCCCTCGAGCTCTAGCAGGCAAAACACTTCGCTAGGGGCTTTATTGGCGTACTATAGTAGCTAACGCTGAGTCATTAGTCCACACTTGTCAGGGATGTCAGTGGATGGGAAGACAGAGCCATCGTCCCCCGACACCTCTTCAGGTTATCACTCCAGTATGGCCAATGGCTCATTGGAGAATGGATCTCATTGGCCCCTTCCCGATGGCAAAGGGCAGTTTGAAATTTATAGTGGAAGCAATTGAATATTTTTCTAAATGGGTCAAAGCCGAGCCCCTCACCACTATCACTTCCAAAAATGTACAAAAAATTTTCTAGCAAAATATTATTTGCAGATTCGGAGTACCTAGGCAGCTTACAATTAACAATGGCACCTAGTTCGATGCTGAGTCTTTCAGAGAATTATTCAAAGGCCTTGGTATCCAAATGTGCTTTGGAACTGTGTGTCATCCCCAATTCAATAGAACCATCGAGCGAGCCAACGGTAATATTTTTTCTGGCTTAAATCGAAGGATAGTAGGTTTGGCAAAGGGGCTGTGGACCGAGGAACTCCCAAAGATTTTGTGGTCCATTCGGAACACTCGAGACAGGTCTAAAGTTTTCACTCCATTTTGGTTATTGTTTGGAGACGAGGCCATGACGCCGATAGAGCTAAAAGGCCGTTCTCTCCGCACCACGGAACCAGAATTGACAATGAAAGGCATACTTCGCTTGATTTGACTGAAGAAAAAAGGCTTCAAGCTATTGCCAATCTGATGAAGTACCAAGACTAGACGAAGTCATTGTATGACCCAAAGGTAAAGACGAAGTACCAGGACCAAACGAAGGCATGGTACGACCCGAAGGTAAAGCTTAATGAACTTAAGATGGGTCATTTGGTACTGCAAAGCATAATTGCTCCAGGGAAATTGGGAAACAAATGGGAAGGACCATACATCATCTTGCGCTCAGGACACCCCGAATCTTTTAAATTAGCCAATTTAGAAGGGGAAGAATTAAAACATGCATGCATGCGGAGCACCTTAAACATTATTTCGCTTAGGGGCTCCTTGTAACGGGTTGTAAACACCATTCGAAATAAATAAAGCTTATGGTTCGAATTATGCGTACCTCTAAAATGATTCCTACCCCTGGTGGACGCACTAGGGGAAAAGAGCTGATTGCAGAGGTAAGCATCATTCATACGAACTCAGTCAACGGACTTCGAGCCACCGGCTTGAAGCAACCGTAATAGTGGGAAAGCACCACAAAAAACAAATTTCGAGCCATTGGCTTGAAAGCATTCAGAAAAGAGTCGAAGGTGACCATGAAAAATGGATTCCGAGTCATTGGCTTGAAAGCAACCAGAAAAGAGTCGAAGGCGACCATGAAAAACGGATTCCGAGCCATTGGCTTGAAAGCATCCAGAAAAGAGTCGAAGGCGACCATGACAAACGGATTCCGAGCCATTGGCTTGAAAGCATCGGGAAAAGAGTCGAAGGCGACCATGACAAATGGATTCCGAGCCATTGGCTTGAAAGCATCCGGAAAAAGAGTCAATGGCGACCATGACAAATGATTTCCGAGACATTGGCTTGAAAGCATCCGTAAAAGAGTTGAAGGCGACCAAATATAATAGATTCAAAGCCTTCGGCTTGAAAGCATATGGCGAGTATAAAATTATATAGCGGGGTCCGAGCCACTGGTTTCGAGGCATCTATAAAAGAGTCGAATGTGACCAAAATTACTGGATTCCGAGTCATTGGCTTGAAGCATCCAAAAAAGAGTACTAAGCTACCAACTATGGATTCTGAGCCATTAGGTTCGAAGAATCCTACGAGGTCCATAATGACCATTCCTTCAGATTTCGAACCACCAGTTCGAAAAACTCTATGAAAATTGTCCATTAAGCATAAATAAGTGAAGCCTAAGTAAGCATGCCAGGCATTGTGCATGACCGACCTCGCTCGATAATCGAAGGCACCCCCCACAAAGAGGGGCTAGGAGGTAAGGCACAGTTTAAACGCATTTTGACAATTTAGATTACTCAATCAATTATATTATATTATGAAAATTCGGTGTCTAAACCAAGAAGGAAGCGAATGCCCCTTCGATCCCTAAAGTTAGCTTCGGGGTTCGCCTGACCTCGAGGGCCTATACGACTCCTTCCTGAGCCTGGAGTTTCTTGAACTTTTCTTTTAATCCGGTTCCCTCTTTGCGAAGCCCTGAAGTCCTTCTGCTCTTGCTGGAGTTTGGCCCAGGTCCGAAGTCTTTCAGAGCTAGTCTCCGCTAGATCTTCGTCATACCACTCCTCTTTGGACCACTCCGAAGATGAGGATGTTAGAACTACAACTTCCTCTTTTTCAACTTCCTTAATATAAGAAGGCACTTCGCTACAAATATCGGACACGACCTCTCCGTGACTCCCCCGAGGAATGGAAAATCGAGAATGCTTGTGAGGCCTTAAAGCTTTGAAGGTAGCCCACTACTGGCAGAGCCCTTCGTTAACCTCTAGTACTTCAAAGTCATCGTTTAGGGAGTACAACAAATCCTAAAAGCATTCAAAATAAGTATTTTTCATTCATTAAAATCAAGACAGGAATACAAGTTCTACATGGCAAGGTCCTAAGGAGAGTTAGACCTTCGGGTCCGGATGAGGTATGCTTGCAGAAGACATTGTTGGAGGCAGCGTCTGCGCCTGGTTTTGAAGACTGGCTTCGTCGATCCATGCCTTCACTACTGTCTGACCTTCAGCTTTCCAGGTTGCCTGAAAAGCTTCATAGGCTGCGGCGACATCAGACGAAGGGGTCAACAGCTGATCCCCTGCAAAGCTGGCAGGCGCTATGCCCACATCAGGTGAAATAGAGAGTCCGATGTCCTCGAAGTGGTGAAGAACTCCGATTGCGGCTACTTGTCCAGAGATCTCTCCATACCGAGTCCCCGAAGTCTTCATAGTCTTCGCCGCTACTTGGATCATCTTCAGCCTTCAGGCCAAAGGCTCGTTCGCCGACGAGGAAGAAGAACAAGACGTCCTAAAGTATTCTCAAACACCCCGAAGGATGTCCATGGTCTCAGAGGCCGTACTGCTACACTTTGCCCGCTCTGTGACCAAGGCTTCTGATGAAGCACGCAAGTCATGGACCAGAGTGTTGAGCTCAGCCATCTTTATCATAAAGACGGTCTTCTGAGCGAGTAGTTGCCGTACCTCATCAGTTGAATGCTGACGTTCTTCCCGAAGCCATACGGCTTCAGCTCCAAAGACTGCCTGCACCTCTCGAAGCCTTTCGATTTTGACCCGAAGCACCACCTGCTCAGCTAGGAGCTCTTAGTTCGCAGCCTCCAACACTGCCTTCAAGTTCCGCTCCACACGGACTATCTCTTCCATGTCTGAAGTCCTGCCCTCGGAGTCGGCATGGCTCTCTTGGAGGGCTATTACCTTCTCTTTGAGCCGGTTGCATTCACGCTCATTGGAAGTTGCGGCCGCACAGGTAAGAACAATGTGCTGCTAAAAAAGCAAGGTGAGTATGGTATGTATTTCAAATAAAACTAACATGTGCAGGTGTACCATACCTAATTGGTGGCCCGTTCAAGGGTGGTGCCTAGCTCCAATCCTTTGGCCTTGCTTATTACGGAGACCAGCTCGGTCTCACCCACCTCTTGGCTAACCCCAGCCAGGGGCTCCAATAAGGGTTGAAGCCCTGTCCTTCGCTCGAGAAAAGGAGCCAGGAGGGGGAGCCTCTCCATGGCACTCCGATCATCATCTACAGGGGAAGGTCCCAAACGAAGGGAAGCATCTTTCGAAGCCTCTGTAGACTGCCCCCATCGGTTGACTTCGACGGTGTCAACCCCACTGCGGGAACAAGCATTGGCCAGGGCTTGCCTTTTCCATTCCCAGGGGCCTTCACCCATGCCGGAGCCTTATCTCATGCCGGATTTATCTCCTTCGCTAGAGCCGCCTCCCGCTCCAGAGTCGCCTCCTTTATTGGAGTTGACTCGGTTGCTAGAGCATATATAAACATGATGGTATGTACCATTATTTAAATGTTGTAGATAAAAAATGATGCCTAAGTCGATTGGTAAAGGTGTACCTCCACCTCCGTGCTGCCGAACAAGTACTGGACTACTGGGATCTTCGAACATCTAAGTAAAGTTCTCGTCGGACTCCTCAGGAGTTTGCACCGGAGTAGCAACCGCAGGAATCCCCTCGACCGCTATAACCAACATGTCATCTGAGGTGGGACCCTCCGGATCCAGGGTTTGAACCCCTTCGGCCTCAGCTCCGCCTTCGAAGTGAACCACGTCATCTTCCTAGATCAAGGGAGTGTCTCTGGCATCCGCCTGTCCGAGATCACCTCCCTCTTCATTCAACGCCATTTCGGTGCCATCTCGAACAAGAGTCTCAGTCCCCATCCGAGAACCCCCTTCATCAGCCCCCGCAAGCAAAGCCTCGAAATCTTCAGCCATCTGCACCTCCGTGTCCTCATCCTCCTCGGACATCTCCGGTGATGAAGGTGGAGACTTCGAAGGAATACGAGCCTTTGTCTTGCGGGCCACCTTCTTCACCAGAGTCCTCACCGGGCTAGAGACCCTGGCCTCGGCTTTCCTCTTCCTCAACACCGGGTCTGCCGTGGACCAATCTGGAAGGGCTAGGGGGCTCAAATCCGAGTAAACTCCACACTCGGTTGAACCTCTCCCTAGCTCCCAACCAGCTTCACCCTCCGCTCCTTCTCCACGAGTGAAGGAGCTCTAAGAACCTTCTCCATAGCTCGGACTATTTGCTCCGGATCCAACGTCATCTACAAAGCTAAAAGAATAAGGTATCGTCTGTTAGTTTAATGAAATTAAAACCAATGTCTATGCAAAATAATTTGATGCAGGATACACGGGAAACTTACCTGCGGAGTTTGAGGGGATTTCTTGAAGTCTCCTCTCTGGGTTCTCCTCAAAGATGATAGGATACTTGGCTATTAGAGGAGGAATCTGGAGGGCTATGAATTCCTTCGCCAAATCGCACATACCCATGCATCAAATCACGGTGTATAGTAGCCGGAGGCGTCCCTGAAGTTGGCTTGGGCCTGGATTAATGTCTGCCTCCCTCCGGTACAAGATTTCTTCTAGGGGCCCTGCTAAGACGGAGGTCACGCCCACCTCCGCGTTAACTAGCGGAGGATCCAGTCTGAGTACCATTGGTCATTGATGGCCTTCGTTGGGAACTTATCCTGAAACTCCTCCCAAAGATAGAAATTGATGCTTTTGAATGCTGCCACCATCTTCTCTCAGCGAGGTCCAGTATGAGTCTTCGGCTAGCAGGAAGCTTTGTGCAGAGCCGTGAAGATCTCCACTCTCCCCACACACCCTTTGGCCCGCAAGACCCATTTGAATATGGACAAGCGAGCGATGGAGTTCGGGGAAAGCTAAGGGAGCTTCACATGGAACAAGTCCAGTACCTCCACCAAGATGTCTACGGAGGGGAGCCCGAGCCCGGCTTCGAAAAAATCTTCGAAAACGATGACTTCGCCCACTTGCGGTACTGGAATGACTTCCTTCCCAGGGCTCATACCTTCACTTCGGGCCCCAGCCTCCATGAAACTGCTTTAGCTATGGATTTATTTGAGGTGGTCGATGCCCCCAAACAATATGACTGATCCATGTACTTGGTGGAGGCCGGTCGAAGATCCCGAGGACCTGCAGGCCGAGGGTTCTCTAAGGATCCAGCCGCCGCCGCTGCCGCCATGGCCTGCTGCTGAGCCAATGTCGAGGCTGGCACAGGAACCTTGGAACTGGTTCTCGCTATTGAAGGAGATTGAAAGATTTGAGAATGGAAACTGGAGAAGGGGAAAAGCGAGATTACGGTGCAGTTGATAACATGCCTCAAAACCACTGTTCTCTCCCTTTTTATAGCCTGTGAGGTCCCTTGTGTCGTACGTTATGAGGCAACATTTGGGTTGCTTCATTTCGGTTTCAACGTCATTATGACCTGCGGGGCCATCACAGTGAAGACTTAAAACTGCCGTTCAATCGTGCAACTGTTAGGCTCCTTAGAGAGTAACAACTCTTAATTTAGTCTAATAGCTCTAAGAGTTAACAACTATTTTGGGCGACGATTGGTTCCCCGAAACAGCCCTTTGAGCACCTCTGACCGAACTCTGGGTTCAGAGAGCTGTCAATTCTGAAGCCTGCCCTCCGAACGCGTCCGACCAGATCTTGGGTCCGGAGAGTTCTTATTTCCGAAGGCATTACTACAAATAGTTGTAAGGACTTTTGATTTTTTATAAGTCCTGAGCATGAAAATATTTCTTGCGTATACTACTCTCTTAATTGCATAGGTCATTTGGAGAGACGTATTCGAGGGGCTACTGTTGGGGGAAAATACTTCATCCTCAACATCGTTCAAAATCTCTACATCAACACTATCTGAAGATAAAAGGAAGTTAGAAGCCCTGATCTCCAAAGGTCCTAACAGCCATTAAGGTTGCACTACCTCCGGAGCATCTTGACCCAAAGGGGCACTGCCAGCAAGGATGGAACAATTACTTTCTCACTATTGGCTCAGTGTTTTACTCTTTTAACCCTATGAACAATACTAAACAATATCCACTAGGTCGGATGTAATTAGAGGGTAAAGATGTCTTTTCCCAATGTATCTTGTCTATAAATACCCCTCTTCATTATGTAAGGGGTATCGAATATTCAAGTATTCAATACACACTTTGAACTGTCTCGAGCTATTATCCAATTTGGAGGCCTTGAATAGTCCTCATTAACAAACACTCCGTTTGTCAATACTTCGAGTTTACTAAAACCTGTTAGCATAATCTTTTGTGCCAACAAGAACCATCTGCAAGTCCATGATCCATATGTTCTCTGAATCTATATCCTACAAAAATAAAGGATAAAAAGGAAGAGTGAATAGTCCGATACTAGGGTTAGCAAAAGAACTAAACCAATGCCGAGCCATCTACACAAAAGTAGGAAACCAAAAGAAGTAAAACAGTTAGGACCAAAACACGACTCACTCTTAAAACGCGGTCCATCAAACTGCCTAAAATCATGACCACAAGGTTGTTGACGCCAATATTTGGTAAATCCCAGGAAAGTCAAGGAAAGCCCGGTCAAGGAAAGTCAAGGAAGCCCGTCCATGCTGTTACAAGATAATTGGACACATAAGAGCCGATAGAGATAAAGGAAGAAAAGAACATGAATATTATCTGGAATCGGTTAAGATAGAGTGCTTGGACGGCAAGTCTTAGGACTATAAATATGTATCCCTAGTTAGCTTAGAAAGACACATTTCTATCAATCAACTACTCAGCGCATCGCCACCCTTGGCTTCCAAGGTTTATCTGGCGGGGTTTGGCACTCGGAGTTGGGCTACATCATTTTGATCTTCGACGAAGAGGTCAGTCCCGCCACCCGCGACGTCCATACCGATTAGATCAGTATCCTCACGGCTGCATCATATTGATCTCTTGAGGTGAACGTTGAAACAGTATGGTCGCTAGTTGTTCTTGGTGTATTAGCTAGGTCTAAGGCTGCATCAGTTAAGTTTTATCTCTTAGATTGATGTGATCTAGGTGCGATAGTTTGAGGCTTCACTGGTTAGGTCCGACATCTCTTTCTATTGTATCTCTTTCATGATGTCTATCATTCATCTAAATAAAGCACACTTGATACTTTGATATATTATTAAGATCATTGTGACTAGCTACTATCTTCGTTATGTCCGATCTAGGTATTATCATTATTTTCATGGTATAGACATGTTATCTGGCACATTTTATTTATTTCTGTCAGAGTACAAGCTGACGAGTTATCTTCGATTCCACGCCACATCTTATAAGTCATCGGAAAAGCATTCATTGACCTATGCGGTTAACTGCTCATCTTATCGGTCGATGGCATGCTCGCCCGATTGATTCATCCTAGGTCATCGGCCTTATGGCCGATCAACATGATATTTCACGGATATCCCATCCTCGTCATGGTCATTGGCTCGATAGTAAATAAGCCATGTTACTGATGTCATATTTTCTATTCCCTTATCATTTGCAGGGTCAAATTGATTGGCACACCTTGAACCCTTTTTTCTAAGAACGTAGGACCTGTACTGGAGTGAAGAAGATCTCCTAGGCCACGCATGTGTCAAAGTGTGACCAAAAACTCACCGACATGATTTTTGGCATGCCCAGTGGGACCATCTCCAGCAAACCTGCCATGGCGGGTGAGATCAACGATGACAACATCATCCCGATCACCATGGAAACCCTGACTGAAGAACAAAGACTGGAGGTGTAACGTCACGTGGAGGTGTTTTAGAAGTCATGCCTACAGGCTTATGGCATGAATCAGACGAGTCCCATAAAGAAGAGTCTGTTGCCAAGACCAGTATTGTCCATAGAAGATTGCCAGCCAGCGGAGAATCCTCAGGTCAATCTCCTAGAAATCGTCGACCAAACGATTCGCCACTCACAAGCCAACCAATCTGGGGCGTTGGTCAATACTCTTCAGGGGCTGATCAAGAAGGCTATTGAGGGCATCGTGGTCTCTAGACCGCTGCAAGGCCCGGCGTACCTTCGCGACGAACCAACAAACTGCTACACATTCATTTGGCACTACAGACACAAGGGACGATGTGGCTAGAGCAACTGAGCACCTCGCCCGACCATGAAGCGAACAAGACGACTCATCTGGCTAGCCCTGTATAGGGCCTGCCACAGAGCAGCGCCATATGGCATCGAGAGGAATACGTCGGTGCCGTTCCCAGCAGTTCGACCCAACACTGCCAAGACAAGGGTGCCATTAGTGACAAACGACATTGCGAGAAATACACTGCCAAACCTCATGCTGCCAAGGGGGGAACCCGATGGCATCCCTCCTAGGTATCATTGGACAACATACTATGGGACACCCCTATAGTGATGAAAGGTAGTACAAGAACAATGTTGTCCGACAAGAGCAATATCAATAGACCCCAACACATGACCAATATCCAACATTGGAGCATCAAGAAAATGATTGAGTGAATCGGATCACGGAAGTCATTAGAGATCAATTTGGGCTGAAACCCAAAGAGCAAACATACATGTATCGGCGGCCATGCCCGAAATGGTTCGATCGAGTAACGCTACCAGGCCGATACAAGGTATCCGACTTCACCAAGTTCTTGGGACAAGACTTAATCTCCACGATCGAGCATATCAGTCATTTCCTCGCATAGTGCGGAGAGGCATCGGCCGACGAGGTGCTGAGTGTCCGATTCTTCCTGCTATCACTATCAGGACCGGCCTTCACATGGTTCTCTTCACAGCCGGCGGACTCCATCCGAGGATGGGCTGACTTAGAGAAGAAATTTCACAAGTATTTCACAAAGAATGGACGAGTCGGTACAAGATTATGTCCAAAGATTCTGGGATGTACAGAGAAAATGCTGCAATTTGAGCCTCAGCGATAGTCAAATTGGCGGAGTTGGCCTTTCAAGAACTCCTGAACCCAATTAAGGAGAGGTTTTCATCGCACGAGTTAGATAGCCTCTCACAACTAATACAAAGGGTATCGACACATGAGAGTCGGTTCCAAGAGACCAAGAGGGACAATTATCAAAAGAAAGTGGCATACGCCCAGATATACCACTCGGACTCCAACAAGAGCAGTGACTCAGATGAAGAGGTCGATATGGTCGAGTGGTCCAAGAACAAGAAGCAGGTTGCTTGCATGTGGGTATAGCCGGCCGAAAAGGAAGAGAAGTATGACTTCAACATCAATAAGTCTGACAAAATATTCGACCTGTTACTTAAAGAGAAGCAAATTCACCTATCACTTGGCCACATAATACTGCCTGCCGATGAGCTAAGAAAAGGAAGTACTGCAAATGGCACAACTCCCCATCGCACCATACTAATGAGTGCAAAGTGTTCAAGCAACAGATCCAATCGATCGTGGAGCAAGGTCGAATCAAGTTCGATGATGGAAAGAAGCCAATAAACATCGATGGTCACCCGTTCCCAGTCAACATGGTGCATGCACATTACATTGGTGAAAGGCGTGCAAGGGGATGAAGACAAGTCGACAGAAACATCACCTCGATGGGCCTCATCAGAAAGTACCAGAGGAGGTCGGAAGAGAGGAGAACAGTGAAGACAGCCGTGGAACTACGAGTTCTTCAGGCTTTGCTGGAACTAAGGTTGCGTCTACCATCCATAGATGACTGCCTAGAGTGTAGTGCTCAAGGAAGGACACAAGACGGTCATTGACCACACAACATCAAGTCTAGGCCGCACGATCAGGAGACTATGCACCAAAGGTTGTCGTCTCCAAGGGTACCAGCACTAGAAAGACTTAGTCCCGTCAACCTAAAGGAATCAGCCAGACGACCGATGATGACAAAAACATACCAAAGAAACCGTAGTGGTATCCCCCGGAATCTTCACAAGGAGCCAGAAGAGAAGGGTGCAGCGTCTACGGCAAAGAGAAGGGAAGGCACAAGTGTGCGAAGAAGAGACTGATCAGCCACGTAAAATCAAGAGTGAATGGCGACCGAAGGACAAAGCTAATCAGGACGACGAAAAGAAGGGTGCAGAGGTAAACATGGTTTTCTTCCTCCCTATAGAGTATCAGGTGGCCTGTGAAGATGACGTGGATCACGTCGATACGATGACTCAGTTGGTGTTGGCTCCTCAGCAAACAATCTTTGATAAGCTAGAAGATCTTGAACATCGGCACCTAAGACCTCTCTACGTCAAGGGGTTGGTTAACGAAAATCTGATGTATAAGTTGATGATAGACGAAGTGGCGTCTGCCAATTTGATACCTTATGCCATCTTCTGCAATCTTGGAAAGACATCGGAATACCTCATAAGGACTAACATGGTATTAATGGATTTCGGTGGCAACTCGTCGAACACAATGGTAGTACTAAACGTGGAGCTGATGGTTGGAAGTAAGACAATACCGACTACATTTTTCATGATAGAGGGGAAATGATCCTACAACATTTTGTTGGGACGTGATTGGATACACGCAAATTGTTGTGTCCCCTCGATAATGCATTAGAACCTCATACAGTGGGTCGACAATCAGGTGGAAATAGTTCCCGCCAACAAATCAGTTAACATAGCTACAATCGATTTATCGGTATGGGAAGAAGAAGGAGTCCTCTGTTTATCAGGAGAGGTTTGGGACAACAATTTTCTAGAAATATCACATGACGGTATCAAACCAATTACCGAAGAACTGCCTAAGCTCGTCCTATAAAAGATGACGCTAAAGGAGCAAAAGGCTCCCGACGGAACAAGAGCGAACTGAAGATTACTTCGGAGGACTTGGGAAAAGGCCCAACGAATATATTGAGGAAAGTTAATCGACCGTTCAAACAAAGCCCAAATAGTCGATGTCAATGGCATCGCCTTGAGACGGTCGATGCAAAGGAATCGCCCTTAGACCAAAGCATAACATGACAACACCTAACTGCTTTGATGAGGACAAGGCGATCCCGAGGGTACTACTTTAGAGGCGTGGGAAGAGGTCGGACGAGGAGCAATGAAGGAAAATTTCTCGATCATTTGGACGGACCCTAGAAGTCTGTAAGTATGGAAGTCGATGCCAACGACATCACCTCAAAACAGCCAATGCAAAATTATCGCCATTAGAGGGTCAGAAAGGGATAAGACAAGAGGTACTTAAGGAAAGTCGTCGTTTAAAACATGGACCAGCGCACTGAGTCAGTCGATGCCGATGGTATCTCCTTCAAACGGCCGATGCAGAAGCATCATACACCATAGAACATAGTTCGAAGTTGAAAATTGGAATTAAGAAGACATATTCAAACTCCTGAATTACAAGGTAAAGAATGTTACACAAATTTAAAAAAGAAGAAAACTTGCCAAGAGGGCTCCCATCAGTTCCACTCTTGAATCAGCCTATTCCCCTAGACAGTCGGTCAAGTTTCCTCTACTCGATCGATGATCTAGGTCCATCTCCTGCTCACGTACGCCGAGGGAGTTGGGGCGCATGCACCCAAGTTCGTAGTGGCCGATACCGACCCGTATTGTATAGGCTGACCACTAAAGCTCACCAGGGGGCATCACAATCAATATTCTGTAGAAACTAAGTTAATTAGACGGAACAAAAGATGGCATAAGGCGAATGAAAAAGGGGAATCAATATTTTTACCTCAGGCCTTGCATCAACGTCATCAGGGTGAAGCCATTTTCGGTAGAACAAGGAGGAACGGTTGAATACATATTTCTTCAACTCGTCCCACCATCGACGAAAGGCGTGGGAGGTCACCCGATAGGTCACCCAGGTGGCAAGGCATCTGGAACGGATCCCATCGGTCATGTGGGAAAGGCGGTCCCACTCCAAAGCACTCGTGACCCTCCCGTGAGTTCAGATATGGCCAACAAAAAAGAGATGGGGTGGGAACTGACCAAAGCCTAGTTGCCTCGAAGAGACCGATGGATGATAGAACTCATAAGAGTACCGCCAAGGATACCCATCTGTAAAATCAATGGGGAGCAAACAGGGAAAGGTGGCCACCGAGAAGATATGAAATGATTCTGTGTCCCGGGACACATCGGGCAGAACGAGCTAATGAGGGCGTTCATATTCTAAATAGTATCCAAAAGGAAATCAGATGGTCCTGATCAGAGAATCCGAGGTAATAACTCTTAAAGAAATTGTCCAAGGCCACGAAAGACAAAGGAAAAGGAGGAAAGAATGTTGCTTCTTCCCCTAGAGAAGAGCAGCGGCGATAGGTGGGAACAGGCAATTCTGGAAAATTGGCAGGAAAGCGTGAATGAATAAGAGGGGTTTCTCCAATGAGATCAACAGTATAAACATTGAGCCAAAGCTGGAAGGAACCACCAGGGGCCCTTGGACCAGCCAATGAAGTTGTCGGCCGATAGGTTGGCCGACACCAGGTGAAGGGAACGGTAGGTGGCTCCAAGGAGATAATGGTCGAGGGGAACACGTACATGGGAGGCCAGTCATTCGGCTAAAAATTGAAATCGAAGGGTCGAGACCGGAGCTGACACACAAAAGATAAATTCCTCCAACTAGAGGCTGAGGAAAGTGACGTGGTCACGAGCACTTATAGGGTCGATCTTCCTATTGTGCCTAGGAATATATCGGCTCCTGTCATCGGCCGGGTTGATGCCATGGTCATGGGATGGCTAGAAATGAAGAAAAAAGGGATTGGCCGGTGAAGCAATGTTAAGGAAAGATAAGAAGAGGACATCAAGAAGAATGGGACTCATCGGCCCATGACAAAAAATGAAAGCATTTAAGGCATCAGAGAAAGAATAACAAGATGTAGCCAACATTGGCCCTGTTCAGGTATGTCGATCACATCCCAAAAGGGGCGATAAGTGGCTAACACCCTGATATACTAGTCATGCCAGCTGGGGATAGAGGATGAAAGTATTCGAAGCCTAAATCCCAGTCAGAGGAACGCATAGGTGAACATTTGAAGGGTATCCGACAAGTATTAGCATTGATGAAATCTGTGGGGTCAGGGTTACCTAAGGGACCTAGAAAAAAGCTAAAGGGATGAGTAACTATCGGAATGAAAACCTGGTTTCACAAGCCCTGCCAAAACAAAAATGGAATCAGAAGATAAGGGGCGATGAGTGAGTCGAGAATAAAAAGGTCAAAGACATACTCGAGGGATGGCCTCAATGGTGGCCATCCTTACACAGATGAGAAGAAAGATGGCGAGCGACGGCTAGCACTAGGATAAACGGTGAAATGTTTGATGGCCATAAATAGGTGCTGCGTCAAAAGAGTGAAGAAGAAAGGAAGAGCGGCTGGTGCTTATAAACTAACCCAATGAAGTTATGAATGGCTAGAAGAAGAAGAGATAGACTTGGAACTCTAGGAATATGTGAAAGCATTGTAAGGCGAAGGGTTTCGACAATTAAATTATGAAGCCGGAATGCTAAGCGAAGTTACAAAGGTATTAGAAGATGAAGGGTTTCGGCTGGCAATTAAAGTGAAAATATCTTGCAGATAGATGTTTGAAAAGACGTGGCAGCAGGGATAATAACTGTTGTTAATTTCGAAGCATCAACATCAACTTAATTCTCTGAAACTAGGGGGCATGTGTCAACGCCAAGATTTTATAAAGCCTAGGCCCACTAAAGATGTCACACGGTCAAC
Organism: Zizania palustris; assembly: GCA_019279435.1. Lineage (NCBI taxonomy): Eukaryota > Viridiplantae > Streptophyta > Magnoliopsida > Poales > Poaceae > Zizania > Zizania palustris. The sequence continues at coordinate 21,590,146 of JAAALK010000285.1, read as the reverse complement.
AGAAGTCAAAGAAGTCCGGTCAAGGAAAGTCAAGGAAGCTCGTCCATGCTGTTACAAGATGATCGGACGCAAAAGAGCCAATAGAGGTAAGGGCGTAAAAGAAGATGAATATTATCCATAGTCGATTAAGATAGAGTGCTTCGACGGCAAGTCTCTGACTATAAATATGTATCCCTAGTTAGCTTAAAAAGACACATCTCTATCAATGAACTACTCAACGCATCGCCACCCTTGGCTTCAGGGGTTTATCTGGTGGGGTTCGGCACTCAGAGCTAGGCTGCATCATTTTGATCTCCGGCGAAGAGGTGAGTCCAACCATCCCCGACGTCCGTACCGATTAGATCAGTATCCTCATGGCTGCATCAGATTGATCTCTTGAGGTGAACGTTGAAACATTACAGTCGCTAGTTGTTCTCGGTTTATTAGCTAGGTCTAAGTCTTCATCAGTTCAGTTTGATCTCTTAGATTGATGTGATCTAGGTGTGATAGTTTGAGGTTTCATCGGTTATGTCCTGACATCTCTTGCTGTTGTATCTCTTTCATGTTGTATACTGTTCATCTAAATAAAGCATACCTGATACTTTGATATATTATTAAGATCATCGTGACTAGCTATTGTCTTGGTTAGGTCCGATCTAGTTATTGCGATGATTTTCATGATATAGACATGTTAACTGGCACATTTTATTTATTTCTGTCAGGGTACAAGCCGATGGTTTATCTTCAATCCCATGACACATCTTATAAGTCATCGAAAAATCATTCATCGACCTATGCGGTTAACTGCTCATCATATCGGCCGATGGCACGCTCGCCCGATTGCTTCATCCCAGGTCATCGACCTTATGGCCAATCGACATGATATTTCACGAATATCCCATCCTCGTCGCATTCATCGGCTCGATAGTCGATAAGCCATGCTACTGATGTCATATTTTTTGTTCCCTTATCAGTTGCATGGTCAAATTGATTGACATGCCTTGAACCCTTTTTCTAAGAATGTAGGACCTGCACTGTGTGGGATCGGAATGGCGACTAGAGGGGTGGTGAATAGGGGTCCTCGACAAATTCTTGCGAATATAATGGCCTTTTCAAATCACCCAACGCACCTCTAAATGAACAAACAGAAGCAGATGTAGTAAAGACTCCGATAAAAACAGATGTTATCACCCTCCTATCTGATATTATGTCAAATGATAGATTGAGGGATCACCAGCACTGAATTTGTACACACAAAGACTGCACTTTAAAAATAGCTCTGAAACTTTTTCTGTTATATACAAAAGATTCACATAAAAAAACAATTTTAGAATGGGCTTGGTGGAACATGTGCTCGGCAGTACATGTAGTTGTTAATGGCGAAAAGCATCACTGCATACGACAGCACATGATCGGCAAGCTGGGAAATAAAAGAAGGGAGAAAATGTTTCTAGATTCAACTTTCAACCTTCAAGATTTTCAGCAAATGACCACCTTCTAGAATTTTTATAGCATATAGATGAGCCAAAAACTATGTGTACTTGTGTTCAAAACCTTTTGCAAACTTCAAACATGGAACCCTTGTAACTTGGAAAACAAGAGTTATGCAGAACTAAGGTCCAAAAACAGAATCAAAACTAGATCAAAAATCACCTCAAAGATTGAATCCAGACTGAAAACAAACACAAAACTTAGCAGAAATTAGAATTTTTCAGAACTTTTTAGGCACTTTGTTGGATAGAAAAATATATGCAGTAGTGGTCAAAACCTTTTGCAAATTTAAAACATGGAAGCCTTGAAACTTGGGCAACAAGAGTTAATGCATAACTCAAGTCCAAAAATAGTACCAAAACAGATCAAAAATCACCTTAAAGATTGAATCCAGACTGAAGACAAAACTCAACACTAAGCAAAAATCAGAAGTTTCCAAAACTTTTTAGGCTCTTTGTTCGACATAAAAATATATGCAGTAGTGGTCGAAAACTATGGCAAACTTCAAAAATGAAACCCTGGAAACTTGTACAACAAAAGTTGTGAAGAATTCAGACCCAAAAACTGCATCAAAACTTCTCAAAACTCAGCTCTAAAAGTGAATCACACAAGGATGAACAGTACCTGCGCTGGAAGCACATGTGGCTGCGCTAGAAACTGCTTGATCTGACACAAAATGAATGAATAGTAAGCACGAATTAAGAGAAGCAAAAAGGCTAGAACAAAATAGAAATTATGGTTGGTAGCCCTCAAAATGTTCAGGTAAAAGAGTCACCTAAACCCTAGGCCTTTGGGTCCTTTATAAAGGCAAGCCCATTAAAAAAATCTCCAAAATGCCATTAGGGTAAAAGTTCTAGGTATTTACCTAATTGCCATAATGAATTTTCATAATTACAAATTCTGAAAAATCCATTAATGCAAACTCCTAATTTATTACATCATTGACCCTATTTTTTTTAATATTTTTTCAGAATTAAGAATTCCAAAAAATACTAAAAGACTGCACTTAATCTAGACGACAAAACAGAAAAAATATACTCCTAATTACTGGAATTAAAAAAATTTCTGATGTGATGGTTTTTAGCAAAAACCGACAAAAACTCCTCAATCGCCGAAATGTGACGTCAATCCGCGAACTCGACCGCCAGCAGGTCTCTCCCGCTCTCGACGCCCTTGAGCCACCTGATCACTTGCACTGGCCTCCCTTTCGCTGACTTGACCGTCACTCTGTTTTGACTATCTATCTGTCCATGTCTTGCTCTATCTCCTCGTGCACTACTGAGATCATCTCCAACTTCACCCCACATCCTTGATCCTCTAGCATCGAGCCCCCGCTTGACCCTTGTTCACCTGCCGTTGACAGTTGGTTAGCATTTCCACCACGGACACATGAGACAAGCCAAAACAAGAGACGCAACACACACCGATCCACTTGGCATAATCCATATCCACACATCGATCCCATCGATGCAATCAAGCCACAACTCACTCACTCATCACTCAGATCACTCAACCTTATCAATCACTCATCACACAGACAAAAACCACAGTGCGACCTCACTTGGTTTCACACACTAGAGTGAAGCAGATCTCCCAGGCCACGCGTGTGTCAAAGTGTGACAAAAAACACACCAACATAGGTCCAAAGCCATATCGATAATGACCTAGAGCTCTACCGAAACAGTATCCACCCCTCTAGAGCACGAGCACAAAAGTAATCTCCCCTACCACCACCTACACAATACGCCCTGGCAACTTGCCTCTCACCGCGCCGAGGAACACTAGCCTTTTTAACCCTCTCACCGCGCCGAGGAACACTATCCTTTCTAGCCCTCTCAACCCGCTAATCCTAAAATAAAAATCTTCAAGATGCCCATATCTATGACAAAACTCACAATGATAGGTTGGCTTCTTGGGATACAGTTGAGGGTTAGGTTCTTTGGTTTTGGTGGCCTTTGATGGAATATCTTTGGTATTTGAGTGGTAAAGGATCAAGAGAAGTGTGTTGGTCTTTGTATTTAGGAATCCAAATGGACTTCTTGAATGGAGTTTTTGGTGGAGTATCCATCTTGGATTTTTGTTCCTAAGGGTAATGGGCGAGGTAAAAATGATCTTGCCCTTCTCATGACTCTCAACTCTCTCAAAACCAAAACCCAAAGTTAAACCAACTTTGTCGGTACACATCTTGCTTTTGGCCAAAAATAAATCCATCCTTTCTTTACCTTTAGAGCATTTTTCAATCGTGGAAAGAAGATACTCATTTTCAGACATGAGGTTTGAGTTTGCGAGGAGCCATGCTGAATAGCGTGGGCTTCATGGCTCCAGATGTGATGAGTCATTGTCAATGATAGTCAAAGAGGTCAGAAGAAGAGAGGAGGTCTGCTGTTTCATGGGCCGCGTGTGACTCAGGTACACGGGCAGCGAGCGACTGTCGGGCTAAGAGAGCTGCGAAGTCGGGCTGGCCCAATCTGGGTACATGGGCCAGAAGCAGCAGAAGACCCACTGGGTACTTGACCAGGATTGACTCAGGTAGACGGGCGGTGAGTGATTGCCGGGCTGAGAGAGCTGCGGAATCAGGCCGGCCCAATCCGGGTACCTGGTGCAAAGTCGGTGGAGGCTTTGTCAGTTTCAGCGCAAAACTGAACAACCGTTGATTCTGTATCGGACTATCCAGAAGAGAAGCCGTAGTCGCTATGAAAGCTTAGCTTCCGGATAAGTCATCTGTATCTCTAGGCCCACAGTCAGTCAGTCGTGTCTGTAAAAAACCCTAAGGGCAGTTGAGTCTTTTCCTTTATTTTAAGCATCTGTAAAAACCCTAAGGGGCTGATGGAATATTCTAGGTCATTGGGCAGCCTATAAATAGGGCCCCAATCCCTAGGGTTGGACTACCCTTCCAGAAATCACTTTTCAATCATTCCTTGGGTCATTTTTGGTTCCTGTGTTTCTCTCTCCTGTTTGTGCACCGCCAGGAAGCTTCCTTCTGTTCCTCGTGAGTTCATCTTGATTCCTCACGAGTGTGGAAGTTTCTGTTCCTGCGGTTTTTGGTGTGCAGCATTTCGTGTGAAGCTGTGAAGTTTTTTATTGCGTGCGTCCAGTTTATTCCTGAGTTAATGCTTCTCTGGCTACTTCGTTTTGTTCTTCCTGTGAGTACTAGTTCTTGCGCACTGTTGCAAGTAGTACTACTCTCTGTAGCAACAGTATACTAGTACTCTAGCTTTGCTTTTTCTACGTAGCCTTTTTGATCGAAGTAGACAGGGCTGAGTGCCTTTTCTGGCTGTTCTCTGGCGAAGCCTTCTTTTCTGTTCGAAGCCCCTCAGCACCGTGAGGCAGGCTTCGATCTGACATCCTCAAGGGCTTCGCTCAAACTTCATCTTCACTTTGTGCACTGAGTTTATAGCTTCGAAGTGCGTTTTTGTGCTGTTGGCAAGCTCGACATACTTCGACCATCTGTGCGAAGTTGCACCTTCGATACTAGCATACTTCGGCTATTTTGCGAAGCTTATTTTGACAGGCTTCGAAGGTAGCTTCGAAGTATGTCTCTCTGATAGACTTCGCTCGGAGTGTGCCGCTGTTTTGTTCGAAGTCACAGTGTGTGTGGTTCGAAGGTCATACCTCGTTTTTGCTAGCTCCAAAGATAGAGTATAGGCTTCGATTTGGTTTTCTACCTTGTGTCGTGCTTCGCGTCTCTTTCGAAGGTTGCTACTCTGTGAGCCTGTTTGAACCTTTCTGATCGAAGTCTAGGCTTCGAAGTACTTTGTTCGAAGCAAGCTTCGATACTCTCATACTTCGCTTCGAAGCATACTTCGCTCCCTGCCACCTCGAACTAGGCTAGACCAAACACACCTTCGGCATTTTCATGACAGCCTTCGACAGACTTTGACAAGTGACTCCGAAGCAGGCTTCGTCATTCCGGAGCAGGCTTCGACACGGCAAGTAGGCTTCGGCAAGTTCCGAACAGGAGACAAATTTAAACAGTAACTTCTCATCTCACTTTATATACACATAGATCATCTAGTGAGAAGTTTTGACCTGCCATGTCTTGAATATTTATTTATCTGCCTATTAGCATTGTTCTTGGTGTTTCTCTGTTTTTGACACCTCTGTTTCTTGGCTAGATACTTTTAGACTTAGGCTTTCTGTTCACACTCTGCTGTTTAATCTTTTGAGATGCGTTGGGTGTTGGGAGCAGGCCATTGATTCGAATGAATTTTTTAGGCGCCCATTCACCCCTCCTCTGGTCGCTACTTTCGGTCCTACAAGTGGTATCAGATCCTGGTTAGGGTTTTTCCATACCTTAACCGGTTCTAAACCCCAGTAGTGATCATGACGTCTCCTGGCAAGGTCCCGTCCTTGGAAGCCTTTGGCTATAACTATTGGAAGTACTCGCATGCGAGCCTATCTTATGAGCCAAGGCTCGGACATCTGGGACATTTGTGTTCACGATACATTTGTTATTTTGCCAGTTGCTGAGCATGGTACTCCTGGTATTATTGCCCAGCATCTGAGCAACAGTAAAGCCGTGAAGATTCTCTTTTCTGGTCTAGGTCCCACTGAGTTTGAGCGTGTGATCCATCTCTCCACTGCGAGAGAGATCTGGGCTACCTTAAGGCACACCATGAGGGAACAGCCCAGGTCAAGGCTCGGCACTATCAGACCTACCGGCGTGAATATGAAAACTTCACACAGAAGCCGGGTGAATCTGTTGAAGCTTTGTTTGGTCGTTTTCAATGGATCATAAACAAGCTTCGGGACAACAAGGCTAAGGGTGCTCAGTTAGTCTCAGATCACGAGCAGGCGCTCAAGGTTCTCCATACCTTGGACCCAAAGATTTGGGAGATCAAGGTATCTTCTATCGTTGAGAGCACTTCTTATGATACCTTGACCATTTCTGAGTTGTTTAGCAAGCTAAAGGCCACTGAGGTTGATATCCAGCTGAGATCAAATCTCATTGGCTTTGGATCAAAGTCCCGGGCCCTTGCTACACCTTCTGTTGATCCCACTTCTGTGAGATGTGCTGGGTTCTCTTTGATGTCTATCACTGAGGACCAGCTTGAGTCTTTGGGAGATGATGACCTGTGTCTTTTTAACAACCGGGTGCGTCGTGTCTATGACAAGAGGATGTTCAAAAGACACGGCACAAAATCCAGGTGCTTTGAGTGTGGTGATCCAGGTCACTTTATCGCCGACTGCCCCAAGCGCAATGGACACAAGAAGGGCACCGGTGGTGGCTTCCACGACTCCGGCAAGCACGAGAGCTCCTCCTTCAACAAGGGCAAGCCGAAAACTAGATTCTTCAAGAAGGCCCTAAAGGACTACCGGCGAGAGAACAAGAAGCGCGACAAGGCCTTCTTCGCCGAGATGGAGAAGAGCTACTCCAAGCTGTCCACATCTTCTTCCTCTTCATCGAGCTCAAGCGATGAGGAGATTGTCATCAGGAAGGGGAAGGACAAGGACAATCCTGTGGGCCTCTGCTTCATGGCTTTCGGGGAAAGACCGAAGAGCCACTCACACCAGCGTCGAAGATCCCGCAAGAGCTTCTGCTCAATGGCTCTTGGGGATAAGGAAGAAAAGAGCTCCTCCGATGACTCCGACGACGACAACGAAAAGGTATCATCTTATGAGCGTGAAATTGTTGATTTACTTGAGAGCAATCGTCATGAGTTAAAGTATCGGGAAAACCTGCTTAGGGGGGCCAAGAAGAGGATAGATGAGTTAGAGAGTGAGCTTGCTGTAGCCAACGGCAGAATTGAGAGTCTATCTTCTTCCACTTGCTTGGGTGATAGCAGTGAGTGCCCAAAGTGTGAGGTGCTTCTGTGTGACCTGTCGACTCTGAAGTCCAGGTACACAGAAAGGGTTGATGAGAGGGACGCTTTGGCCACTGAGCTTGAAAGCGCTCAGCTGGAGCTGAAAGATGCTCAAGCCACTGTCGTCGCACCCTGCGTTGATTGTCCATCTCATCTAGCTGCCTTAGCTGAGTTGAAATCTAAGGGCGATGAGCATTTGGGTGATTTGGAGAGGTTGAGAGCTGAGCTTGCGCAGACTAGGCTAGAGCTTGAGACACTATCAGTTCCACCCACTGTCTATGAGAACTGTTTGTCTCATAGAATGGAATTGATCAAACTGAAAGCTGAAAAGTCTTTCCAAGTAGAGAGTGAGTGTGAGACCTGCTTGTCTCAGGTGGAGGTTCTAGCTTCCTTGAGAGAGGAGCTAGCTGATTCTCAGAATGAGAACTTTTACCTCCGTTCTATCCTGAGTTGGATCAGTGCCAAAGAGCCACAACTCGGCATGATGATCCAGCAATTTAAGAGGTAGGATGGGTTTGGGGTAGGATACACCTACACCAAGGCTGACTTTGAGAGTGCCATTAGCCGGGCAGTGGAGTGGAGTAAAATGACTCCTGAGCAGAGATACCCCAAGACTCACTCCACTGAGTCCTCCCAGGCATGTCAGCCCAAGGATGGAGTGATCCATGAACCACCAAAAGCTCCACCCAAGAAACCTATCTGGGTTCCAAAGCCCAAAAACCTCCACACTTCTCTTGACTCTCTTCCTGGACCCTCTCAACCCAAGAAGACTACACCGAACACCACTAAGCCCAAGAACCCCAAGCCTCAACCACATCCCAAGAAGCCCACCTATCATTGTGAGTATTGTCAGAGAGACAGGCATCTTGCGGAGTTTTGCTTCAGGAGGAAGCGGGTTGAGAGAGCAGAGAGAGCTCGTGGTGGTCAGGAACAGTTCTACCAGCAGGGTGGTAGACTGCGTTTCCTCGACGCAGGGAGAGGCTGGAGGCCAGGCCGCATTGTGTAGGTGGTGGTAGAGGAGACGACTTTCTTGCACGTGCTCCAGTTGGTGGTGGTCGATCTGGCAGAGCTCCAGGTCGTGTTGGCTACGGTCCTGGACCTCGTGGCCGAGGCTTTAGGAAGAATCGAGGACCGCGTTTTGAGTCGCGTTTTGGTCCAGACTCTCATAATGGTTTTCGCTTTCCGTCTTTTGAGCAGATGGCTCGACATTGGCTTAGCTCTTTTGCTAAATCTGGTGTCGGACCATTTGCTCCCACTTACGACCACTGATTGTGCAGGATCGGGGACTGGAGGACGTTTGGATCATGGACTCAAGATGCTCTCGCCACATGACGGGACATCGCAGATGGTTCTCCAGTCTCACTCCCCCGAGCTCCAAAGAGTACATCACATTCGGGAACAATGGTCAAGGGAAAGTAAGTGGCATTGGCTCAATTCGCATTTCAGATCATTTCTCTTTGAAGAATGTTGCCTTGGTTAAGAATTTGAACTTCAATTTGATTTCTGTTTCGCAACTTCTTGAGGATGGTTTGGAAGTGCATTTTAAGAAGGGTAACTCTTATGTGATTGATTATAGAGGGTCTTTGATTTGCCAGATTTTACCATTTGGTAAATTTTTTCGAATTGACTTCTCTAGTTCTTTTGGCCCTTCTCGTTGTTTGATTGCTGGATCTTCTTCTGAGCTCTGGAAGTGGCATAGGACGTTAGGTCATTTGAGTTTTGATCTACTAGTTAGGTTAAGCTCTATGGACCTCATCCGAGGATTGCCCAAGCTTAAGATGGAGAAGGATCTAGTTTGCCATCCCTGTCGTCATGGGAAAATGGTTGCCGCTTCTCACTCACCTGTGACTCAGGTGATGACTTCGTATCCAGGCGAGCTTTTACATTTGGACACTGTTGGTCCAGCTCGGGTATGTTCAGTCGGTGGGAAGTGGTAGGCGCTTGTGATTGTTGATGACTTTTCTCGTTTCTCGTGGGTTTTCTTTTTGGAGTCTAAGGATGAAACTTTTCAGTTTGTTCATGACCTGATTTTAAAGCTGAAGAATGAGAACAATGGTCGGATGCGAGCAATTCGCTCCGACAATGGCTCTGAGTTCAAGAACTCTCAGTTCATAGCTTCTGTAGTGATCAGGGTCTTGACCATCAGTGCGAAGGCCTGAAAGAATTCAAGAAAATCATAAGTGTTGATTGAAGAGCAAGCACGACTCGAAGGCTGTATAGTACTTCGCACACCTAGATGAGGGCTTCGTTTGCATTTATGAAGAGGTCCATGGGGCTCGAGCGGCTGAGTTGAGCCACCAAGCCTCCTGCCTCTACAGCCGCACAACCTTCACGAAAATCATGGATGGCTGCCTCCGTCACGGCCCCCTTCGCCTACAGCGGCCAGATTATATCCTCCACCTCAACCTCTAGTGCAGGCTCCAGCGGAGCCGGGCTCCGGTCCACCACCTTGACGTGCTCGTCATCTCGAGGGTCCCCTTCAACGCGACTATTGCCTCCATCTTCTTTAGACGAGGAGCTGTCAGACTCCAAACTGCTGATGCTGCTGCCGGAGGCCTCCGTTGGCTTCGGTGCGGTAGACCTCACACCGGCATTGTCTTCTGCAAAAAAGTTCAAGTCAATATCCATGTATGAAAAGAGAAGTATGTTTAAAGTATTTATCTTTGTCGGAGATTTCTTCGAAGGTGGAGGGGTCGATGTGTACTCCCCAATCCCTTTGCTGTGAAGTTGGCGCCTCAACCTCCACGCCCGAAGTCATCGCCGTCGAGGCCCTCGCCACCACCTCGGTAGCTGCTACCGGAGCCCCTGCTGGCTCCGCTCCAATTTCAAGGTTCGCGACCATTGCATCCTCTGGAGTAGAGGCTTTGGTCGTTGGGACCTCCGACAGAACCCTCGAAGCTTCGGGTTCATCGTCGTCCACCCTCTTCCTCTTGGAGCCGGTCGCCAAAGGAGCAAGGTTGGAGAAGTCTGGTAGAGCCTGGACCCCCTCGACGCCGAGCATGGTCCACACTCTGTTCCAGTGCTCCCAAGTCCCCACCAGAGCAAGCCCTTGGGCCTGCTCCTCTGGTGTTGGGGCTCCGACAACATGCTCCACTGCCATGATAGCCTCCTCTAGAGTCCTCACTTCAAGAGTGGCTTCATCAAGATTCCAAGTCAGAGCAAAGTTATTTGGAAAAGTATGAAAGTGGAAAGGGTTCGAAGTCTTACCAAGGTGTTCTGTTGTCACCTTGTATAGGCCCCTTGGGCCCGAAGGTTGAAAGAGGCCCTCCGGCCAAGAGCGCGCAAGGGGGCTGAGCCGAAGGGTGATAAACTCCTCCGCGAGGTCCCTCATGCTCATCTTCGAAGCCACCTTCCAAAGGAGCAGGATCCTCAAGCGAAGGGTGTCGGGGCTCGTCTTTACCACGCTTTCGCGCCGGTAAGAGATGAGCGCGTTGGTACTCCAAAGTGGAGAGTTCGCGCCAACGGAGGCATAGAACCATTCTTGATCCCACCTCGAGTACAACTTGCTATTGGCAGCCCTCGCTGGGAAGGCATCCTGATACTCCCTCCGAAGCTGGAAGTTAGCGCTTCCGAAGGCCAAAGCCCGCTTGACGCGGTCAATTCCCTCCCTTGGCTTCAGCTGGCAGTTGGCATCGTGAAGGGCTATGAAGACGCCGACGCGCCCCTCGTAGCCTTCGGCCCTCATGGCCCATTCAAACACCGCTAGCCTCACCACGGCGTTGGGCGACAATTGAGGAAGCTCGAGGTTGTAAGCCTTCAAGACTTGACTCAGCATCCCCACGGCTGGCAATCCGAGGCCGGCTTCGAAAAAAGCCTCAAATAGTACCACTTCATCAGCCCGAGGCCTCGGTATGTCCTCCGACTTCTCCGGCACTCGAAGCTAGATCTTCGGTGATTTCTTCCCCATGCAGGCCCTTCGGACAGACTCCTCTATCGAGATTGAAGCCCTCATCTCCAAGGTTTGCTCAAACTTATCTAATGGCGACCGAAGATCCCTCAGCCCCAACCGCCTCGCTGTAGGCTTCACTGCCGCTGCAGCCGTTGCCTGTGCCTAGGCAGAGCTCGAACTCGAGCCCAAGGCTAAAGCCTTCGAAGCAACTTTTTTCGGCATTTTTGTGGAGTTTCGGCTGTGAAGGACGCTAAGGCTTGCAAAGTGGGCTCCGCGCGAAGCTAGGGATGAAGAGAAGAGAACGAAGGATGCAAAGCGTTGAGAAGAAATGCAAATGAGAGGTGTGTCAAAGCCGTGTGCGGTAAACCCCTATTTATAGGCGGTAAAAATCCCGACGGTTCCGATGCCGAAGCCACTGATAGGTGGGCCTCAAGAGAAGCTGAAGCGAACCGGCGCACTGTAACGGTCAATTTTATAGCCGTTGCGAAGTCAGCTGATCTCCCCGAGGTCGTTCTGACACCCGAGGCAGGCAATTATTACCTGCACAAGTCGAAACCTCCTTCGGTCCAAGCTCTGAAGACCTGTCTTCTCTGAAGTTACCATTTTTACTGTCATTTGTCCCAAGGGCGCACGCACCCCTTCAGTCCCGAAGGCCTGCAGGCGAGGGGCTACAGTTCGGGGAATAAGTTTTTCCTTAAACAGGGGCCAAATGACGTCAGCCTCCGACGGGCTTTCGGCCCGGAGCCCGACATTGTCGAAGCATGTCCCTATCTGGTGAAGTTATTTCTAAGTCTCCAGGATCTTTTCGGAGCCCTCTGGAGCAAGGCCTCTGAACCCCTTTCAGAGTCCTCTGGAGCGAAGCCTCCAAGATCCCTTTGAAGTTTGCTAGAAGCCAAGTCTCAGACTAGCTGCGGAGTTATCCTCCGGGCTAGCTTCGGAGGTAACCTTCGAGCTTCCTTCGGAGTTAGCCTCCGGGCTATTTTCGGAGTTAACCTCCGAGTCCCTATCGGAGCTATCCAAAGCCAGTATACAGACACTCTTCAGCCGATTCGAAGCTAAGTCTCCGAGAACCCAGTTCGGAGTTCAGTTCGGATATACTTCGAAGTCTACTTCGGAGTGTCCTTCAAAGCCTTATTCACAGCCTCCGCCCAAGGAACTCTGGCCACTACTCCGAACCCAGAAAATATATGTACCCCGCTATAGTGTAGAAGTCATACAAGGGGCCTCTCTGCCCCTAGTATGTCATTTAGCTGGTCAAGAAGTGATGTTTATATGATATGTCTGTAAAGATGTTAAGCACTTTGTACAGTAGACTAGCCTTTTCCCTTTTTTGCCCCTATAAAGCCTATGACTTATAGAGGGCAATTAGGTCTTTTCCTTTGGCCTGCGTGCCTATAAAAAAGGGCCAAGCCCTTGTAATAGTTCAGCTCCTCTAGGGCCATGAGAGCCCTGGGATTCATTAGACTCCATCGAGGCATACTATGTCAAATCTACCACAAACTGGACGTAGGGCTATTATCCCTTAGGGAAGGTTCGAACCAGTATAAATCTTTTCTCCTTCTGAGAGAACCCTTCGAGGTTCGTCTTACACACCATACACACATACAAAACCTGTGCTGTAGCTAACACAATTGCTACAACAATCATCAAAACTCTTTTGACACTCCGGTGTCCATGCAAAATCTTCGGGCCCTTTCAATGCTTAGAAAATTGGCAAACTTCTCTCTACAGACCTTGCTAGAAACCTGCTAAGTGCTGCTAGGAGGCCAGTTAGCTTTTGCACCTGCTTTAAATTTTCTAGAGGAGCCATCATTTGTAATGCAGTTATTTGAGTAGGGCTAGCTTTGATCCCTCTACTCGAAACTAGATACCCTAAAAATTTTCCATCCTGAGCCCTGAAGATACATTTTTCGGGGTTGAGACAGACTCCACATGCCCGAAGGCTATCGAACGTTTCTGCTATGTCTAGGCTACGTTGGTGCTTTAAAGCACTCTTTATTACAATATCATCCATATAGGCTTCTACATTGTGGCCTATTTGATGACCTAGAGCTTTAGCAATTAACCTCGAAAAAGTTGCCCCGACATTTCTTAAACCGAAAGGCATTCTTACATAGCAGAAGACTCTTGAAGGAGTTACAAAGCTTGTTTGATTTCATCTTCGCGCATTAACTAGATTTGATGATAGCCAGAATACGCGTCGAGGAAGCTTAATAACTCCGAACCAGCCGTGGAGTCAACTAATTAATCAATTTGGGGCATGGGATAAGGGTCACGAGGGCATGCTTTATTCAAGGATGTAAAATCAATACACATGCGCCACTTCTCGGAGGATTTTTTTCTGACGAAGATTAGGTTGGCTAACCACTTCGTATGAGCTACTTCTTTGATAACCCCAGCCTTCAGCAATTTTCCACTTCTGCTTTAGCAAGGATGGCCCTCTCCGCGGATAACTTCCGAAGTCCTTGTCGGACAGGTCGAACCCTCGGGTTCACAAGCAAGCTATGGTCAATGATATCTCGACTGACTCCGGGAATGTCTTCATCAGACCAGGCAAAGACATCTAAATTTTCTTCCACTACCTTTTCTAACGAAATAGCGATTTCTGGAGGCAAATCTTTACCGAACTAGAAAGAATAGTCTTTGCCGACAATAACCTTCATTATAATAGAGATATCCTCCGGATTACCTTGTACATTGTTCACTTGTCTCGGGTCAAGAGGGGGGCCATGACCATATTCTTCTCTTCGCGCGGTGGCTTGATCTCCGAAGACAGTGAGTACTCCCGCTTGTGTGGGCATCTTCATACATAAATAGTTATGATGCGCCACGGCTCCAAACTGATTTAACATACCCCTTCTGAAGATAACATTATTGTTGGTGTAAAAGATTACGCTAATAGGTTTCTAGAGATTAGAAACTAACAAACGAAGTGTTTGTGATGTGAACTATTTCGAGCCTCTGAAGCGGATAATAGCTCAAAGCAGTTCGAAGATGTGTATTGAATAACTCAGTATTCGATCCTCATTACAGGGTAAAATGGGGGGCATTTATAGGCCAAAATCTTAAGGAAAAGACCCTTTTACCCCTCTGTTACAACCGACATAGTGGAAACTATTCGGTACCCTTAATAGGGCTAAAACGGTAAAGACTAATCTAATGAGAAAGAAGATAAGTCTTCCATCTTAGCTGGCAAGGAAGCTCTCCGAAAGGTCAATGTTCGAAGATATACTCCGAACTAGAGTCCGCCTCTATCCTTCGAACTTTTATTAGTATACTTCCGGAGTTAGATGCTGGAAACCTTCGATTAAATCACCTGCCTTTGTCTTGTTGCAACAATGGCCGTAAGGATGAAGTATTTTCCCCCAACAGTAGCCCCTCGAATACGCTTCTCCGCTAGATCTGTAACTTTAGGAAAGTAGTATATGCAAGAAAAATAATCATGCATAGGGGTTAACAGATTTAATCAACCTCCAAAGTATATGAATATTCAAAACTTCGAATTAACTCCTTATGAAAGTTACATTCGAACTATCTCAGAATTAACTTAAGAAGCCAGAAAGTTTTTTAGACTTAGAAGAAATAACTGTTGGCTTTTTCCTTCCAGCAGAAGTTACGCGGTGCGTTAACTTCGCGAGGTGTAACGGTCAATAATGCGAAACGGCAAATGTGAATAGTAAAAAATCGTGAGCCTAGGCTATAAATAGAGGACCCAGACGCTTCTCGAATACCCTTCTCACCGTCTTTGTGCAACCAAGCCCTAGCCTCCAGATTTTTGTTTTAGCATTCAGTGCGAGTTCATGGCGAAAACCAGTTTCAAGGCTCCTGGGGCGACTTCGGCCCTAGCCCAGCAGCAAGCTACGGCTGCGGCAGCGACAGCAACAGTAGCGGCGGCGGCTTCGGCGGCGGCGGCACCAGCAGTGGCGGCTTCTTCGGTGATGGCGGACCCCAGGCGAGAAATCCTCAGCAAGTTGGCCCCCACGATCTCCTCCGTGCTTCTTCGAAGTATCCGGACTAGTCTTATAAACTAGGGCCATCTACCTGCAAGAGAGAGACAATTGCAGCAGCAGTGGAGGGAAAGATTAGCTCGGAAGTCATCATCTGGAAACCTGGAAAGGAGGCCATCCCTTCACCAAGGCCTGGAGAAGTTGTGGTCTTCGAAGCTGGGCTAGGACTCCCTGCAGTGGATTTCCTATCAGAGGTACTGGACTTATTTCACGTCACCCTTCCTCAATTATCTCCGAACATGATAGCACGCTTAGCCATCTTCGAATGGGCGCTACGAGCTGAAGGCTACGAAGAAAGAGCAGAAATCTTCGCAGCACTACACAGGGCATCATGCCAACCAAAGACTTACCTAAGCTCGGAGGGGAGAAGATTGTGGTAGCCTTCGGCAGCATCAACTTCAGACTCCAGGACGAATTCCAACTAAGATTTCCAGTGAAGGCCATCAATGCCAGATGGTACACAGATTGGATCCTCTGGTGGTTCTATGCCGAATTTGGGGCAGGCAGTCGTCTGGCCGGACCTCTGCAGGACATATACTTCTAAAGGGAAGCCCAAGTTCACCCAGATCCCGGCCAGCTCGAAGCTCGTCTTAGCCTGCTCCAAAGGATTAGTCGCCGCATGAGCATGCGGGACTTAGCAGCGGAGTTCATCGGACTCCAAATTCCACCTTTGATGGCCAACTGGCCTATCACCTTCGAAGAAGATCCGAAGGGTGGACTCTGAAAAATCTCTTCGAACTCGAGCCCTGCAGGTAGCTTTGAAAATATGTTCTATATATATTTGTTTGATGAAATGACTAATGCCAACTTATCTTTTCAGCTTCTCAAGCCCCCATGACTTCGGAGCAAGTTGTTCGAGCTTCGGAGAAGATTCAGGGAGTTCCAACTCCGACCGAGAAGGAGTGGAGGACAAAGCTAGTGGGTAATTGGTAGCGGCTCAACCGAGTATGGGGTGTACTCGGAGTTGCTCCCCCTCTTCTTCCGGACTGGGTACCTTCATAGCAAGGGCCGAAGAAGAGGAAGGAAGATGTCGGGACTTCGGCTCCGGTTAAGACCCCAGCAAAAAAGGTAGCCCGAAAGCCCAAGAATGTGGCGCCTTCAAGTCTGGTGGCTTCGGTCTCCGATTCCTCTGAAGATGAGGGAAGAGTCCTCATCAACCTGATCACCGAAGACGAAAACCGGGCAGAAGTAAACACTAGCAACGCCGCAAGCGTGCCAGATGTTCCAGGTGGCTCCGGACAAGCTGGAACTTCAAATGTCCAGCCGGACTTGCCGCATGATGAAGCCCCTGTAACTGAAGGTGGAGTTGAAGTTACTGCTAGGCAAGCTTCGATTCCGGACGAAGTGGTAGATGTAGCCCCTAGAGAGGCTCCAATAGTCAACCCTTCGGTTCTAGACTTCGAGTCCGATGAAGACTTCGAAGTGGCCTTTGACCCTCTGAGCAGCCCCGTACTCACCCGCCGACAGGACTTCGGAGGTAAACTTCGCATGAACCATTTATTCTTTTCCCTGCAAAATTATGCAATATATAATACCTTTTGTTTCGGCAGGGTCCACTCCCATGGAAGTGGCGCCTCCCGAAGATACGGCTCCTGGAACCTCAACATCTCCGGAGCCGATTCCAGAAGTTGCACAGATGGGACCTGGAAAAGGTAAAGGCAAAATGGACCCCTTTCCTGCTCCGAACTCAGGATTAACTCCATCTAAATCAACAGACGGAGGTCAATCTGTGGAGGGGGGCAGTCTACTGAGGTCTCCGAAGATGCAACACAGCGCTCTGACCCTTCGCCAAACGAAGATGACCAAAGGGCTCTGTCTATGCTCCCCCTCCTAGCCCCTTTCCTGGAGCGAAGGACCGGACTTCAGACCCTGCTCGAGCCTTTGGATCGAGCTAATCGCGAAGTTGGAGAGACGGACCTAGTGGACATCCTTAGCGAAGCTGAGGGCTCAGAGCTCAATGCCGCCTTGGAACGGGCAGCATACCAGATACGAAGTATCTGCAAAACAAGTTTAATTTTAACTCATGAATAATCTCTCACCTTGCTTTTTTCTCTTCACAGCAAATAGTTTTGGCTCGAGCTGCAGCTGCCTCGAACGAGCGCGGAAGCCTTCGTCTTTAGGAGAGGGTACTGCTCTTCAGAAGAGTCTTAACGTCTCCGAAGTTTGAGTTTCCAGCTTAGACGAAATGGTTGCAGCGAAGAGGAGGGCCAGACAAAATCTAGAGGCTGCGAATAAAAAACTCGGAGCCGAACAAATTGTGCTTCGGGCCGAGGTAGAGAAAATGCGGGTAGAGCATGCCACGGCGGGGGCTGAGCTAGTTAAGCTCCAAGAGGAGAATGCTAAAGCCACGGAGGAAGCTAGCAACTTGCTTAGCCAGAAGAGTTCTTTGGCTACGGAGGCAGCTAGGCTATCCGCTGTGGTAGATGAGCTGACTTCGTCAAGGGATGCTTTGATTGAAGATAAGGTGAAGTCAGAAAAGGTAGCCGCGGAGGTCATGAACAATCTCTTAGGTGTTCTGGAGTACTTCGGTACTCTTTGGACACTACCCTCGAGTGACAATGTCCCCCTGCTGCGACGGCTAAAGATGATCCAAGGAGCTGCGAAGATGATGAAGACAGCAGGCATTCGGTATGGAGAGATCTTCGGCCAAGTGCTGCTCTCAAAGTTCTTTGCTACTACGAAGATCTAGGGCTATCGATAGCACCAGATTCGGGGGCGGCTCCCATTACCTTCGACGAGAACCAACTACTTAACCCTTTTGAATATGTGGCCGCAGCTTGGCAAGCCTTCCAAGCTTCATGGAGAGCCAAAGGTCGAACAACGATCAAGGTTTGGATTGATGAAGGTCACCGCCAAAAACAAGCTCGGTCTCAAGCTTCGAGCAGCCAGCTTTGTTTAGCTTTGTTTTAGGAGCCCAACTATGTAAAAAATATGGTTTCATATATTATGAATGAAAATTTATTTATCATGTTTTTAGGTTTCTCAACCTTGTATGGATGATGTCGAAGTATTAAACGTTACCGAAGAACTCTGCCTGCTATGGGCTACCTTCGATCTTTTAAAACTTCATAAACGCCCTCAATTTTTGATTCCTCGAGAGAGCTCTGGTGCAATTGCGCCCGAAATATGTAAAGATATATTATCTTATATTAAAGAGGAAGAAAAAGAAGTTGTTGGCGTAAAAGATTACGCTAACAGGTTTCTGTAGATTAGAAACTAACAAACGAAGTGTTTGCGAAGTGAACTATTCTAAGCCTCCGAAAGGATAACAACTTAGAATAGTTCGAAAGTGTGTATTGAATAACTTGTATTCGGTCCCTATTACAGGGTGAAATGGGGGGTATTTATAGGCCCAAACATTAAGGAAAAGACCTATTTACCCCTCTATTACAACCGACATAGTGGAAACTATTCGGTACCCTTAATAGGGCTAAGATGGTAAAAGACTAATCTAAAGAGAAAGAAGATAAGTCTTCCATCTTAGCTGGCAAAAAATATCTCAAAGAGCCTTAGTTCGAAGATATACTCCGAACCAAGGTCTATTTTCAGGCTTCGAGCTTGATCCAGGACGTCTCCGAAGATGCTTGTTTGGAAACCTTCGAATCCATTATCAGCTTTTGCACTGTTGCTGCAATAACCCTGAGGATGGAATATTTTCCCCCAACAGTAGCCCCTCGAATACGCTTCTCCATTAAGCCTGCAATGTTAGGAGAGCAGTATACGAAAGAAAAAATAACCAGGCGTAGGGGTTATTAGATTTTAACTTATCTCCGAAATGTATGGAGATATTAAACTTCGAATCAGTTTTAAGACAATTATTTTCGAACTATCTTAGAACCGACTCAAGAAGCTTGACAGCCTTTTAGACTTAGAAGAAATAGCCGTTAGCTTCCTTCTTCTAATGGAAGTTACAGAGTGCGTTAATTTCGGAGAAAAATAACGGGCAAGAATGCGAAACGACATGGACTAACGGTAAAGAATGTAAAGTCTAGGCTATAAATAGAGAGCCTAGAACTTTCCTGAGTACCTTTCCATCGCTCTCTTGCAAACAAACACCCTTTGAACCCTAGCCTCCATTCTTCCTCCAAAGCAACCTAGTAGCTTCAATGGCGAAGACCAAGAGTTCTGGAGCCCCTTCGGCCCTGGCTCTACAGAAGGCGGCTGCAGCGGCAGCGGCTGTGGCATTGGCGACAACACCTCCAACACCCGCAACGACATCCATGGCAGCAGGAGGGGGAAATCCCCAAAATGTTGATGATCAAGGTCTCTGCCCGCCATCAACGAAATACTTGGATCAATCCTTTCAACTAGGACCTTCTACCTGCAAAAGAGAATCACTAGCGGTCGCAGTAGAAGGGAAGATTAGTACGGGAGTCATGATCCGCAAACCTGGAAAAGAACTAATCCCGTCACCAAGACCCAGAGAAGTAGTCGTTTTCGAAGCCTTCTTCGAAGCTGGCTTAGGCCTTCCGGCAGTGGACTTCCTGGCCGAGGTGCTTGATTTGTTTCACGTCACTCTCCCTCAACTTTCTCCGAACGCAGTAGCTCATTTAGCTATCTTCGAATGGGCGTTGAGAGCCGAAGGTTGTGAGGGGAGGGCAGAGATCTTCACTGCGCTGCATAGAGCTTCGTGCCAGCCATAAACCTTCGTAGGCCCCGGAGGTGAAAAAGTAGTAGTAGCCTTCGGAAGTATTAACTTCAGGCTTCGGGATGAATACGCTCTTCAGTTTCCTGCTAAGGACATCAATGCTAGATGGTATACCGACTGGGTTATGAGATGGTTCTATGCCGAAGTTGGGGCGAGCAATCCTCTAGCCGGGCCTCTGAAAGACATCCATTTCCGGAAGGAAGCCCTAGTGCATCCAGACCAAGGTCAGCTCGAAGCTCGCCTCAGCCTACTTCAGAAGATCAGTCGAAGGTTGAGCATGCGAGACTTAGCCGAAGAGTTCCTCGGGTTACAAATCCCTCCGTTGATGGCCAACTGGCCTATCATCTTCGAAGAGGATTTGGAAGGCGGTCTCCGAAAAATTACTTCGACTTCGAGCCCTGCAGGTAACCTCGAAAACAACATATATTATGCATATTCATTCGAAGAAGTAACTAACTTAATTCATTTTTTAGCTTCTTCAGCCCCTATTACTTCGAAGCAAATCATACGGGCTTTGGAGAAGATTTTGGGCGCTCCAACTCCGACCGAAAAAGAATGGAGAATCAAGTTGGCGGGGAGTTGGGAAAGATTTAACAGAGTGTGGGCAATGCTGGAAATCACTCCGCCCCCTTTGATGGATTGGGTGCCTTCGGAGAAAGGACCCAAAAAGAGGAAAGCCGAAGCTGGGACTTCGAGCGCCGCCAAGACTCCGGTCAAGAAGGTGGCTCGGAAGCCAAAGAATCCAGCACCTTCGAGCCCAAGGGCTTCAGTCTCTGACTCCCAAGAGGACGAAGGGAGGTTGCTTGAGCGTCTGATAGACGAAGATGCATCTCAAAGGACTGCACAAGCCGATGTACCTGCGAACGTGCCGGAGTCTCGAGATAACCTTGAGCAACCAAGGACTTCGGTAGTTCAAGAGGATTTACCACAGGACGAAGTTCCTATGGATGAAAGTGGAGTCGAAGTCACTATGGCTTCGATTCCTGAAGAGGCAACAAGGACTGTCCAGGAAAATGTTCCTGCAGTCGAAGATTTGACGGCTGATTCGGACGAAGATCTAGCCTTCGATCCGCCAAACAGTCCAATGATTACTCCTCGCCAGAATGTCGAAGGTAAACTTCGAAAAATTCTTTTATGTTTATTTCGCGTATTTATACAATGTATAATACTTTCGTTTTTACCGAGTCCACTTCTGTGGAAGAGGTCCGTCAAGAAGATATAATCCCTGGACCTTCGACGACTTCGGAGCCAATCCCAAGAGACACTCAGATGGGGCCTGGAAGAGGCAAAAGAAATATAGACTCCCTCCCTGCTGCGAGCTCCGGATCAACTCCGTCTGATTCAATAGACGAGAGTCAATCTACCGAGGGGGGTCAGTCTCCGGGGGCTCCGAAGACTACAGGCCAACACTCTGGCCCTTCGTTAAACGAAGATGACCAACAAGCGATAAGTATGCTCCCCCTTCTAGCTCCTTTCTTAGAGCAAAGAACTGGTCTTTGGACTTTGCTCGAGCCTTTGGATCGAGCTAGTCGGGACATTGGGGAGACGAACTTAGTGGCCATTCTGAGCGAGGCGAAGAGCTCAGAGCTTAACGCTGCTATGGAGAGCGCAGCCTACCAGGTACGAAGCATCTCTGAAATAATATTAAGTTTACATACAAATAATTTCTTACCTTGATTTTTTCTTTTCGCAGCAAACAGTCTTGGCCCGAGCTGCAAATATATCAAATGAACGAGAAATCGCTCGCCTTCTAGAGGAAAACGAAACTCTTCAACGGAATCTCACTATCTCCGAAGGCCCAGTGGTTCAGATGGATAGTATAGTATCAACGGAGTGCAGGGCCAGACAAGGTTTGGAGGCTGCGAATAAGGAGCTCGAAGCAGAAAGAATTGTGCTTCAAGCAGAAATTGAAAGAATGCGGGCGGAGCACGCTACTGCGTGGACCGAGCTTGTCAGACTCCAAGAGGAGGCTAGCCAGCTTTTGAACCAAAAGAATTCCTTGACTACCAAAACTGCTAGACTTTCTGGAGTTCTGAGAGAAGTAACTTCGGTGAAGGACGCATTGATCGAAGATAAGCTGAAGTCCGAGAAGGTAGCTGCGGAAGTTATGGATCAACTCCTAGGTGTTCTGGAGTACTTCGGTACTACCGGAACACTTCCTTCCGATGATAACATTTCTCTTCTGCGCCGATTGAAAAGGATTCAAGGAGTAGCGAAGCAGATGAAGATAGCAGGCATTCGCTACGGAGAACTCTCCGAACAAGTGGCTGTTGTTGGCCTACTTCGTTATTACGAGAATCTGGGCCGATCGATAACTTCGGGCGCAGGAGAGGGCCCAATTACCTTTGACGACGAGCAGCTTCTGACTCCTTCCGAAGGTGTGGCTGCTGCCTGGCGAGCCTTCCAAACTTCATGGAGAGTCGAAGGTCGCTCTGCGATCAAGGCCTGGATCGATGAAGGACAATGCCAGAAGCAAGCTCGGACCCAAGCTTCGAGCAGTCAGCCTCCTCCGAATCCGCAGGTTTAGATATATCTTAGGATTTTTGACTATGTAAAGCTTTGTGCTCATGTACATTTATCAATGAAAATTTGTTTATCATATTTTTAGGCTTTGCCTCATACGGAAGATATCGAAGTATTAAACATTAACGACGAACTTCGCTCATTATGGGCTACCTTCGATCTTCTAAAAGCTTATAAACGCCCTCGATTTTTAGTTCCTCGAGATAGCTCCGGTGCTATTACTGCCGAAGTAAGCAAGGATATACTATCTTATATTAAAGAGGAAGAAAAAGAGGTTAACTTGGACACTTCGTCTTCTGAAGACGTTATATGGTCCGAAGACGAAGATGAAGCTCGAGGTAAAAAGCCTGAAGAACTTGGAAGCTGGGAAAGGAGCCCCGAACGGCTTCGAACTTGGGCCGAGCTTCAACAAGAACAGAAAGACTTTAGAGCTTCGAAGGGAGGCAAGAGAGTTAAACGTAAAGTTGTTAGAACTCCCGGCACTGGAACTAGTCGTTCCAACCCTAGCTCTAGAGATCGAAGAGGTCTTCGATTCCTTCTTGGTATAGATACCAATTTTCATGATGTAATCTGTAAACATATTCGTTCGAATAATGAATACCGATTTAAAATTGTCTCCCTATTTACTACTAGCCCCTCTTTGGGTATAAGCAAGTTCGAACTGTATTGAAAGATGGTTATGCGCAAAGAAAAAACTTCGGAGAACAATTTTTCGGGGTTCGGAGCCCCTCTGTAATTTAAAGATCTTTTAAAATCTTATAAAATGTCCTCGACTATTTGTAGTCTGAAGAATGGCGACTTAGTACCCTTTGTTTTTTTGAAAGAAATCATTTGAGATAACTTTCAGGACACCTTTGTGTCTTAGATAATTTGTCACTTTGGACTATGTTAACAGACATTCGAAGCTCATGGCTCAAACTCTGTTTTGCTTTGGCCACCTTCGGCTCTTTTTTGCGAACTCTGTCAAACATGTGGTTTGGAGTTTGCAATGGTCTCTTTGGACTCTTTTTACGGATGCCTACCAGCCAATGGCTTGGGCTCCGCATATTTTGGCCACCTTCGGCTCTTTTTACGAAGTCTACCAGCCAATGGCTTGGACTCCGCATATTTTGGCCACCTTCGGCTCTTTTTACGGAAGTCAACCAGCCAATGGCTTGGACTCCACATATTTTGGCCACCTTCGGCTCTTTTTACGGAAGTCTACCAGCCAATGGCTTGGACTCCGCATGATGTGGTTTTGGGCTCTTTTACGGATGCCTACAAGCCAGTGGCTTGGACTCCGGATTATGTCAGCCCCCATGTCTGAAGCTTCGAACCAATGATTCGAAGTCCGAAAATATGATTCAGCTTTATGACACTTCCCTCTCGGTCAACCCCGCGGTTCCAGTGCGTCCACTCAGAAGCTGGAAGTTTATGAGGGGAAGGCACTATCTGAACCATATGTTTTATTAATTCAGAAGATGATTACAAGTGATTTACAAGGAGCCCTTATGCGAAGTATCGCTTTAAGTGCTCCGCATGCCAAGTATGTGCTAACTCTTCACCTTCTAAATTAGCTAATTTAAAAGAGCCAGGGCGTCCTGAACAAACAATTAAATATGGACCTTCCCATTTATTTCCTAATTTCCCTGGCGCTATAATGCTTCGCAGAACAAGATGACCCGGCCTAAGCTCATTGATCTTAACCTTCGGGTCATACCAAGTCATCGTCTGCTGGTGATATTTTGATAAATTAGCCACAGCTCGAAGTCTTGTTTCTTCTGATAAATCTAACGAAGCTTCTCTTTCTTCTTCAATATCCGGTTCGGTGCTGCGAAGTGATCCTCCTTTGAGCTCCGTTGGAGTCATAGCTTCATCTCTGAATAGTAATCTGAATGGAGTAAAACCTGTGGACCTTGTTTGCGTTGTCCGAATGGACCACGAAATCTTCGGAAGCTCTTCGGTCCACAATCCTTTTGCT
The DNA here is from genome assembly GCA_019279435.1 of Zizania palustris. Taxonomy (NCBI): domain Eukaryota; kingdom Viridiplantae; phylum Streptophyta; class Magnoliopsida; order Poales; family Poaceae; genus Zizania; species Zizania palustris. The sequence continues at coordinate 21,565,845 of JAAALK010000285.1, read as the reverse complement.
AATCCTACTATCCTTCGATTTAGCCCTGACAAAATATTTCCATTGGCTCTTTCTACAGCTCCATTAGACTGAGGATGCCTCACTGCAGCAAAACACAATTGGATGCCTAGATCTTCGCAAAACTTCCTGAAAGGTTCTGCATCGAACTGTGTTCCATTATCAACTGTAAGTTGTCTAGGCACTCCGAACTGGCAAATGATATTCTTCCAAAAGAATTTCTGTACATTGTTCGAAGTGATAGCTGTTAAGGGCTCTGCTTCTACCCACTTGGAAAAATATTCAATAGCTACCACTGCAAACTTTAGATTTCCCTTGGCTACTGGAAAGGGACCAATTAAATCCATACCCCATCTGGCCATAGGCCATACTGGAGCAATAACTTGAAGAGCTGTTGGTGGGCGATGACTTCGTCGACCCATCCACTAACATCCTTGACAAGTGCGGACTAAGCTCTCTGCATCAGCTGTTATTGTAGGCCAATAAAGCCCCTGGCGAAGTGTTTTTCCTGCCAAAGCTCGAGGGGCTAAATGGCTACCGCAAAGGCCTTCATGAATTTCTCGAAGGATTTCTTGACCTTCGGCTTGAGATATACATCGGAGTAGAGGGGAACATACTCCGGCCTTGTATAAAATACCGTTGATTATTTGATAATTTCTAGCCCTGAGTTTCAATCTTGAAAGCTGTGGCTCTTCAGGCAAATTTGTTCCTCCTTGCAAAAGTTCCATGATTGAATTTTTCCAATCTGCACTTGGAATGCAAAGAATCTCTGCAGAGGGAATTTGTGGCACCGAAGGTGTACTGAGCTCCTCATAGAAGGCTTCTTCTGGAACATCCACAGCTCCGGCTGCAGCTTTTGCTAAGATGTCCGCTTGCATATTTTCTGCTCTTGGTATACTCCGAATGGAAATACCCTTGAAATGTGCTTCGACTTTACGGATTTCTTCTAAATACTTTGCAAGCTGTGGATGTCGAACTTGAAAACTTTTATCTACGTGCCCTGCTACTATCTGAGAATCTGTCTTTATAACAACTCTTGTAGCCCCTAGAGCACGTGCTTTTCGGAGTCCCAATAAAATCCCTTCATACTCCGCTATATTATTGGTATACTTAAAGTTGAGTCTTGCGGAGTACATTGCTCTTTGCCCTGAAGGCGAAATCAACACTGCTCCAATGCCTGCTCCGGATGCTTGGAAAGCCCCATCGGAATAAACAGTCCAAACTCCATCACTTGACTTCTCCGGAACTAAAGTTGCAGGTGGAGTCCATTCTGCTACAAAATCTGCTAAGACTTGCGATTCGATTGCTGTCCTTGCTAGGAAAGATATGCCGAAGGGTGCTAGCTCAACTGCCCACTTCCCAATTCTTCCAGTGGAATCCTTACTTCGGAGCATATCTCCCAAAGGATACGAAGTTGGTACAATTACATTGTGAGCCAAAAAATAATGTCTTAATTTCCTCGAAGCCATTATCAGAGCATAAACGAACTTCTCGAGTTCGGAGTATCTTGTCTTCGCTCCTGATAATGCTTCGGACACAAAATAAACAGGATTTTGTACCAACTTCCCATTGAAATCCACTTCTCTGACAAGGACTGCACTGACAGCAGAACCTGTAGCTGCAAGGTAAAGGAGTAGGGTTTCATCCGCAGTAGGCACCGTGAGTGTAGCGAGATTACTGAGATACTCTTTAATATCCTCGAAGCTCCTTTGACACTCTGGTGTCCATGCAAAATCTTCGGACCCTTTCAATCCTTTAAATATAGGCAAGCTTCTCTCCGCAGACCTTGATAGAAACCTGCTAAGTGCTGCCAGACGTCCAGTCAGCTTTTGCACTTGCTTTAAATTTTCCGGAGGAGCCATCTTTTGTAGCGCAGTTATTTGAGTAGGGCTAGCTTCAATCCCCCTGCTTGAAACTAAATACCCTAACAACTTTCCAGCCTTAGCTCCGAAGATACATTTTTCGGGGTTAAGACGGATCCCACATGCCCGAAGGCTATTAAATGTTTCTGCTAAGTCTAGGCTATGTCGGTGCTTTAAAGCACTCTTTATTACAATATCATCCATATAGGCCTCCACATTGCGACCTAATTGATGACCTAGAGCTTTAGCAACTAACCTCGAAAAAGTAGCCCCGGCATTTCTTAAGCTGAAAGGCATTCTTACATAACAAAAGACTCCCAAAGGAGTTACGAAGCTTGTCTTGATCTCATCTTCGCGCTTCAACCATATTTGATGATAACCAGAATACGCGTCGAGGAAGCTTAATAACTCCGAACCTGCGGTGGAGTCGACCAATTGATCAATTCAGGGCATGGGGTAGGGGTCACGAGGGCATGCTTTATTCAAGGATGTGAAATCAATGCACATGCGCCACTTCCCGGAAGATTTCTTTTTGACGAAGACTGGGTTGGCTAACCATTCTGTGTGAGCCACTTCTCTGATAATCCCGTCCTTCAACAATTTTTCAACTTCGTCCTTCGCCAGAATAGCTCTTTCTACAGACATTTTTCGGAGTCCTTGCCGAACAGGTCGGGCCTTCGGGTTTACAAGCAAGCTATGTTCAATGATATCCCGATTGACTCTGGTGATATCTTCGTCAGACCAAGCGAAGACATCTAAATTCTCTTCCACCACCTTTTCCAAGGAGGTTGCAACTTCTGGAGGTAAATCTTTACCAAATTGAAATGTATATTCTTTACCATCTTTAACAATAACCTTCGCTGCAATCTCTCCTTCAGGACTTGGTCTTGGAAAGGATTTCTTTGAAGCTTCGGAAAGGGCTGAAAAATTTTCTTGATTATCTTGCACATTGTTTACTTGTCTTGGATCAAGAGGGGGGCCATGACCATATTCCACTCTTCGGGCGATAGCTTGATCTCCGAAGACAGTAAGAACTCCTGCTTGCGTGGGCATCTTCATACACAAATAATTGTGATGCGCCACAGCTCCGAACTGGTTTAGCATACCTGTTCCGAAGATGACGTTGTAGGCATATGGGGCATCTACAACATCGAAGATTACTTCCTCAGTTCGGGCCAACAAACCTTCTCCGAAGGTAACTTCCAGGCCTATTTGGCCGAGTGCATCAAGCGGAGGTCCTGCGAAGCCTTGCAAAGGACGAGCTGCTGGAAGAAGGTGCTTTCTGGAGATGCACAATTGATCGAAGGCTTGAACAAAAATAATGTCTGCCGAACTGCCTCCATCAATCAACACTCTTCGAACTTCAGTGCCCGCAATATCAACAGTAATAACAAGTGGGTCTGCATGTGGAAATTTAATGCCAGCTGCATCCTCCGTAGAAAAAGATATTGGTACATGAGACCATTCTGGCATAGCAGCTGCAGATGACAAAGTCCCAATGTGGCCCACTTCTCTAACGTAGTCCCTTCTCTTCTTTTTGACATGCTTCCGAGGGTACCTCCTCCGGAGATGGGGAGGACTACTCTTTTCCCTCGGTCTTGCCCTTCTTCTTGCTTCGGAGGTGGCATAACATTGGCAACCGGAGGGCGTCTTGCGGCTTCGAAGTTTTCTATCCGCGCCACAGCCTGCACCGGCTCCGGGCGCGCTTGAGCTGGAACTCGGTCAGTAGTACCTCGACCCGAAGTTCTTTCTAAATATTCTCCTCTTAGAGTGAGTATAGCCTTGCAAGTATCAGTTGCATGGCTTCGGTTTTCACCATGGATGCAGCAGAAAAGGGTCTGGCCTTTGCCAGCCGTTTTCCCTGGCGGCCTCCAGCCGCTGACTTTGTTCCCCGAAGGTTGTGGAGCTCTATGTGTGAAATTTTTCGGGGGTGCAATGTTCAAGACTTCAGAACGAGGATGCTTTTGCCCCCTTCTCCGATCATGTTGAACTTCGAAGACTGGTTCTTGCGGCTGTGCCGAAGTTTTTACTTCTACTTTTACTTCCTGCAATATGGATGGAGTAGTTGCAGTTCTTCGAAGCCAACCTTCTTCCGACCTTGCATACTCCTCAAAGTATGACATCAGCTGAGAAACCGAGGATATGCTTTTCCGATGAAGCTTATCCAGGAGGCCTTGATGAGTGACACCTTCCCTAGCTGCATCAACTACCGAAGATGTAGACAACCCTCGGATCTACGACTTCGTATGAGCGAAGCGCTTAAAATATTCCCTCAATGTCTCTCCGGGGAGTTACTTCACCTGGAAAAGGCTTCCCGTCGACATTGAAGGCACGAAGGTTCCTTGAAAATTGCTTACGAACTTCTTCTTGAGCTGCCCCCATGAATTAATTGATCCTGGCTTTAAAGACCAGAACCACCTTAATGCCACTCCTTGAAGAGCTAAGGGGAAACACTTTGCCTTGGTATCTCGAACTCCTCCACTAGCTTCAATTGCTAGGGCATAAGAACGGACAAATTCTCCAGGATCCTCATCTCTGGCATACTTACAGAGCTTCGAAGTCTTAAACTTCGGGTCGAATCGAACTTTCTGCAGCTCAGGATGCAGCGGAGATTCAGTATCGAAGGAGGCGTTCTCCGGGGCTTCAGGATAGATGGGTTCGTCGTCTTCAGGCACTTCTGGAATAACCGGGATGGCTTGAGAACGAAGTCTATTCGCAGCTTCTTGCCGCCATCTAGCTACTTCGGCTTGAAGGCTGGCCATTTGAGCGGCCATATCTCCAAGATTGTCTTCATCTACTCTGGAAGGATCTTCCGGGTCTTGAGAACTGAGAGGATCAGTTCGAAGTGGGATTGAAGGTGGAAGAGGGACTCCGGGTGGTTGAAGTATAGAGGGAGTTGGCGGAGGAACTCCGTATGTTCGAGGGATGGAAACTCCTTCCGGAGTTTGAGGTGGGGGGAACGTCGAAGGCCCTCCGACCTCAACCGTGTCGGATGGTGCCTCTCCGGAGATCCGAGAGGACCTCCGAACAGGGTTACGAGGTGCACTCCGCTTAGGAGGCATGATGTAAGAAGTTGGTAGAGAACGAAGTTTCTTGGACTAGGTTCCCCACGGACGGCGCCAACTGTTGGCGTAAAAGATTACGCTAACAGGTTTCTGTAGATTAGAAACTAACAAACGAAGTGTTTGCGAAGTGAACTGTTCTAAACCTCCGAAAGGATAACAACTTAGAATAGTTCGAAAGTGTGTATTGAATAACTTGTATTCGGTCCCTATTACAGGGTGAAATGGGGGGTATTTATAGGCCCTGAGAAACCAAGGGTGGTTTCGGTGTTTGTGATGAGTGATTGACAGGATTTTTACCCTCTGTTCGAAGGGTACCTCCAGAGGGGCTTCGGAGGTGGTTTCTCCGAAGGGTCTTCGGAGGTGTTTGCTTGCTGCGGCTGTGCAGCGGAGTGTGCCTGTCGGAGGGGTCCGGCAGTACACGATTACTGGGTTCGTACCGAAGGCTTCGGTACTTTGGGCGGTACACCGGAGTGTGTGCCGGAGGTTGCTAACCCGGAGAGGTCTCCGGAGTACTGGATACACTTGTTTGCTTTTCTGTGGTGCGCAGGGACTTCGGAGGCGACGGACAAGGTTCGAGCCAGGTGAACCTGGGTCAAGCGGGAGGCTTGATGCTAGGGGAGCGGGGAGCTCCGTCATGGTGGCTGCGAAGGTGGTCCGGGTCGGTCCTCGGGTTGAGGCGTGCCAGGTGAAGGCAGAGAGTGCGGAGCGTGGCTCCGGCTGAAGGTACTCCGAGACAGAGTCCTCGGAGGTGAGGCACTTCGAAGGAACTCCGAATGGAGTGACTTCGGAGTTGGTGGATCAAGTCCTCTGCGGAGGCAAGGGTTCGAAGTGTGCTCCGGAAGGAGACACTCGAAGCTGGCCCGACGAAGGTCTGAGAAGTCGAGGCGCATCGAAGGCATGGTCCGGGTGAGGCTCGTCGAGGAATGTGCTCGGGGAGAGGCACTGCGACGAAGTGCTCATGGAATGCTTCATGCGAAGGCCTTGGACGAAGGAGGGACTTCGAAGGGTGGTACTCCGAAGGTGGGGCTTCGGAGTGAGGTTGACTTGAGGTGCTTCGGCCATGCATGGCTTCGGTACACGGACGGACGGTGTTCGAGCTGGGAGTAGCTGCGAAGCCGTGGTGATCCACTCCGGAGGTGGTGGTGCGAAGGCTCAAGGGCTTTGACGGCTTCGGCTCAAAACCGTCACTGTATCGAAGGACTTCTTCGGCGGAGCGAAGGCCAACAGGCTGCAGGCTTCTCGCCGAAGCTTCCGCACCCCTCGCGTGCGAAGGGAGGTTCCAGAAGTCAACACTGTAAAGGCTGACACTGTCTGTTCTGAAAAAAGCTGACACTGTCCCCTAGGGGTAATGTAGTCACTTCCTTAGGATGAAGCCATGGGCTATAAATATGGGGGCTCGGTAGGTAACATTTAACACTTTGAGCATTTACTGTTGAGCTCCTGTACACACAGACCTCGCTGGTTTTCATCCAGAGTTCAATATATTTTGTGTTCCTTGTTCAAGCGGCGAAGCCCTGTTTTTCTTGTGCTTTTTGCTTGAGATCGCTTTACATACCTCGCTAGTCATTGTGCACCGAAGCTTGTTTAGGCTAAGGGTGTTTTTCACGCGAAGTGTGTTTTTTAGTGTGCTGTCGCTCTGTGTAAAACGAGGTGAGACCTCGCTACTTACTAGCGAAGCCCTGATCGTATCCCGTAGTGCTTCTTGAGTCGAAGCCCTTAGCGTAGTCCGTTTTGTGTGCGTGTAGACCTTCGCGTACGAAGCCCAGCACCAGTTGCTGTCGCCAAGTACTTGGTCGAAGTCTTCAGAGGGCTGTCCACTCTTGCGAAGGGTTAAGTGCGAAGTCTGCTCAAAGCACCTTGTGTGCGGAGCCTGCACTGACTTAGCAGAGTAGATTTTCGAGGGTTGTTAGTGGAGCGAAGTCTTCTTGGCTTCGAACTTTTGCTCCTGCGAAGCCTGTGTTCGGAGCTGTCGAAGTACCTCCGAACCAGACCTTCGAAGGTTGTGTTCGAAGCCTGTTCCGCAGAAGACAGAACAGAACCCAAGGCTAAGTTTTTAGCCCGAAATTTTAATAGCTCCCATTCACCCCCCCTCTGGTCGCCGTTTCCGGTCCAACAATTGGTATCAGAGCAGGTTAAGATCACCAGTTGACCTTAACCGGTTTTGTGATCTGTTGGCGTCATGGATAGAGGCAGTAAAATTCCTCTGTTCGATGGGACAGATTTTGCATATTGGAAGGTGCGCATGGAGGCTTACTTGTTAAGCCAAGGAAATGCAATTTGGGAGATTGTGGACTCACAATACTCCATCCCTGATACCCGCACCACTCAAACTGAAAAAGATCAATATATTGCCAACTCGAAGGCAAGGAACATTCTGTTTATTGGTTTGAGTCGGAGTGAGTTTGATAGGGTGCAGCACCTTAGGACTGCTAGGGAAATTTGGACAACACTCACTGTCTTTCATGAGGGCTCTGCACAGATTAAGGCCAGGCGCCAAAGCACCTACAATCAAAAGTATCAGCTGTTTGTGCAGGCACCTGGTGAATCTGTAGATGCCATGTTTTCTCGCTTTGACGCGATAGTGAGTAACTTGCGATCCAACGGGACACTTGCTTACAGTGATCATGATAGGGCTATCAAGCTTCTCTATGCTCTTGACCGTAGCATATGGGAAGTGAAGATATCCAGCATTGAGGAGTCCACAGGCTATGACACATTGACCTGTGACGAATTCTTTAGCAAGCTGAAGTCCACAGAGATTGCCAAGGCATCTCTTGCTGTGCACAGAAGCTCTTTGCCACAGCCATTGGCATTGGTTTCTAGCACTAGTCATGGCACCACTGCAGAACCAAGCACATCAGGCACTTGTGTTCTAGCAGATGGTTTTGCTTTGTCCTCCCTGGTCTCCATCACAAAGGAGCAGGTGGATACTCTAGCAGATGATGAGCTTGCTCTCATTGCCCGGAGGTTCACCCGCTTTCATCATGAGAGACGGGATCAGAGGAGAAGTGGTTTTAGTGGTTGCTATGAATGTGGCGACACTTCTCACATCAAGGCTAATTGCCCCAAGATCAAAAAGAGAGATGAGAGTGACCGCCCCAAATACCACAAAAAGGAGAGGAAGCCCTTTGTGAAGGGCAAGCGCGGCAAGATGGCTAAGAAAGTAGCCAAGGCCGCTTCCAGAGCCTTTGTTGCTGCTCTCAGCGACATCGACACTTCCTCAACTGAGGAGTCGAGCTCTGAGGAGGAGGAGTCCCCAAGGAAGGAGGACAAGAAGGACAAGAAGGGACGTGACTTCACCGGCCTTTGCTTCATGGCCGACAGCGATCACAGCGGCGATGAGCTTGACTCATCTGAGGTAAACCTATCATCTGACCAGCTTCTAATTAAATTAGATGAGCTGAATGAAGTAGTACTAGGTCAGGATAGATTACTTGTGCAAGCCGCTAGAGAAAGAAAAGACCTTAGACTTAGGCTAGAATCTGTTTCTACTGAATATGCCATGCTTAAGTCTAAATTTGATGATGCTGAATGTGAATCATGTTCTGTTGTCATGAGTGAGCTTGCTCAGTTGCGTTCTGTTCATGCTCAAACTCTGTTTGAGCTTGAGACTGCACAGAAGCAACTTTTGGAGGTGGATTCTAGACCTCGTGATATTATTGATTGCATGAACTGCTCTTTATTGCGCGATAGCATTAATTTACGTGATAAGCATGTTCATGATTTAGAGGCTAGATTGGAGAGGGCCGGTAGTTCTAAGGATGTGCAACCTGTTTGTGACACTTGCATTACCCTTAAGGACCAACTAGGCACTGTTAGAGAGCGAGCAGAAAACCTCATGTCTGAAAATGAATACCTTCTTTCCGTGGTAAACAAATGCACTGAGGGAAAGGGTAGGATGGATTTGCTCTTGGCCAAGACCAAGTTGTGTGCTGACAGAGCAGGGGTAGCTCTAGGTTTGGGTTTTGAGAGGATAGCTTCAGACAGTAAGACCAAAACTGTTTTTACCTCTCCCACCACCCTAGAGAAAGAGAGAGCTCTGTTGGACACCCCATCAGCCAAAAAGCCTACCCATCCACCAAAGAAAACCACTCCTCCTGCCAAGAAAAATCCTCCCAAGAAAACAACACAGAAGAAACCCAAGGAGCCTGTGAGAGTTGCTCCTGTGACCCATGAGAGTGCCCCTAGGAGAGTGTTTCATTGTTCTTATTGTCAGCGGGCGGGTCATTTGATCGGTTTCTGTTTCCGTCGCATCAAGGATGAGCGACGTGCACAGGCGATGAGCTATCAGGACATGCATTACCCATCTTTAGGTATGCATGAGTCTGAGTATTACTCTCGTCCTGTTTTTGAGGCTCCTCGTGCTTCTCGGAGAGGTTTTGCTCCTCGAGGTGTTCACCATGTTCCATATGGTGGTAGACCTCGGGCGAGTAGCTTTGTACCTCGTCAGAGTAGGAGACCTCGACATGCTTTGCGTTCTTTGCATGTAGGTAGACCTCGCACTTTGCATCATTCTGATTTTTATGTGCGTAGACCGTCTATTTTTACTGTGCCTACTACTCGTGTCACTCAGTGCTGGATGCCTCGTCATTATTTTACTCACCCCAGCACTGAGCGATCGAGACGTTCTTATCATGTGTAGGCGACAGGTCGAGGCTTGGAGGGCACGTGGATCATGGACTCCGGTTGTTCGCGCCACATGACCGGAGATGCAGCTTGGTTCTCCAGCCTCACCACAACCAAGCAAAGGGAACATATCACCTTCGGAAACAATCGAAGGAGTAGAGTGAAAGGTAAAGGTGTGGTAAGAATTAATTCGAATTTCACTCTCAAAGATGTTGCATTGGTTGAAAACCTGGGATACAATTTGCTGTCTGTATCTCAGTTGCTTGATGAGGGCTTCGAAGTGCGATTTCATCGCGATACTTCGCAAGTGCTCAATTCTGATGGCGTTGTGGTGTGTAAGATCTTTAGGGTTGGGAGAGTCTTTGGAGCTGATTTTTCAGAGTCATCTGGTTCTTCTCATTGTCTTGTTGCTCATTCGACTTCTGAGCTTTGGAAGTGGCATAGGATACTAGGGCATATGAGCTTTGAGTTGCTCGCTCGTCTGAGTGCCCTAGGTTTGATCCGAGGATTGCCCAAGCTCAAGTTTGAGAAGAATTTAGTTTGCGCTCCGTGTCGACATGGAAAAATGATTGCCGCTTCGCACTCGCCAGTCACAACAGTGATGACTGAACAGCCCGGAGAACTTCTCCATATGGACACTGTAGGTCCCTCTCGGGTTAGTTCTTTAGGCGGCAAGTGGTATGTTTTAGTTATTGTCGACGATTTCTCTCGCTACTCTTGGGTCTTCTTTCTTGCCAGCAAGGATGAAGTGTTTTCACACTTTTGGAGCTTGGCTTTGAGACTTTTCACTGAACTTCCCGGTGCATTAAAATTCATTCGAAGTGATAATGGCACTGAGTTCAAGAATAGTCTCTTTGTTGACTTTTGCATGGAGCATGGCATAGAACATCAATTCTCTGCTCCGCGGGTTCCTCAACAGAACGGTGTTGTTGAGAGGAAAAACCGCACTTTGGTTGAGATGGCTAGGACGATGCTTGATGAGCATAGGACTCCTAGAAAATTCTGGGCTGAGGCTATGAACACTGCTTGTTACATCTCAAACCGAATTTTCTTGCGCTCAATTTTAAACTTAACTTCTTATGAGCTACGTTTTGGGAGATAGCCCAAGGTTACTCATCTTCGAGTTTTTGGCTGTCGCTGTTTCATCCTAAAGCGTGGAAATTTGGATAAATTTGAGTCGCGATCTTCTGACGGGATCTTTTTGGGTTATACTACTCATGGTCATTCTTATCGTGTTTATAACTTGGAAACTAACACTGTCATCGAGTCATGTGATGTGACTTTTGATGAATCAACCCCCTCTGTTAGTTCTGCTTTTGAACAGGCAAATGAACACGACATGGAACAGACCTTATTCGAAGACGAAGATCCCGGAGAATTCGAGGATGATCCCCTACTACCCTCGACATCAACCCCCGAAGCTGACCCCGCTTCAACTACTTCGGCACGAGGTCCCGAAGCGACTACCTCAACATCGGTCATCTTGGACCACTCCAACGCACAAGTTGAGGGGGAGACTGCATCCCGCCGCGAGGCTCCACATCATGTCCAAAGGATGCACCCTCCCGAGCAGATCATTGGTGAGCTTGATCAAAGGGTAACTCGTTCTCATGCCCATTTCACTAATGCTGCTTTTGTTGCTTCTTTCGAGCCCTTAGATGTTAGTCATGCACTTTCTGATTCTAGTTGGATCAATGCCATGCATGAGGAACTTGAAAATTTTGAGAGAAACCAAGTCTGGACTTTAGTTGATCCTCCACCAAATGTTCATTTCATTGGAACAAAATGGATTTTCAAAAATAAACAAGGGGAGGATGGAACAATTGTTAGAAATAAGGCTAGACTTGTAGCTCAGGGCTTTTCTCAACTAGAAGGGATTGATTTTACTGAAACTTTTGCACCTGTTGCTCGCCTTGAGGCCATTAGGATTTTGCTTGCCTTTGCGACATCCCGGGGATTCAAACTCTATCAAATGGATGTCAAAAGTGCTTTTCTTAATGGCTTCATAGTTGAAAATGTTTATGTAAAACAACCCCCTGGTTTTGAAAACCCCAAGTACCCACATAAAGTCCTTAAACTTCATAAGGCTCTTTATGGACTCAAGCAGGCCCCTCGGGCTTGGTATGATAGACTTAAGTCTTTTCTGCTTGAGCGAGGGTATTTGATGGGCTCTATTGATAAAACTTTGTTTACTTTCAAGCATGGCAAAGATTTCCTCCTAGTGCAGATTTATGTGGATGATATCATCTTTGGTGGCTCTTCTCATGCTTTAGTTGCCGAGTTTGCAGATACCATGAGCAGGGAGTTTGAAATGTCGATGATGGGTGAACTCACCTTTTTCCTTGGTTTGCAAATCAAGCAAAGCAAACAAGGTACTTTTGTCCACCAGACAAAGTACACCAAGGACCTGCTCAAGAAGTTCGACATGTCCGATGCGAAGCCCCTCGCCACTCCAATGGCTACATCTGTAGCATTGGACCCTGACGAAGATGGAGAAGCTGTAGATCAGAAGGAGTTCCGGAGTATGATTGGCTCCCTCCTCTACTTGACTGCCACGAGGCCGGACATACACTTCGCAGTATGTCTGTGCGCTCGTTTTCAGGCTTCACCACGAGCTTCGCACCGCCAAGCGGTTAAGCGCATCCTAAGGTATCTCAAACACACCCTTGAATTTGGCATATGGTATTCATCGTCTTCATCTTTATGTCTTAGAGGTTATTCAGATGCGGATTTTGCTGGGTGTAGAATTGATAGGAAGAGTACCTCTGATATTTGTCATTTTCTGGGTACTTCTCTGGTTTGCTGGTCTTCCCGCAAACAGTCTAGTGTTGCTCAATCGACGGCTGAGGCCGAATATGTTGCTGCAGCTAGCTGTTGCTCTTAGATTTTGTGGATGGTTTCCACTTTGCGGGATTTTGGGTTAGATTATAAGAGTGTTCCACTTTTCTGTGATAACACTAGTGCTATTTGTATTGCAAACAACCCGGTTCAGCACTCCAGAACCAAACACATTGATGTACGGTATCATTTTCTCAGAGATCACAATGAGAAGGGTGATATTGAACTTCAATATGTTGATACCCAACACCAGCTTGCCGATATTTTTACAAAACCCCTTGATGCTTCTCGATTTGCTTACTTGCGCGGGGAACTTGGTATTTGTCATCCCTACGGCATTTTGTGAGGGGGAACTGATTTCAATTGTCTTGCATATGCTCATTATGGGTGAAATTGCACTTACATCTTTTGCTAATATATGCCTGCTTTTAATTCAAAGAAATCATGTCAGCTCAGCTCTATGAAATATGTCTGGAACGTTGGTTGTGCATGATGTTTTATTTTCTAAAATCAAAACTTGCTCACTGCACAATCTTGTCTCTAGCTTGTTTAGGAAGGACTGCTTTTAGCTATCTTTTATCTACTTGACAGCAAGACACTGTTCCTTGGATGCTAAAATTTGCAACTTGAAAAATTGTGTTCTTTATTCATGGATATTCATCAAAATAACTTATTCATCTGAATCAAAATCAAAAATCCATGATTTGCCTGGTTTAAATGAAAAGATCCAGGAGGGTTTGTTTGTCGCACTACTCTATTCTAGACTGCTTACCATTGCACTTTGGTCTGAACTGGAATAGTGTAGTGTATGCCAAAATCACCGCCTTAAGCTTCAGATGGCTTCCATGCCTAGGCTTGGCCTGATTGGAAAGTATAAGGTGGACAAACAAATAACCCCTGGCATTAAGATAAAGAACAACAACATTAATTAATCATCAAGTTTGCTCTCACAGCTCCTTTTGAACAAGACTTGTCTGCCTAGGGTAGAATTTGTTAGCTTTGCGCAGTCCTTGCCTTCACATGTCTAGATGCTGTGATTAAGTGGTGATGCTTTTTACTTCCACATGACAAAATCACAAGCCATCATCTTGTTTCACAGATTGTTAAATTGAGTTGAGCACATGATCATTAGTGTTAATGTTGGCATATTTTTGCATTATATGTCCTTGCAATTCTGCTCATTTCGAAGCTTTGCACCTTTTGACTGCTCCTTGATGCTTGCATTGCCAAAGGGGGAGAGATTTTGCTATGTTCTCTGCTGCAAGAAGGCATAATTTCTAAAGGGGGAGAGATTTTTGACATAAAGGGGGAGAAAAATTTGCTCAACTCAGGGGGAGTTGTTATCAAAGGGGAGATTTGCCAAATGGGCTTTTATTCTTTTACAAAGGGGGAGAAAAATTCTTTTATCAAGTGACATGCTTTGGCTCTTTTCTGAGTTTTTATGGTCACTTGTGTGCTGAAAATTTTACATTTTCTTGAACTTCGATTTGGTTGTCAATGCACTCATCAAGGGGGAGATTGAGAAACCAAGGGTGGTTTCGGTGTTTGTGATGAGTGATTGACAGGATTTTTACCCTCTGTTCGAAGGGTACCTCCGGAGGGGCTTCGGAGGTGGTTTCTCCGAAGGGTGTTCGGAGGTGTTTGCTTGCTGCAGCTGTGCAGCGGAGTGTGCCTGTCGGAGGGGTCCGGCAGTACACGATGACTGGGTTCGTACCGAAGGCTTCGGTACTTTGGGCGGTACACCGGAGTGTGTGCCGGAGGTTGCTAACCCGGAGAGGTCTCCGGAGTACTGGATACACTTGTTTGCTTTTCTGTGGTGCGCAGGGACTTCGGAGGCGACGGACAAGGTTCGAGCCAGGTGAACCTGGGTCAAGCGGGAGGCTTGATGCTAGGGGAGCGGGGAGCTCCGTCACGGTGGCTGCGAAGGTGGTCCGGGTCGGTCCTCGGGTCGAGGCGTGCCAGGTGAAGGCAGAGAGTGCGGAGCGTGGCTCCGGTTGAAGGTACTCCGAGACAGAGTCCTCGGAGGTGAGGCACTTCGAAGGAACTCCGAATGGAGTGACTTCGGAGTTGGTGGATCAAGTCCTCTGCGGAGGCAAGGGTTCGAAGTGTGCTCCGGAAGGAGACACTCGAAGCTGGCCCGACGAAGGTCTGAGAAGTCGAGGCGCATCGAAGGCATGGTCCGGGTGAGGCTCGTCGAGGAATGTGCTCGGGGAGAGGCACTGCGACGAAGTGCTCATGGAATGCTTCATGCGAAGCCCTTGGACGAAGGAGGGACTTCGAAGGGTGGTACTCCGAAGGTGGGGCTTCGGAGTGAGGTTGACTTGAGGTGCTTCGGCCATGCATGGCTTCGGTACACGGACGGACGGTGTTCGAGCTGGGAGTAGCTGCGAAGCCGTGGTGATCCACTCCGGAGGTGGTGGTGCGAAGGCTCAAGGGCTTTGACGGCTTCGGCTCAAAACCGTCACTGTATCGAAGGACTTCTTCGGCGGAGCGAAGGCCAACAGGCTGCAGGCTTCTCGCCGAAGCTTCCGCACCCCTCGCGTGCGAAGGGAGGTTCCAGAAGTCAACACTGTAAAGGCTGACACTGTCTGTTCTGAAAAAAGCTGACACTGTCCCCTCTGCAGCTGACAGAGAAGCCTCCAAAATAAAGGTGGACTACCTTTTGTACCCCTTAGTTCTGTAGAGACAAAATGAATGTAAACCCTAGGGGTAATGTAGTCACTTCCTTAGGATGAAGCCATGGGCTATAAATATGGGGGCTCGGTAGGTAACATTTAACACTTTGAGCATTTACTGTTGAGCTCCTGTACACACAGACCTCGCTGGTTTTCATCCAGAGTTCAATATATTTTGTGTTCCTTGTTCAAGCGGCGAAGCCCTGTTTTTCTTGTGCTTTTTGCTTGAGCTCGCTTTACATACCTCGCTAGTCATTGTGCACCGAAGCTTGTTTAGGCTAAGGGTGTTTTTCACGCGAAGTGTGTTTTTCAGTGTGCTGTCGCTCTGTGTAAAACGAGGTGAGACCTCGCTACTTACTAGTGAAGCCCTGATCGTATCCCGTAGTGCTTCTTGAGTCGAAGCCCTTAGCGTAGTCCGTTTTGTGTGCGTGTAGACCTTCGCGTACGAAGCCCAGCACCAGTTGCTGTCGCCAAGTACTTGGTCGAAGTCCTCAGAGGGCTGTCCACTCTTGCGAAGGGTGAAGTGCGAAGTCTGCTCAAAGCACCTTGTGTGCGGAGCCTGCACTGACTTAGCAGAGTAGATTTTCGAGGGTTGTTAGTGGAGCGAAGTCTTCTTGGCTTCGAACTTTTGCTCCTGCGAAGCCTGTGTTCGGAGCTGTCGAAGTACCTCCGAACCAGACCTTCAAAGGTTGTGTTCGAAGCCTGTTCCGCAGAAGACAGAACAGAACCCAAGGCTAAGTTTTTAGCCCGGAATTTTAATAGCTCCCATTCACCCCCCCCCCTCTGGTCGCCGTTTCCGGTCCAACAGGCCCAAACATTAAGGAAAAGACCTATTTACCCCTCTATTACAACCGACATAGTGGAAACTATTCGGTACCCTTAATAGGGCTAAGATGGTAAAAGACTAATCTAAAGAGAAAGAAGATAAGTCTTCCATCTTAGCTGGCAAAAAATATCTCAAAGAGCCTTAGTTCGAAGATATACTCCGAACCAAGGTCTATTTTCAGGCTTCGAGCTTGATCCAGGACGTCTCCGAAGATGCTTGTTTGGAAACCTTCGAATCCATTATCTGCTTTTGCACTGTTGCTGCAATAACCCTGAGGATGGAATATTTTCCCCCAACAGAAGTTAACTTGGAAACTTCATTTTCCGAAGACGTTGAATGGTCTGAAGACGAGAATATTGCTGAAGAACAAGGAAAGAAGCCTGAAGAACTTCGAAGCTGGGAAAGAAGTCCCGAGTGACTTCGAACTTGGGCTGAATTTCAACAAGAACAAAAAGATTTTCGAGCTATGAATGGAGGGATAAGAACTAAACGTAAAGTTATCAGGACTCCCGGCTCTGGAACTAGTCGCTCCGGCTTTAGTGATAGCTCTAAAGATCGAAGGGATCTTCGATTCCTTCTTGGAATAGACACAGATTTTTCCTAATGTAATGTAATCTGTTCGAATAATAAAGATTGATTTTTTAAAATTGTCTCCCTACTTCCCAGCCCCTCTTTGGGCGTAAGAAACTTCGAACTATACTCGAAGATGGTTAGGAGCAAAGAAAAAACTTAGGACTACAATTTTGGAGGCTCGGAGCCCCTCAACAACTTAAAGATTAATTGAAATCTTACAAAACGTCTTCGACTACTTGGGTCTGAAAACTAGTAACTTAGTACCTTTTGTTTGAAAGAAGTCACTTCGGACTAATTTCTCGGATACTTTGGCATCCAAAATGATTGGTCACTTTGGACTCTTTTCACAGATATTCGAAGCTTATCAGCTCAAACTCTATTTTGTTTTGGTCTCCTTCGGCTCTTTTTGCGAATGCTATCAAACCGGTGGTTTGGAATTCGCAGTGGTCTCCTTAGACTCTTTTTACGTATGCTTTCAAGCCGGAGCTTGGAATCCGCATTATTTGGTCTCCTTCGACTCTTTTTACAGATGCTTTCAAGCAGGTGGCTTGGAATCCATTTTTCAGTGACTTTCCCACCTCGTCGGAAGCTTCGAACCAGTGGTTCGAAATCCGAAATATTGGTTCAAATTAATGACACTTCCCTCCCAGCCAACCTCGTTCTTCCAGTGCGTCCACTAGAAGTCGGAAGTGTTTGAGAGGTAGGCATTATCTGAACCATGAACTTTATTAATTCAGAAGGTGTTTACAAATGATTACAAGGAGCCCCTATGCGAAATATCGCTTTAAGTGCTCCGCATGCCATGTATGCGCTAACTCTTCGCCTTCTAAATTAGCTAACTTAAAAGAACTAGGGCGCCTTAAGCGGAGAATTATGTATGGACCTTCCCACTTATTCCCTAATTTCCCTGGTGCTATAATGCTTTGAAAACAAGATGGCCCGGCTTAAGTTCATTAAGCTTGACCTTTGGGTCGAACCAAGTCTTCGTCTGCTGATGATACTTTGACAGGTTAGCGACAGCTCGAAGTCTTGTTTCCTCTATTAAATCAAGCGAAGTTTGCCTTTTTGCTTCTATTTCCGGTTCGGTGCTGCGAAAGGATCCTCCTTTAAGCTCCGTTGGCGTTATAGCTTCATCTCCGAATAATAGTCTGAAAGGAGTGAAACTTGTGGACCTTGTTTGAGTGGTCCGAATGGACCATAGAATCTTCGAGAGCTCCTCGGTCCACAATCCTTTTGCCAATCCTACTATTCTTCGATTCAACCCTGACAAAATATTACCATTTACTATTTAAACAGCTCCAGTTAGACTGAGGATGTCGCACTACAGCGAAGCATAATTGTATGCCAAGATCTTCACAAAACTACCTAAGGGTTCTGCGTCAAATTGTGTCCCATTATCAACTGTGAGCTGCTGAGGCACTCCGAACCGGCATATAATATTTTTCTAGAAAAAATTTGTATATTACTCGAAATGATAGCTGTGAGGGGCTCTACTTCGACCCACTTGGAAAAATACTCAATTGTTACCACTGCGAATTTCAAATTTCCTTTTGCTATTGGGAAGGGGCCAATATGGTCCATGCCCCATCTGGCCATGGGCCACACTAGGGCAATGACTTGAAGAGTTGTTGGCAGACGACGACTTCTTCTTCTCATCCATTGACAACCCTAGCAAGTGCGAACTAAGCTCTCCGCATCAGCTACTATTGTAGGCCAATAAAGCCCCTGGCGAAGTGTTTTTCCTGCCAAAGCTCGAGGGGCCAGATAGCTACCACAAAGTCCTTCATGAATTCCTCGAAAAATATCTTGACCTTCGGCTTGACATATGCATCAGAGCAGAGAGGAACATACTCTGACCTTGTACAAAATACCAGTTGATTATATGATAATTTCGAATTCTGAGCTTCAACCTCGAAAGTTGTGGCCCTTCAGGCAAACTTGCTTCTCCTTGCAACAATTCCATAATTAAACCCCGCTAATCTGTACTTAGAATGTAAAGGACTTCTGCAGAGTGGATCTGTGTTACCGAAGGTGCATTGAGCTCTTCGTAAAAAGCTTCTTCTGGAATGTCCATAGCTCCGGCTGCAGCTTTCGCCAAGATATCAACTTGCGTATTTTCAGTTCTAGGTATACTTCGAATGGAAATCTCTTTAAATGCTACTTCAATCTTACGGATCTCTTCAAATATTTTGCAAGCTGTGGATATCTAACTTGAAAACTCTTATCTACGTGCCCTACTACAATTTGAGAATCTGTTTTAATAACAACTCTTGTAGCCCCCAAAGCACGTTCCTTTCGAAGTCCTAACAAAATTCCTTCATACTCCACAGTATTATTGGTGGACTTAAAGTTGAGCCTTGCGGAGTACATTGATTTTTGCCCTGAAGGCGAAATTATTACAGCTCCGACACCTACTCCAGATGCTTGGAAAGCTCCATCGGAATATATGGTCCAAATTCCTTCACTTGGTTTCTCTGGAGCCCATACTACAGGAGGAGTCCATTCTGCCACGAAGTCTGCCAACCCTTGTGACTTAATTGTTGTTCTTGCTACGAAGGAGATGCCGAAGGGTGCTAATTCAATAGCCCACTTCCCAATTCTTCCTGTGGAATCCTTACCTCGGAGCATATCTCCCAAGGGATACGAAGTTGGTACAATCACATTATGTGCTAGGAAATAATGTCTTAACTTCCTCGAAGCCATTATCAGAGGATAGGTGAACTTCTCAAGCTCAGAATATCTTGTTTTTGCTCCGGACAATGCTTCGGATACAAAATAGACTGGATTCTGCACCAACTTCCCATTGAAATCAACTTCTCTAACAAGGACTGCACTGACAGCGGAGCCAGTAGCCTGCAAGGTAAAGGAGTAGGGTTTCATCCGCAATAGGCACTGTGAGTGTAGCAAGGTTACTGAGATAATTCTTAATATCATCGAAGCTCTTTTGAGACTCCGGTGTCCATGCAAAATCTTCGGACCCCTTCAATGCTTTGAAAATGGGCAAACTTCTCTCCGCAGACCTTGCTAAGAATCTGCTAAGTGCTGCAAGACGACCAGCCAGCTTTTGCATTTGCTTCAGATTTTCCGGAGGTGCCATCCTTTGCAACGCAGTTATTTGAGTGGGGCTAGCTTCGATCCCTCTGCTTGAAACTAGATACCCTAACAACTTTCTAGCCTGAGCCCCGAAGATACATTTTTCGGGGTTAAGACGGATTCCACGTGCCCAAAGGCTATTGAATGTTTCTGCTAGGTCTAGGCTATGTTGGTGTTTTAAAGCACTCTTTATTACAATGTCATCCATATAGGCTTCTATATTGCAGACTATTTGATGACCTAGAGCCTTAGCAATTAACCTCGAAAAAGTTGCCCCGGCATTTCTTAAGCCAATGGGCATTCTTACATAGCAATAGACTCCCGAAGGAGTTACAAAGCTTGTTTTGATTTCATCTTCGCGCTTTAGCCAAATTTGATGATAACCGGAGTACGCGTCAAGGAAGCTTAATAACTCCGAACCAGCAGTGGAGTCAACCAGTTGATCAATTCGGGGCATGGGATATGGGTCACGGGGGCATGCTTTATTCAAAGATGTAAAATCAATACACATGCGCCACTTCCCGGAAGATTTCTTCCTAACGAAAACTAGGGTGGCTAGCCACTCCGTATGAGCTACTTCTATGATAATGCCAGCCTTCAGCAACTTTTCCACTTCATCTTTAGCAAGGATGGCCCTCTCCGCAGATAGCTTCCAGGAGTCCTTGTTGGACAGGCCGAACCCTCGGGTTCACAAGTAAACTATGCTCAATAATATCCCGGCTGACTCCCGTAATGTCCTCATCAGAACAAGCAAAGACATCTAATTCTCTCCAACTACTTTTTCTAACGAAGTAGCAACTTCTGGGGGCAAATCCTTGCCAAACTGAAATGAATAGTCTTTGCCATCTTTGACAATAACCTTCGTTATAATCTCCCCTTCAGGGCTTGGCCTTGGGAAGGACTTCTTCGAAGGTTCAGTCTGAAGCAGAAAAATCCTACGGGTTGCCTTGCACGCTGTTCACTTGTCTCGGGTCAAGAGGAGGGCCATGACCATATTACGCTCTTCGCGCAGTGGCCTGATCTCCGAAAACAGTGAGCACTCCCGCTTGTGTGGGCATCTTCATACACAGATAATTATGATGCGCCACAGCTCCGAACTGATTCAACATGCCCCTCTCGAAGATAACATTACATGCATACGGGGCATCCACAACATCAAAAATCACTTCCTCCGTCCTGGCTAGTAGCCCTCTCCGAAGGTGACTTCCATACCTATTTGGCCGAGGGCATCAAGAGGGGGTCCTGCGAAGCCTTGCAAAGAACGAGCTGCTGGGAAAAGATGCTTCCTAGAGATACAGAGTTGATCGAAGGCTTGGACGAAGATAATATCCGCGGAACTTCCTCCGTCAATCAGTACTCTCCGGACTTCAGTCCCTGCTATGTCGGCAGTAATGACAAGTGGATCTGCATGTGGAAACATAATGTCCGCTGCATCATCTACGGAAAAAGATATTGGCACATGGGACCATTCAGGCATGGCAGCTGCGGACGAAGAAGTTCCAATATGGCCCACTTCTCGGAAATATTCTCTTCTCTGCCTCTTCGACATACTTCCGAGGGTCCCTCCTCTAGGAAATGGGGAGGACTACTCTTTTCCCTCGATCCTGGCCATCTTCCTGTTTTGGAGGTGACATAACATTGACCACCGGAGGCTGTCTTGCAGGCTCGAAGTTATCTATACATGCCATAGCCTAGACAGGCTCCGGACGTACCTCGGTCGGTAGTGCCTCGACCCGAAGTTCTTTCAAGGTACTCGCCTCTTAAAGCGAGTATAGACTTACACGCATCAGTTGCGTGACTTCGATTCTCACCATGGACACAGCAGAAGAAGGCCTGGGCTTTGCTAGCCGGCTTCCCTGGCGGCCTCCAGCCACTGGTCTTGCTTCCTGAAGGTTGTAAAGTCCTAGGGGCAAATTTCTGCGAAGGTGCAATGTTCAAGACTTCTGAACGAGGATGCTTTTGCCCCCGACGCCTGTCATGCTGAGCTTTGAAGCTAGGCCCCTGCGACTATGTTGAAGTCTTCACTTCCAGCTTGACTTCTTGCAGGATTGACGGAGTTGCAGCAGTTCTCCGAAGCCACCCTTCTTCTGACCTTGCATACTCTTCGAAATAAGACATCAACTGAGCAACAGAAGATATCTGATTCCGGTGAAGTTTATTAAGGAGGCCCGCATGGGTAACTCCCTCTCGAGCTGCATCAACTACGGAGTATGTAGTTAACCCTCGAATTTGCGACTTCGTATGAGCGAAGCGCTTGAAATACTGCCTTAAAGTCTCTCCAGGGAGCTGCTTCACCTGGAAAATACTTCCTGTTGACATTGGGGGTACGAAGGTACCCTGGAAGTTGCATATGAACTTCTTCCTTAATTGTTCATAGGTTCTGATTGACCCTGGCTTCAAGGACCAGAACCACCGCAGTGCCACTCCTTCAAGAGCTAGAGGAAAACATTTGGCCATGGTGTCTCGCACTCCTCCACTGGCCTCAATTGCCAATGCATAAGAACGGGAGAACTCCTAGGGTCTTCGTCTCCAGAATATTTGCAGAGCTTCGAAGTTTTGAACTTAGGATCGAAGCGCACTTTTTGTAACTCAGGATGTAGCGGAGATTCGGTGTCGAAGGAAGCGTTCTCCGGGGCTTCGAGATAAGCAAGTTCATCGTCTTGGGGCACTTCGGGGATGAGTAGGGTGGCTTGAGAATGAAGCCTATCTGCTGCTTCTTGCCGCCACCTCGCTACTTCAGCTTGGAGACTGGCCATTTGAGCGGCCATATCGCCAAGACCGTCTTCATCTCCTCCGGAAGGACCTTCCGGGTCTTGAGAACTATATGCATCAGTTCGAAGTGGAACTTGAGGCGGAAGAGGAACTCCGGTTGGCCGAAGTATGGATGGAGTTGGGGGAGGAACTCCGTATGCTCGAGGAAGGCGAATCCCTTCGGGGGTCTGAGGTGGAGGAAAAGCTGAAGGTCCTTCGACCTCAACTATGCTCGAAGATCTTACTCCGGAGGTCCGAGGGGACCTTCGAGTAGGACTACCACCTGAACTACGCTTGGAAGGCATGGTTTGAGAACTTGGTAGAGAACGAAGTTTTTTGGACTAGGTTCCCCACGGACGGCGCCAACTGTTGGCGTAAAAGATTATGCTAACAGGTTTCTAGAGATTAGAAACTAACAAACGAAGTGTTTGTGAAGTGAACTATTTCGAGCCTCCGAAGTGGATAATAGCTCAAAGCAGTTCGAAGATGTGTATTGAATAACTCAGTATTCGATCCTCATTACAGGGTAAAACGGGGGGTATTTATAGGCTAAAATCTTAAGGAAAAGACCCTTTTACCCCTCTGTTACAACCGACATAGTGGAAACTATTCGGTACCCTTAATAGGGCTAAAACGGTAAAAGACTAATCTATTGAGAAAGAAGATAAGTCTTCCATCTTAGCTGGCAAGGAAGCTCTCTGAAAGGTCAATGTTCGAAGATATACTTTGAACTAGAGTCCGCCTCTATCCTTCGAACTTGTATTAGTATACTTCCGGAGTTAGATGCTGGAAACCTTTGATTAAATCACCTGCCTTTGTATTGTTGCAGCAATGGCCCTGAGGATGAAGTATTTTCCCCCAACAATTATATTCATAAGGAGCATCTACAACATCAAAAATCACCTCCTCCGTCCTTACCAATAGCCCCTCTCTGAAAGCGACCTCCAGACCTATCTGGCCGAGGGCATCGAGAGGGGGTCCTGCGAAACCTTGCAAGTGATGAGCTGCAGGGAGGAGATGTTTCCTGGAGATACAGAGCTGATCGAAGGCTTGAACGAAGATGATATCTGTTGAACACCCTCCGTCAATCAGCACTCTCCGGACTTCAGTCCCTACTATATCGGTAGTAATAACAAGGGGAACTGCATGCAGAAACTTTATGCCCACTACATCATCTGCAGAGAAAGATATCGACACATTGGACCACTTGGGCATGGTAGCTGCGGACGAAGAAGTTCCGTTACGGCCCACTTCCTGGACATATTCTCTTCGCTGTCTCTTCGACATACTGCCGAGGGTCCCTCCTCCGAAAATGGGGAGGACTACTCTTTTACCTTGATCTTGGCCATCTTCTTGCTTCAGAGGTGCCATAATATTGACCACCGGAGGTTGCCTTGCACGGTCAAAGTTGCCTATACGTGCCATAGCCTAGACAGGCTCCGGACGTGCCTCGGAAGGAACTCGGTCAGTAGTGCCTCGACCAGAGGTCCTTTCAAGGTACTCGCCTCTTAAAGAGAGTATAGACTTGCACGCGTCAGTAGCGTGACTCCGATTCTCATTATGGACGCAGCAGAAGAAGGCCTAGGCTTTGGCAGTCGGCTTCCCTAGCAGCCTCCAGCCGCTGGTCTGGCTTCCCAAGGCTTGTGAAGTTCTAAGGGCAAATTTCTGCGGAGGAGCAATGTTCAGGACTTCTGAACGAGGATGCTTTTGCCCCCGACGTTTGTCATGCTAGATTTCGATGCTAGGCCCCTGTGAAGGAGTTGAAGTCTTTACTTCGAGCTTGACATCTTGCAGGATTGACGGAGTTGAAGATGTTCTTCGGAGCCACCCTTCTTCTGACCTAGCATATTCTTCAAAATAAGCCATCAGCTGAGCTACAAGGATATCTGTTTCCGATGGAGATTATCAAGGAGGCCCGCATGGGTAACTCCCTCTCGAGCTGCATCAACCACAGAGGATGTAGACAACCCTCGTATTTGCGACTTCGTATGGGCGAAGCGCTTGAAAAATTGTCTTAAAGTTTCTTCAGGCAGCTGCTTCACCTGGAAAAGACTTCCCGTAGACATTGGGGGTACGAAGGTACCCTGAAAGTTACTTATGAACTTCTTCCTTAATTTCTCCTAGGTTCTAATTGATCCCAGCTTCAAGTACCAAAACCAACACAAAGCCACCCCTTTGAGAGCAAGAGGGAAACACTTGGCCATGGTGTCTCGCACTCCTCCACTGGCCTCAATTGCCAAATCACAAGAACAGGAGAACTCTTCGGGGTCCTCCTCTCCGGAGTACTTACAGAGCTTCGAAGTTTTAAACTTGGGTTCGAAGCACACTTTCTGTAACTCGGGATGCAGTGAAGACTCGCTATCGAAGGAAGCGTTCTCTGGGGCTTCGGGATTAGGAAGATCGTCATCTTGAGGCACTTCAGAAATGACCGGGGTGGCCTGAGAACGAAGCCTATCTACGGCTTCTTATCTCCACCTCGCTACTTCAGCTTGGAGACTTGCCATCTGGGTTGCCATGTCGCCAAGACCATCTTCATTTCTTCCGGAAGAATCTTCCGGGTCTTGAGAACTGTACGTGTCAGTTTGAAGCGGAATCGGAGCTAGAGAAGGGACTCCGTCTGGCCGAAGTATAGATGTAGTTGGAGGAGGAACTCCGTATGCTCGAGAAAGGGAATTCCCTTCGGGGGTTTGAGGTGGAGGAATTACCGAAGTTCCTCCAACCTCGACTGTGTTCGAAGATCTTGCTCCGGAGGTCCGAGGGGACCTCCGAGTAGGACTACCACCTGAACTGCGCTTGGGAGACATGGTTTTGAAAACTTGGTAGAGAACGAAGTTTTTTGGACTAGGTTCCCCACGAACGGCGTCAACTGTTGGCGTAAAAGATTACACTAACAGGTTTTCAGAGATTAGAAACTAACAAACGAAGTGTTTGTGAAATGAATTATTTCAAGCCTTTGAATTGGATAATAGCTTAAAGTAATTCGACGTTGTGTATTGAATAAATGAGTATTCGATGATCATTACAGGGTAAAATAGGGGGTATTTATAGGTAAAAATCTTAAGGAAAAGACCTTTTTACCCCTCAATTACAACCGACATAGTGGAAACTATTCGGTACCCCTAATAGGGTTAAAATGGTAAAAGACTAATCTAATCAAAAGAAGATAAGTCTTCCATCCTTGCTGGCAGATAAGCTCTCTAAAGATTCGACCTTCGAAGTTATACTCCGAACAGGAGTCTGCATTGATTCTTCGAACTTGATCACGTACTAAACCGGAGTTAATACTGGAACTTCAGTTTAGTAGATTGCCTTTGTCTTATTACTGTAGAGACCGTGAGGATGAAATATTTTCCCCCAACACCTATTACTTCTCAAAACTCTAATTTCTCTCAAGATAATCTCAAATTTCTTAACATTCTATATGATAACTTTATTGAAACATTTTCAAATTGTTATAATAATATCTATATATAATATTATAACACCATGACAAGTGTCGTATTTTTCAGACTTTAATTGATTTTTTAGAATTAAAAAACCCTTAAGCTCCACGTTACTGATGAAGTGTCGTAACATAGATTTTTTAAAATTTTTTAAATTTAGTGGATATGAACTAAAAATGGAAACAAAATAGTGAATATGAATTTTCTATAAATTTTACTGCATTATTTTAGGTACGCACAGTTCAAATTTCACATATTCCCATTTAAATACTAGAAACATAATTAATGAGTTAAAAATAGCATATGGGTCTTGAAAAGTGCAAACAAATTATATGGACTGAGATATGTAGTATTTTGATTATAAAAAAAGTTTTAAGTTCAAACAAAAATTTAACCATTACTTTACTTTAAAACGTAGCCTATTCCTTCTCAAAACTCTAATTCCTCTAAAGAGAATCTCAAGTTTCTTAATATTCTATATGATAACATTCTAAGTATAATATTACAACTCCATGACAAGTCTCTTATTTTTCAGACTTTATTTGATTTTTTTACAATTAAAAAACCCCTAAGCTCCACATTACCGATGAAATGTTGTAACATATATTTTTTAAAATTTCTTTAAATTTAGTGGATATGAATTAAAAATGGACACAAAATAGTGAATATGATTTTTCTATAAATTTTACTGCATTATTTTTTGTACTTGCAATTCAAATTTCACATATTCCAATTTAAAACCTAGAAATACAATTAATGAGTTAAAAATAGAAAATGGATCTAGAAAAATAAAAAAATTATATGGAATGAGATATGTAGTATTTTCATTATAAAAAAAGTTTCATGTTCAAACAAAGACTTAACCATCAATTTACTTTAAACCATAACTTATTAATATTCACTAACTTAATTATTCCATAATTATATAAATAATAAACAAACCATTAATATAGTGATACTATATCATCTTGAGTTCAAGTTTAATCTGTAGTGAATTCTAAAACGGATACGGGTGTATCCATTTTCATATCCACATTCAGCAGAATTCAGATATCTATTTCCATATCGACATTTATAGAACGAATTCAGATGTTTCTGAATGTTATCCATATTTAATTCGGATACCAATACAAATATCTATATTAACAATTATTCGAATATAAATATGAATAATTTAGATATTCTGGCATCCATATCTATCCCTACGGATGTGGTTGCACATAGACTAGAAAGTAGAAACAAGCTCCTATGGGTAGAGAAAATAAATATAACAAATAAAAATACCTCAGCATCACAAGCAGAGAGACATCAGGGAATAAGTGCCATGCTCCACGAGAGCATCTTGAGGTAACAGAATGCTGTATCTGAGTACAGACACGGAATCCCAGGTGACAGAACAACAATTAAAAACAGTGGCGATAAAATCTGGAGAAAGCAAAACAAAACATGGCCTGCATCAACTCACGGTGAGGGAAACTCAAACTATCTTGCACAGGCTTTTCTGGTACATAGAACCATGCTTAAAAACAAATAAAACAAGAAATAACTTCTAGATGGCCATGTCTAGCTGTAGATGCAGAAACCAATATGACGAAGAACCTCTAGTACTCATGTCACATACCAGATGCACACGCCTGAACCGCATTCTTAGGCGGCATTAAATCCCACTAAACATAATGCGCGCAACATCTTTAAGCATCTACTTAATTATTGAAAAATTAAACGATTAGGAGAACACATTATCTCCAACCAAAAACAAAGAGAAATAAAGTTTCACCTACATCACACAATCTATTGCAAAGAAGCATGCTCAGAACAACTTTGTGGATTACTTCAGTTGGGTCTTTTTCCATCCGATCATTTAGTCTTCTTTCCTTCAAATGGCCAATATACCACCTATTTGGGAATTGAGAAATAGAGACAATTGTTAGTAATAAGATAGAAAAGCACTCAATAGCATTTGCTAGAAACATACAGACCATGTGTGTCAGTAGTAAATCTTATCAATAATTTTTGTTCATGTAACACTGATATCTTTTGCATTAAGCACAATGCACGTCCCCATTTTCAATATGTGGTGTGTAAGTTGGCTTATCCTTGCCCTGAAGCGCAACAATTATTTGGGATGCCAACTGACTAAGGACCTATCACATAAGCAAAGTAGCTTACTACAAACCATTTCCTATGAATATATACTTAACAACTAAAACCAACAGAAGAATACTAACCTGACCCTTTGCGTTGAATACACGCCATCTCAATCCATCTAAATTGATTTTTTTCAAACCAGTAAGTGCTTTCTGCATATTTCAAAAGGATAGGACTCAAGCTAGCACTTCACATTTAGTATGTATATGTTCATGTTTGAAAAATGCATTAATGTAAGTTTATACTTAAAAATACCAATACTATAGCCTGGACATGGAATAAGATTCATATTGGATAGCTATTTATATATTTTAATTGCATACTTCTTTCCTTTTAATGGGGAAGCAAAGATATGCAGGTTTCTCTCTCAATGCAATGTGATCACAGATAACATTACATGCCATTGTCCAATAATAATTATATAGAAGTTGCTTTTCACATAAACTTGATTTTGCACCATTCCATCAGCATGTCACTATAGATTATGTATGTTCAATAAGGAACCATCTATAGCAGAATATAAAACACACAATAAAATCAGAGGTATAAAAGTAATACAGATAGCATTCTTGATTCCTCTTCATAAAGACCGACATGTTTCTTCAGCAAACAAAATCAAGGATTAGTACTAATTTTTATTTGGGAGCAAACCATGGTCATACTCCCCACTAAATCCTAAAGTCAAGATATAAAACACCAAAGGCATATAAAATTCAGCCCTAAACATTGAAAAGAATGAATTTTTACAAATCTCAGCATCCAAATGTGCCAACTTGAACCACAATTCATGCAATATACCAATATCTACAAGGATTCCTAGTTAGACACACCCAGATTTCTGTCGGATCAACAAATTCCTCAGTGGATTGGGGATTTAGGAATTCCTCAGCTATAACTTATGGTATTTTTTCACAAAAAAAGCAATGCCACAAAATATTAGCTTTAAAATGCATTGTATGTACCAAGCAGTTAGTGTAAGCAAACATTCATGAAATAACTGGTTGCTGATTTATTAATCTGAGTTACTTCAGGAGCACTTTTTTGAATGATGTCTAGCTTCAGTTTTGCTTTTACTCTCGGAAATGTGACCGAAAATGTGGCGAGCCATTTTTCCAATAGACTTGAAGGAAAAAATCAGCTGCCCTTTCAGTTTCCACCTTTTTAGAAGCAAATTCAGAGGCATTGTTAAGTTTTATGGTAACATAGACTGCATATCTCGCGAACACGATAGATCGGATAGGAACATAAAACCTTCTTTGATTTGAGCTGTTGAGCATATTAATGTATATCTTGACCAAGCTATGTATTACAATTTACAACAATATAACGTTAATTGATCTTAGTCACAAAGATAAACTTCTAACAATCAGTCAGGGTTTATGTCTATGCAGTTCATACCATCAGGGAACATGCCAAAATCAAATGTAAGCAATTATGATTGCAAAGAGAAATTTATAATGACATCAAAGGAAAATATGCAATACAAAATTAGCATTCGAATATAACACGATTAATGGATCAACTTGCAAACTCAGTAGAAATATATTACACAATATAATAAAACCACTATTATCCACAAATCTTCAATACATAAATTCAACAGCATCAGGAACTATTTTCCATTATATGCCAATGGTAAATACATTTCTCTTCCATCAATTATTGGTAGCATTAAAGAATGGAATTAGTAATACATCTACTTAGATGAAGCCCATACAAAGTACAGGTGAGTGATTGTCTGTTAATATGCAGAACAAACAAGTAAATTTCAGATGCAAATAGGTAATGTAGGCACGTGAACCCATCGTGCACCATCATGAGCAGAAGATCGAGAACCAAACAAGCCAAGAGCAGAGAACGGGAATAGAAAAAAGAACGATCTTGCCCCTGACGAGTGGTGTGAGCCGGTGAACCAGACCATCGACGCACACCACCAAGATCCCACACCGACAATAGTAATCCGGTCAAGCATATGACAAGCGGGTGATGAACCAGATCGCGTCAAGACTGCGCTGACACCACGACGAACAAGATCGCGTCGACATGCCCCACCCATCCTTGATCACGCGACGCCACTCCCTAGATCGCTCAAACCCCCAAAACCCTAGCGACAACACCCACACAACACAGATCTAGGACTAGGGACGGAAAGGGAGTGGGGAGCCTCTGCGAAATGGTCGGATTACATCCTTGTTGGCGATCTCATACCTTTAGGCTACGACGAAGTTGATGGTGAGCTTGGACGGGATGGCGACAGGTGTAGGCAGATGGGGCTGCATGCGCGAGCTGGGCGTCTTGGGGGCCTCAAAGTTTGGAGCCACATTCTTCCACACATCGATGAAGGTGTAGTCATCGGCCGCCTCCGCGGGCACCCCCGTCGTGGAGAGCGCCTTGCGGGTAGTGGCGGCCTGAGAGAGGGTTAGGCGGGTGCAGAGTGAGTGGCGGGGGGCGGCCAGCGGCCGGTGGGGTGAAGGGTAGGGCATCAATAGCGGGAGTTGTGGGGAGGGGCGGTGGCGACGCTGGAGGAGACCCAACGCTAGAGGTGGAGGCGGCACGGCGGGATGCCAGTGGCATCGGCAGCTACCCGCGGCGGCTAGGGTTAGGAAGGGGACGGGGGAGACAAATGGGCGACCGGCACACAGGGGCGCTGGGGCTCCATGCGGCATGGTCCTTTTTCAAAAAAACCCCTTGGTTTCCGTTTTTAGAGCGCGCTCCTATTTTTTGAATTTTCTCATCTTCGCATATAAATTAACAGGAAGCAAGGGCGTATACAAAAAAGGAGCAAGAGAGCAAACCACACGGCGCTGAACCTTTACGCAATTAGAGAAAAATATGAGGTCATTTTCGCAAAAATGGCAGCTTGGGTAGGGGAGCACACGTCGGTCGGTGATAGGCCAACAGGAGCCGGGCGCAGGCTTTAAGGATAGTAATAATGCGCAAGATCAAGATTTTGCATGAAAATACTCAACAAAAATGATAGAGAAAAGTGATAAAAAATATCGGCGGCGAAAACAAAAAAAATCAACGATGAAGAACACTTCACATACACATACTAGTGACTTCAATCAACAGGAAAAATTAGCCAAAGAAATGTGCTGCCGAGTAAACAGATTCCGGGAAAGAAAACCAACAAACAATGCAACCATTCAGGAGAACGATTCGCTATCTAGGCTAGAACGATGGATATCACAGCAGATTCAGAATAGTTGCCTCACGAAGTTATCCGCACGCTCGTATACGTCAGGGCCACACTTGATCGGCAAAAATTCCAGCACGGACTCACACGGAACAAAAGTAGGCTGAGTGGCAATCGACAACGACTGAAGGCCTGGCGGAGAAAACAAAAACAAGACGCAGCTATGCAGGAAAAAAGCGAAGAAGATATAATTGCAGGCTAAAGATAACTCACAGCGCAACACAAAATAGTCGGCGGCTATGTTGAGAGAGAGAGAAAAATAATGAACTCTAATTTTTCCGATTAGTGAGTTTATCAAATCATAAGAACATAAAGGTTTTATATAGCCTACTAAAAAAGGAAAAGATATAAATACTTTCAAGGGTATTTTTTATAGATTAAATGGCCCGAATGGAAAAATGTAAAAATATTATTTCCATATATTTTTCCTAATGCTCTACTTGCATGAATTCCACAGCTTCGCATCAGATACGTTGATCTTCACGTCTATGGTTGATGTGGTTGACAGTTTTACACTGAAACTGCTAAATCACTTGCCGCCCTTGCATCGTGTACTCGGATTGGACCACCACGACCCAGCAACTCTCTCAGCTTGGTAATCGGCTGTCCGTGTACCTGAGTCACATGACCAACACCACTACACTTATTTGTCATCCTTACATCATGTACCTAGATTGGACCTCTACGATTTCGCAGCTTCTTCGGTTTACTGATTGTCCGTTCGTATACTAGTCACATTGATCAACCCCATGGAAAGTCCTCCTCCTCTGAAGTCCCCCTTCGAAGTGCCTCCCCCGGAGGGCTTCATCATCATCTCTTCCATTGACAATCACTCATCATCCGAGAGGCATGAGCCTACGGTCTCCACCATGGCTCCTCAACTAAACATTATGCATGTTCCAATACAGATCAATGTATAGAGCATGTTGCATCATAATAGTCAATTATGTACTATATGACTCAACAACTACAATGAACCTTTATATTTTGAAAGAGTCTCTCGACTTATTTTTGGACCCTTAAAATCTAAAGATCATAGACTTTTCTTTAAACCTATGCCGTCTAAGTATTCTCTGAGTACACTAGGTAGTAAGTTTTTTGTGAGCGGATCCACAAACATTCACATGGTACTTATATGCTCTAGACTTATAGTTTGATTTTGGATTTTCTCCTTAACAACATAGTACTTAATGTTGATGTGTTTGGCAGAAACACTCTTCTTGTTATTATGGGAGTTTAATACTGCTAACTCATTGTCGCAATATAACTTAAGTGGCTTTTTAATGCTGTCGGGCACTCTTAAAACTAGGAATTAATTTCTTACACCATATCGCTTGTCTAGTGGCCTCATAAAATGCAAATAAACTCGACATACATCGTGGAGGATGCTATCACAATTTGTTTGGAGGTTTTCCATGATACAACTCCCTTTGCGAGTGTGAATATATCATCTGATTTGGATTTCTCAGTATCCACACATCCCACAAAGTTTGAGTCTAAATATCCTACTATATTTAGGTTATCCGATCTTTCATAAGTTAACATGAGGCCATTTGTTCCTTGTATATATCTTAAGGATTTCTTAACTCCTTTCTAGTTATCTATACTTGGATTTTCTGATATCTGCTAAGAATCCCGGTAGCAAAAGCTAAGTCAGGGCGTGTACATACATGAGCATACATTAAGATTCCTGTTGGGGGAAAATACATCATCTCGGAGCCATTGTTGTAACAAGACAAAAGCCGATGATCGAATCAAAGGTTTCCAGCATATAACTCCGGGGATACAGTGGATCAAGTTTGAAGTATGGAGGCGAACTCTAGTTCGGAGTTTATCTTCGAACTTGGACCCTTCCGGGAGTTTCCTTGCCAGCTAAGATAGAAGACTTATCTTCTTTCTCATTAGATTAGTCTTTTACCATTTTAACCCTATTAAGGGTACCGAATAGTTTCCACTATGTCGGTTGTAATAGAGGGGTAAAAGGGCCTTTTCCTTAATGTTTGGGCCTATAAATACCCCCGTTTTACCCTGTAATAGGGACCGAATACAAGTTATTCAATATAAATCTTCGAACTATTTTAAGCTATTATCCTTTCGGAGGCTTGAAATAGTTTACTTCGCAAACACTTTGTTTGTTAGTTTCTAACCTTCAGAAACCTGTTAGCGTAATCTTTTACGCCAACAATTCCAACATCAGAAACATATGGAACTGATTTTATTTGATTGATCTCGTATTGGTTCCTAGGACACTGAAAGTTCCCAAACTTATCATCCTTGACTATCGGAGAAGGCGTAGGCATATATGCATGCATACTATATTTCCTAAGAGTCTTTTCTAAGTATAGCTTCTGCGATAATCCTAATACCCCTTAGTTCTATCTTGAAGAATCTATATACCTAATACATAAGAGACTTCTCCAAGATCCTTCATATCAAAATGAGAGGAAAAGAAATTCTTAGTTTCCAATAGTAGATTTACATCACTAATTATAAGTAGAATGTCATCCACATACAAGACTAGGAAAATAAATTTCTCATTATTGAACATAGAATAAATGTAGTTGTCATCTTCATTCTTCTTTAAACCCAAATTTCCTAATGTTTTCATGAAATTTGAGGTACCATTGTCTAGAGTCGTGTTTAAGTCCATAAATAAACTTAGTTAAATAGTGTTGGGGGAAAATACATCATCCTCATGATCCTCAAGATTCCAAGATAAAGGCAAATCATAATCTCGGAGCCCAAGACTTGTGTCCGGGTTGAAGGACTTGAAGTCGGAGGGTCCATCTAGGTTCCGGTCTGAAGAGACCCTCCGAAAGGCTTCCCCTCCGGAATGGGAAACAACTAGAAGGGTGGGACGTCTACTCTGTCGACATCCTTCGAATATATTTTACCATATTAACCCTATTCGGGATATCAAAATAGTTTCCACTATGTCGGTTGTAATTGAGGGGTAAAAAGGTCTTTTCCTCAGAGGTTTTACCTATAAATACCACTCTTCTCATCCTGTAATAGGCATCGAATATTATCCTATTCAGAGGCTTGAGATAGTCCGCATTCACAAACACTTCGTTTGTCAGTTCTTGATCTTATAGAACCTGTTAGCGTAATCCGTTGCGCCAACAAATAGCATCCCAAATTTTCTTTCTCTTCTATGACAAAATCCTTGGGTTGTGCCATATAAACATTCTCATTTAGATTCAGTCGAGAAATGCCATCTTTACATTCATCTAATTTTATTCTAAGTCATAATGTGTCACTAACACCATAATAATTCTAAATGAATCATTAGATGAGACAGACGAAATGTCTCATTATAGTCTATTCCTTCTCTTCGAGTGATGCCTTTAGGAACAATTCAGACATTAAATATTTCTACATTCCTTTGGAAGTCACCATTTGACCTCGTAGACCCACTTGCATCCTATTGTTTTGGCTCATTTAGGAATTTCTTCTAATTTTCAGACTTTATTAGTACTCATAGACCTTATCTTATACTTCATGGTCCCAAGGAATTTATAAGAGTGAGGACATCTCATAACTTCTTCAAAAGAGGCGAGATCATCTTCCATTTGAATTTCTTCACTCATATAAACCTCATAGTCATCAGGAATAGCTGGTCTTCTCATTCTGTGTGATCTCCTGAGGTTCTCATGAATTGGCAAATCATTTTCTAAGTTAGGGGTTGTTTTTCTTGTTCTTAATTAGCAACATTTGGAACTACAGGTTCCTAAATAACAGAAGCCTCATTAACAACAAGTGCCACTAATGAAGGTCCAACCTCATGCATTGGACAAATAGGTGCTACCACATGTACATGAAAATTGGCTCTTGAATCATAGAAATGTGTACATAGACCCGCTTCTCGTCAAGGCTAATTTCTCTAGGTACCGTGCTACCCCTAACCATAGCATCTTCTAAAAAAATACATATCTCATTTCTACAAACTTAGTTTGTTTGCTAGGATAGTAGGAACGAAAACCCTTAGACTTGTTGGGTAGATAATAAAATGGCAACTCATTATCTTAGAATATAACCTACCAATATTTGGGTTAAAAAGTTTAGCCTCAGTAGGATATCCCCACACCCTAAAATAATTTAGAGAAGGCTCTCATCCAGTCCATAATTCATACGGTGTTTTAGGCACCGACTTACTAGGGATCCGATTAAGAATATGAATGGTGGTTTTTAATGCCTCCATCACAAACTAATCGGTAGAGTGCAATAACTTAGTATGCTTCTTACCATGTCCATTAAGGTGCGATTTTGCCTTTATGCTACTCCATTTTGCTGAGGTTCAACCGTTGTGGAATACAAGGCTACTTTACCATTTTCCTGTAGAAATCTTGCAAAAGGCCTAGGAATTGGCCATATGGGTTATGCCGACCGTAGTAATCCCCCCACAGTCAGATCTTACTATTTTAATCTTTAGATCATGCTATTTTTTGACTTCAGCCTTAATTATCTTAAAATTATCCAAAGCTCCTGATCACTCTTTAATTGGATAAATACATCAATAGCACAAATAATCATTTGTAAATCTTATGAATGAATCATAACCATCCACAAACACCACAAGAAATGGACCACAAAAGTCCATTTGAACTAATTAAACATAGTCATAGTAACTTTATCACTAACATTGGTTAGGAGGTAAAATTACTACAGCAAAAACATTCTGGTTCTTCATTTCGTGTATTTCTTAATTGTTTGACATATTTTCCTTTAATGCAATCTATGCATTGATCTAAGTATGAAAATTCTAAAGGCAGAAGAATATGGCCTAAATGATAGTGCCATAATCTCGAAGATACATCATCAATTCTTCTTCTCTTATTCTTATTCTTAGAGTTATTCAGAGAAGGTAAATAAAGTTTTTGATGCTCGAAAACAAGAACCACAACTTTATCACCTAAAACTTAATATAATTTCATCCTTATCATTTTTGTTCATCCATTTTGGGAACTACACACAATCCTTCATGTGATGTTCCTCCTTTTGTAATGTCTGCATATGCCCTTCGAAACATTATGTTCCTTCATATGAGCTTATAAGAGGAGTCATTAGCATCGTTAGATTATCTGTTATAATGCTTCTTCCTCTATATATATGTTGCACGTGGCGACTTGAAACACTATGTGCTTTCTTAATTCTTTCATCTTCTTACACACAATTTGAAATCAGTTGATACAAACTCCAGCGCTTTGGCTACGAGTTGTAGTTGATCACAAAATGATCAAAATCCTTAGTATGATGTCATAATCAAATGGACGACAAAATCGTCCTTGAGCTCCATGTTCATGAGTTTCAGCTTCGAAGCCATGTTGCTCATCCTTAGTATGTGTTTCTTAATTAGCGTTCTCCACTACCACAAAAACTGTCTTTAGTGACGTAGCTTTAGTGATGGGTAAAAGACACCCATCAGTAATACACTTTTTGTGATGGGTTGTTTCACACACGTCAGTAATGCTGTTTCAATAGTGACGGGTCGTAATAGGACCCATCACTATAGATGAGGCTAGCAAGGGTGCCCATGTTAGTGACGAGTCATACAGTTACCCTTCATTGAAGGCTTACAACCCAACATGTTCAAAGAACACTTAACCAGTATGGGTTTAAGAGATAGCCTATAATTATTGGATTTGTAAGGGCCCAAAATAAGTTGAGAAACTATTTCAAAATAGAAAGGTGAATTGTAGTTGTTGAACCATATAGTACGTAGCTGACTATTATGAT
The DNA here is from genome assembly GCA_019279435.1 of Zizania palustris. NCBI lineage: Eukaryota > Viridiplantae > Streptophyta > Magnoliopsida > Poales > Poaceae > Zizania > Zizania palustris. Next base: position 21,529,016 of record JAAALK010000285.1, on the reverse strand, counting down.
GCAATATGTTCTATGCATTGATCTATAATGGAACAGACATAATGTTAAGATAAGTTAAAAACTAAAATGAGATCTAGGGAGAGAATGTTAGTTTTAAGATCTCTGAATGAGAGGGAGGGTCGAGTCCTTCTCCTCCCCTGAGACTGGGACTCCTAACAGAGCCCCCTGAAACTGCCATGCCATGATCGAGGCACCCAACCGAATATGGTTTAGGGCCCCTATCGCGTAGCGCTGTATTAAGGGGCAATCTTGGTTGTGACTAGGGTTCCAATCTCTGGTTCGCCACAAGCTATCTGTTGATGGTAGAAATTGGTCAAGGCCCAAGCCCAATAAGGATCTGGCCTGGTCAACATAAGTCAAAGAAGTCCGGTCAAAGTTGGTCAAAGGTATCCGTCTATTGCATGTGACCGGATAAGGAGGAGCGGATAGAGGTGAAAACAGAGATACAAACATAATCGGTTGCAATTGTAGTGGATAGCAATTCTCTGGACTATAAATATGTACCTATTAGCTAGGTTAGGATCATCTACGACAAAGAAAGCAACCACGAAAATTACTCTCGACACATTGCCACCCTTTTTTATTCAAGGTTAATTCTAGGGGGACTTGGCACTTGGAGCTAGGCTGCATCTTCTCGATCTTTGGCGAAGAGGTGAGTCCTAGCCTGCCACCCAGTGATCATATTGGCTTAGCAAGCATTGTCCAAGGCTGCATCGCCTCGACCTCTTGTGATGCTAGTTAGGTCAGCTAGGTTTATCTTGGTGTATTAGCTAGGTTGAAGGCTGCATCATTTCGATCTCTTAAATTGAAGTAGACCCGGTATATTAGTTCAAGGCTTCATCAGTTAGGTTCAACATCTTGGTCTTTTGTATGTGGTTTATGCTATACATAATTCATCTAAATAAAGTGTGTCCGATACGTTGAAGGATTGTTAAGTTATTTGTGCAATCCTCGGAGGCATTTACTTCCGGTGGCCCGCTCACTCCAAGGCTTCACAGGTCCACTATCTATGCCCTCGGCCAGATAGGCCTCGAGGTTGCTTTCAGAGAGGGGCCCTTAGCTAGGGTGGAAGAAGTGATCTTCGACGTCGTTGATGCCCCATATGCCTATAATGCGATTTTTGGACAGGGGATGTTGAACCAGTTCGGGGCTATAGAACATCATAACTACTTATATCTCAAGATGCCCACGCAAGGTGGAGTTCTCACTATCTCAGGAGACCAAGCTGTAGCCCAAAGAACGGAGTATGGCCACGATCAGCCACTGGACCCTCGGCAAGTGCATAGTGTGTCGGAGCACACAGAGGAGGTTTCAGAGTCTCCAAACTCCTCGAAGTTCCTTTCCCTAAAGCCAAGCCTGGAGGGTGATGTCGTCACAAAGATAATCCTAAAAGATGGAAAGGAGTACCCAGTACAGTTCGTTACGGGGCTACCTGCCGAGATAGCTACTTCACTGGAGGAAGTAGTTAAGCAAAATTTGGACATCTTTGCCTGGACCGACGAAGCATCACCGGGGCTTGACCGGAGTATCATCGAGCATAGTTTGCTTGTCAACTCGAAGGCTAGGCCAGTGCGCTAGGGGCTCCGTAAGTTATCAGCAGAGAGGGCAGATCTCGCCAAGGTAAAAGTGGAAAAATTGCTAAGGGCTGGCATCATCAGGGAAGTAGCCCACACGGAGTGGCTGGCTAACCCTGTTTTTGTCAGGAAAAAGGGCTCCGGCAAGTGGCGCATGTGCATTGATTTCACATCATTAAATAAAGCATGCACGTGAGACCCCTACCCTATGCCCCGAATAGACCAGCTGATGGATTCTATGGCTGGCTCCGAGTTACTGAGCTTCCTGGATGCATACTCCTGGTTATCATCTGAGAAACCATGTTGAAGAACATGGGTTTGATACTCCAGATGTGATGAGTGATTGTCAACGGAAGTCAAAGGAAGAGAAATAAAGACCTGTCGTGTCTGAGGCGCGTGTGACTTAGGTACACGGGTAACGAGCGACAACCGGGCAAGGAGCCGTGGAGTCAGGCTAGCCCAATCCGGGTACATGGGCTAGGAGCGATAGAGGATCCACTAGTTGTTGACTGGGTTTGACTCAGGTACACGGGTGGCGAGCGATTGCCGGGCTGAGGAAGCTGCGGGGTCGGGTCGGCCCAATCCGGGTACCCGGTGCGAAGATGGTGAATGCTTTGTCAGTTTCGGCGCAAAACTGACAACCTATGATAATTTTGTTCTTAGGATATTAATATTTAGTTTTTAAGTCCAAAATATTTTTATTTGTGTCAGTTGATTTTTCCAAGGGTATTTTAGGAATTTTGGAATTTATTTTAGAGTCAGTGTTAATATACCCTAGGGGTAAATTAGTCTTTTTTATGTATTAGGAGTCGCCTATAAATAGGCCCCTACACCCCTTGGGATAGGATGATTGTTTTTTTCACAGATCAATCTACAGTCCAATTCTTTTTACTCGATTTTCGTGTTCCACCGAAAAGTTTTTTTTCCACTGGCGATCTCTTGACACGGTGTAGCAGTGCAGGCTTTCGGCTGGAAGGGACGCCTGCTCGGCGGCATGTTTTTTCGTGGCAGCAGGCTGCTACGCGCGGCACCAGATTTGGTGGAAATCCGTGCGGCAGCAGGCAATTTTTCCCCAAGGGATTAAACAAAAAGCATCACAGCAATTTAGCAGGCACCGTTCCCACGGCGTGGTGCAGCCTGTTTTTGTTCTCGTTCGGCATGCACAGCTGTGGCCGGTTGCATCACGCACGGCTATTTACTTTTCGTGCGGGCCCCACGGTGGCAGCACACACACATCTTCCCGGGCGGCGACAGCTTTATCCTTGAGCACGGCGGGAAAAACTTCGGTGGCTGTGTTTCTGCTTCACGCGGCACGAGGCAGCGTCCTGCAGCGGTAGAAGCAAAAGCCGCTTCTCAGCTGGCTTCATTAGGATTTTTCCCACGGCGAGGCTTCTCATAGAGGAAGGCCAGGATACGGCGGCGAGTTCCACGGTCAGGCACAGTCATCGGTAGCACGGTCGCACGACTCGAGGTGAAAAGGTTTTGGCGGCCGGATTGTCTGCGGCGAATGGCAACGAGGGAGGTTAGCTGTTTTCAATCCCCTATTTTTCAGCAGGTTTAATTAAACCAATCTTTATATGTTTTCTAATTAGCCGCAGATCTGTTTAGAAAATTCGGGATTAGTTTTTATCTTTCAAAATATTAATAGTGTTCGCATATTTTATTAGTATTTTCATTTGCTCATAAATATATATATATATTTATCTAGTCACAGTAATATTTCTATTCTAGATTTACATGAAATATTTTATGGTTATTTCAGAATTAATTTCTGGATGACCCATATTTTATTCATTTGATTAGTATCGTATTTGTAGACTGCATTTCGAATCATCATAGATTTATTTAGGGACTTTGCTTTCGTCGTTAAATATTTCTAGTATCCATTTTTTATTCACTACAGTTATTTTATTTAGTCTAGTTTATTTTTATATATCATTTTATTTAGGACACCAGTCATTTTAGACTAGAAAACTTTAGTTCCAGTAATTTGCTCTGCTAATATTATTTGTCTGGTTAAGTTCGTTTGGGTGTTGGGATTAGTATATAATTTAGCAAGAAATTTTTAGGCGCCCATTCACCTCCCCCTCTGGTCGCTACTTTCGGTCCAACATCATCAAGTCTGGCTAAAGCGCGAAGACGAGCCAATACAAGTTTTATAACTCCCTCCAGAGTATTTTGTTATGTAAGAATACCTTTTGGCTTGCGGAATGCTGGAGCCACCTTCTCACGTTTGATAGCTAAGGCTCTAGGTCATCAAATAGGCCGAAATGTCGAAGCCTATATGGATGATATTGTAATAAAGAGTGCTGTAAAGCACCATCATAGCCTAGACTTAGCTAAAACATTTGAGAACCTCCGAGCATGTGGAGCTCGCCTCAACCCTGAAAAATGTATATTCGGGGCGCAAGCAGGAAAACTGCTATGGTACTTAGTTTCGAGTAGAGAATCGAAGCTAGCCCGACGCAGATAAGCGCATTGCAAAGAATGGCTCCACCAGAAAATTTGAAGCAGGTCCAGAAGCTAACAGAACGGCTCGCAGCTCTCCCCAGATTTCTGGCCAGATCAGCCGAGCGAAGCCTTCCAATTTTTAAAGCTCTAAAGGGGTCCGAAAGTTTCAAGTGGATGCCGGAGTGCCAGAAGAGCTTCGATGATATTAAAGAATAACTCAGAAGCATGTCAACACTTACTGTTCCCCTCCCGGAAGAAACTCTCCTTCTTTATCTTGCAGCAACGGGCTCCATAGTAAGTGCAGTATTGGTCTGGGAAGTTGAGCTTAAAGGAAAGCTAGTGCAAAACCCAATTTACTTTGTCTCAGAAGTTTTGTCCAGAGCAAAGACAAGATACTCCGAGCTCGAAAAATTTGCTTATGCTTTAGTAATGGCCTCGCGGAAGCTAAGGCATTACTTTCTAGCACATAACCTAATCGTTCCTACCTCGTATCCCCTTGGTGATATGCTTCGAAGCAAAGATTCTACGGGTAGGATCGGAAAATGGGTTGTCGAGCTAGCCCCTTTGGTATTTCATTCACGGCGAGAACATCTATCAAATCTCAGATCATAGCTGACTTCGTGGAAGAATGGACTCCATCTGCAGTTTGGGCTCCGGAAGAAACCTCGAAGGTCTGTGAACAATTTTTTGTGACGGAGCCTATCAGGCATCTGGTGCCCGAGCTGGAGCTATGATAATATTGCCGTCAGGGCAAAAGTCCATGTATTCTGCGAGGCTCAACTTTAAGACCACCAATAATATCGCAGAGTACGAAGGAATCCTGCTAGGTCTCCAAAAGTCAAAGGCACTTGGAGCAACGAGGATTATAATTAAAACAGATTCCCATGTCATCGCAGGGCATGTTGACAAAAGCTTTCAAGCAAGGAACCCACATCTTGCAAAGTATCTAGAAGAAATCCACAAGACAGAAGCAATGTTTAAAGGATTTGCTGTTTGGAGTATCCCTTGAGCAAATAATCAACTTGCATACATTCTAGCGAAGGCTGCAGCCGGAGCATTGGATGTCCCCGAGGGTGCTTTCTATGAAGAACTTGTCAAGCCTACAGTAAATCAACTACCCTCCACTGAAGTCCTTTGTATCCTAGCTGCAGATTGGCGGACTCCGATAATGGATGTCTTCCAAAACAACGTAGCCCTGTTAGAAGGTCCGGATTTCCGAAGGTTGCAAGCAAGGGCTCGAAATTATAAGCTTGTCAATGGGATATTATACAAAGCTGGAGTTTTTTCTCCCTTACTTCGGTGCATCTCACAACCTGAAGGCCAAGATATACTTCGAGACATTCACGAAGGTTTATGTGGAAGCCACCGGGCCACCCGTGCTCTAACAGGAAATACACTTTGGCAGGGGCTCTATTGGCCAACAATTGTAAGAGATGCAGAAGAATTAGTTCGAACCTGTCAAGGATGCCAGTGGATGGGTAGACGGAGCCACCGTCCACCAACACCACTTCAAGTTATTGCCCTGGTATGGCCAATGGCACGATGGGGAATGGATCTCATCGGCCCTTTTCCAATGGCAAAAGGCAGCTTGAAGTTTGCAGTGGTAGCAATTGAGTATTTTTCTAAATGGGTCGAAGCTGAACCTCTAATTGCTATTACTTCAAGAAATGTGCAAAAATTCTTCTAGCAAAATATCATATGCAGGTTCGGAGTGCCAAGGGAGTTAACTGTGGATAATGGCACCCAGTTCGAAGCCGAACCCTTTAAAGAATTTTGTGAACAACTGGGCATCAAGTTATACTTCGTAGCAGTTCGCCATCCACAATCCAACGGAGCCATCGAGCGAGCCAATGGAAATATTCTCTCCGGTTTAAATCAAAGAATTGTTAGGCTGTCCAAAGGACTGTGGACCAAAGAACTTCCTAAGATTCTATGGTCCATTCGGACCACTCAAGCAAGGTCCACAGGCTTCACGCCATTCAGGCTTCTATTCGGAGATGAGGCCATGACTCCTACGGAGCTCAAAGGTGGATCCCTTCGCGTAATAGAACCTGCAAATGAAGACGAGAGAAGCACTTCACTGGACTTGTCAGAAGAAACAAGGCTTCGAGCTTTCGCCAATCTAACTAAGTACAAAGACCAAACAAAGACATGGTATGACCCGAAGATAAAAGTGAACGAACTTAAACCAGGTCATTTGGTATTGTGAAGTGTAATAGCTCCAGGGAAGCTAGGAAATAAATGGGAAGGATCATATATTATCCTACGCTCAGTGTGCCCCGGTTCATTTAAATTAGCTAATTTAGAAGGGGAAGAGTTGAAGCATGCATGGCATGCGGAGCACCTTAAACGTTATTATGCTTAGGGGCTCCTTGTAATCAATTGTAAAAGTACCTTTCTAAATAAAGATGGAGGTTCACATTTTGTTTACTCTTCAAATATCCCTTACTCCTAGTGGATGCATCAGGAGAACGAGATACTTGCAGAGTCAAGCATCTCTCAAGGAACCCAGACAACGGCCTTCGAACCATTGGTTCAAGGATTCCATTGGCCAGCCTATGGATTCTAGGCTCTGGCTTGTTTGGATCCATAGAAGAGTCTAAGGACTTTAAAAGAACAGATTTCCAGCCTCCGAGTTCGAAGCATTTGTAAAAGAGTCATAGGTGGCCAGCCTACGGATTCTAGGCTCCAGCTTGTTAGGATCCGTAGAAGAGTCTAAGGACTTTAAAAGAACAGATTTCTGGCCTTCGGGTTCGAAACATCTGTAAAAGAGCCATAGGTGGCCAGCCTACGGATTCCAGGCTCTGGCTTGTTAGGATCCGCAAAAGAGTCTAAGGACTTTAAAAGAACAGATTTCCGGCCTCCGGGTTCAAAGCATCTGTAAAAGAGCCGTAGGTGGCCAGCCTACGGATTCTAGGCTCTGCTTGTTAGGATCCGTAGAAGAGTCTAAGTACTTTAAAAGAATAGATTTTTGGCCTCCGGGTTTGAACCATCTATAAAAGAGTCGAAGGTGACCAAGCAATAAGGTTTCAAGGCTTCGGCCCAATGAAACACTTTTAAAGTCCTAAGCGACTGCTATGGGAGCTTACAAGTATAAATTTAGCTCCAAAACTTATAAACATCATAATACGAACGTACAGTTCAAAGAACTCTATGAAAGAGTGAAGTATGATTACCAAAGGTTGTGCGAAGCATCAGATTGTTATATAAATCATTGTGTTTGACGGACCCTATCGCAACGCGCATGGTCCCTGTTGGAGTAAAAGATTACGCTAACAGGTTTATGAAGATTAGAAACTAACAAACGAAGTGTTTGCGAAGGAAACTATTCCAAGCCTCCGAAAGGATAATAACTTAGAATAGTTTGAAAGTGTGTATTGAATAACTTGTATTCGGTCCCTATTACAGGGTAAAACGGGGGGTATTTATAGGCCCAAACATTAAGGAAAAGACCTTCTTAGCCCTCTATTACAACCGACATAGTGGAAACTATTCGGTACCCTTAATAGGGCTAAAATGGTAAAAGACTAATCTAATGAGAAAGAAGATAAGTCTTCCATCTTAGCTGGCAAAGAAGCTCTCGGAAGTGTCCATGTTCGAAGATATACTCCGAACCAGAGTCCGTCTTCATACTTCGAACTTCCTTCAACGTACATCTGAGAATATACGTCGGAACCCTTTGACTTGATTTCTTGTCTTTGTCTTGCTACTGCGATAATCCTGAAGATGGAATATTTTCCCCCAACAGTAGCCCCTCGAATACGCTTCTCCGTTAAATCTGTGATGTTAAGGAAGCAGTATACGCAAGAAAACATATCCATGTGCAGGGATTAGCAGACTTAATATACCTCCGAAATGTATAGAGATGCGAACTTCAAATTATTTTCTAAGTGAATTGCATTCGAAGTATTTTAGAATTAACTCGGAAAATCCGAAAGTCTTTTTAGACTTGGAAAAAATAGCCGTTGGCTTTTTCCTTCTGATGGAAGTTACGCAATGCGTTAATTCCAGAACAAAGTAACGGTCAAGAATGCAAACCGGCATAAGAAAACGGTAAAAAATTGGGGTCTGGGCTATAAATAGAGGGCCCGACCCTTTCTTGTACCTTTCCACCGCTTTCGTGCAAACAGACCAACTCTCGAGCCCTAGCCTTCACTTTTCCTTCGAAGCGATCCACGAGATCTAATGGCGAAAACCAGCTTCAAAGGTCCCGGAGCGGCTTCAAGCTTGACTCGGCAGCAAGTTGCGGCAGCAGCGGCGGCCGCTACATTGGCGACGACGGCTCCGACACCTGCAGTGGCAACAATGGCAGCGACGGGGGAAAATCCCCAAAATGTTGGCCATCAAGACCTCTTCCCGGCGTCAACAAAGTACATGGACCAATCTTATCAGCTAGGGCCTTCAACCTGCAAAAGAGAATCACTTGCGGCCGTAGTAGAAGGCAAGATCAGTTCCGGGGTTATGATTCGCAAACCCGGGAAGGAAATCATTCCTGTCACCAAGACCCGGAGAAGTGGTTGTTTTTGAAGCCTTCTTCGATGCTGGTTTGGGGCTTCCGGCGATCGACTTCTTAGCAGAGGTATTGGACTTGTTCCATGTCACTCTCCCCCAACTCTCTTCGAATGCGGTAGCGTGTCTTGCCATCTTCGAATGGGCGTTGAGAGCCGAAGGTTGTGAAGGAAGGGCAGAAATCTTCGCAACACTACACAGAGCATCATGCCAACCGAAGACCTTCGTAGGCCCCGGAAGGTGAGAAGATAGTAGTGGCCTTCGGAAGTATCAACTTCAGACTCCGGGACGAATATGCTCTCCGGTTTCCTGCCAAGGCTATCAATGCCAGATGGTATACTGATTGGATCTTGAGATGGTTTTATGCCGAAGTTGGGGCGAGCAGCCGCTTAACCGGACCTTTGCAAGAAATCCACTTCCGAAAGGAAGCCTTAGTGCACCTAGATCTAGGCCAACTCGAAGCTCGCTTGAGCTTGCTTCAAAAAATCAGTCATCGCTTGAGTATGCGAGACTTAGCCGAAGAATTCCTAGGGCTTCAAATTCCTCCCCTGATGGCCAACTGGTCGATCACCTTCGAGGAAGATTCGGAAGGCGGTCTTCGGAAAATTTCTTCAACTTCGAGTCCTGTAGGTAATCTTCGAAAACAACATACTCTATGTATATTTATTCGAAGAATTAACAAACTTAACTCGTTTTTCAGCTTCTTCAGCCCCTATAACTTCGGAGCAAATCGTACAAGCTTTCGGAGAAGATTTTGGGTGTTCCAACTCCGACCGAGAAAGAATGGAGAATCAAATTGGTTGGTAGTTGGGAGCGATCCAACCGAGTATGGGGGCTACTCGAATTGGTTCCGCCCCCTTTGGTGGATTGGGTGCCCTCAGAGAAAGGGCCTAAGAAGAGGAAAGCCGAAGTTGGAACTTCGAGCTCTGCCAAAACTCCGGTCAAGAAGGTAGCTCAAAAGCCAAGAATTCCCTGTGCCTTCAAGTCCAAAAGCTTCAATCTCCGATTCTCAAGAGGATGAAGGCAAGTTGCTCGTGAGGCTGATTGACGAGGATGCAGCCCAACAAGAAGCACATATTGAAGATGTTGCGAGCGTGCCGAAGTCTCAAGTCAACCTTGAACAAGAGAGGACTCCGGTTGCTCAAGAAGATTTACCTCAGGAGGGAGTCCGAGACGGAGCCCCTATGGATGAGAGCGGAGTCGAAGTCACTGCAGCTTCGATTCCGGGTGAAGCAACAACGGCTGTTCAGGAAAATGCTCCTGACAGTCGAAGATTTGACTGCTGACTCTGACGAAGACCTTGCCTTCGACCCGCCAAGCAGCCCAATGCTTACCCGCCGCCAAAATGTCGAAGGTAAACTTCGCATAATTTTTTTTGTTCTTTTTTCCTGCGAAATTATACAATGTATAATACCTTTGTTTTTCTAGAGTCCACTTCTATGGAAGAGGTCCGTCCCGAAGATACAATTCCTGGACCTTCGACGACTTCGGAGCCAATTCCAGGAGCCACTCAGATGGGGCGTGGAAAAGGCAAAGGGAAAATGGACCCCTTCTTGCTCGAAGCTCAGGATTATCTCCGTCTAAGTCAACGGACGAGAGCCAATCTACTGAGGGGGCCAGTCTACTGGGGCTCCGAAGACTACAGCTCAGCACTCTGGGCCTTCGCCAAGCGAAGATGACCAGCAAGCCTTGAGCATGCTCCCCCTTCTAGATCCTTTCTTGGAGCGAAGAACTGGGCTTCGGACTTTGCTCGAGCCTTTGGATTGAGCTAGTCGCGAAGTCGGGGAGACGAACTTGGTGGCTATCTTGAGCGAGGCGGAGAGTTCGGAGCTTAACGCTGCCATGGAACACACAGCATACCAGGTACGAAGTATCTGCAGAACAACATCAAATTTATATACAAATAATTTATCACCTTGGTTTTTTCTTTTCACAACAAACAGTCTTGGCCCGAGCTGCGAACATCTCCAAGAACGTGGAAGCGTTCGCCTTCGAGAGGAAAATGCAACTCTTCAACGAAATCTGACTATCTTCGAAGGTCGAGTGCCCCACATGGACAACATGGTTTCAACGGAGCGCAGGGCCAGACAAAGCTTGGAGGCTGCGAACAAGGAGCTCGAAGCAGAAAAAATTGTGCTTCGAGCAGAAATTGAAAAGATGCGGGCGGAGCACGCTACTGCGGGGGCCGAGCTTGTTAGACTCCGAGAAGAAGCTAGCCAGCTACTGAATCAAAAGAATTCTTTGGCTACGGAGGCTACTAGGCTTTCTGGAGTAGTAGAAGAGCTAACTTCAACGAAGGATGCATTAACTGAAGATAAGCTGAAGTCAGAGAAGGTAGCTTCGGAGGTCATGGACCAATTGCTAGGCGTTCTGGAGTACTTCGATACTACTGGAACGCTTCCTTCAGATGACAACATCTCTCTACTGCGCCGGATGAAGAGAATACAAGGAGCAGTGAAACAAATGAAGACAGCAGGCATTCGGTACGGAGAAATCTCCGGACAAGTGGCTGCTGTCGGCATACTTCATTACTACGAAGATTTGGGCCGATCAATAACTTTGAGCGCAGGAGAGGGTCCCATTACCTTCGACGACGACCAGCTTCTCACTCCCTCCGAAGGTGTGGCCGCTGCTTGGCAAGCCTTTCAAACTTCATGGAGAGCCGAAGGTCGTTCTGCGATCAATGCCTGGATTGACGAAGGACAACGCCAGAAGCAGGCTCGGTCTCAAACTTCGAGCAGTCAGCCTCCTCCAAATCCGCAGGTTTAGAATTACCTTAGGATTTTCAACTATGTAAAGCACTACGCTTTTGTACATTTATGAATGAAGATTTGTTTATCGTGTTTTTAGGCTTTGCCTCATATGGAAGATGTCGAAGTGTTAAATGTTAACGACGAACTTCGCTTATTATGGGCTACCTTCAATATCTTAAAACTTCACAAGCGTCCTCGATTTCTAGTTCCTCGAGATAGTTCCGGAGCGATTACGTCTGAAATAAGCAAAGATATATTATCTTGTATTAAAGAGGAAGAAAAAGAAGTTAACTTGGAAACTTCATCTTCTGAAGACATTATATGGTCCGAGGATGAAGATGAAGCTCAAAGTAAAAAGCCTGAAGAACTTGGAAGCTGGGAAAGGAGCCCCGAATGGCTTCGAACTTGTGCCGAGCTTCAACAAGAACAAAAAGACTCTAGAGCTTCGAAGGGAGGCAGAAGAGTTAAACGCAAAGTTGTTAGAACTCCCGGCACTGGAACTAGTCGTTCCAACCTTAGCTCTAGAGATCGAAGAGGTCTTCGATTCCTTCTTGGTATAGATACCAATTTTTCATGATGTAATCATATTTGTTCGCATAATAAATATCGATTTAAAATTGTCTCCCTATTTATTAGCCCCTCTTTGGGCGTAAGCAACTTCGAATTGTATTCAAATATGGTTAGGCACAAAGAAAACTTAGGAGTACAATTTTTGGGGTTCGGAGCCCCTCAGCAATTTAAAGATTGATTAAAATCTTATAAAATGTCTTCGACTATTTGTAGTCTGAAGATTGGCAACTTAGTACCTTATGTTTTTGAAAAAAATCACTTGAGATAACTTTCAAGACACTTTAGTGTCTTAGATAACTTGTCACTTTGGACTTTCTTAACAGACATTCAAAGCTCATGGCTCAAACTCTGTTTTGTTTTGGCCTCCTTTGGCTCTTTTTTGCGAATTCTGTCAAACCAGTGGTTTGGAGTTCGTAGTGGTCTCTTTGGACTATTTTTACGGATGTCTACAAGCCGGTGGCTTGGACTCCGCATGATTTGGTCTCCTTGGACTCTTTTTACGGATGTCTACCAGCCGATGGCTTGGACTCTGTATGATGTGGTTTTGGGCTCTTTTGCGGATGCCTACAAGCCGGTGGCTTGGACTCCGGATTATGTCAGCCCCCACGTCGGAAACTTTGAACCAATGGTTCAAAGTCCGAAAATATGATTCAAATTAATGACACTTCCCTCTCGGTCAACTCCACGGTTCCAGTGCGTCCACTCAGAAGCTGGAAGTTTATGAGGGGTAGGCACTATTTGAACCATATGCTTTATTGATTCGAAAAGTGATTACACATGATTACAAGGAGCCCTTATGCGAAGTATCGCGTTAAGTGCTCCGCATGCCAAGTATGTGCTAACTCTTCACCTTCCAAATTAGCTAATTTAAAAGAGCCAGGACGTCCTGAACGAACAATTAAGTATGGACCTTCCCATTTATTTCATAATTTTCCTGGCGCTATGATGGTTCATAAAACAAGATGACCCGGTCTAAGCTCATTGATCTTAACCTTCGGGTCAAACCAAGCCTTCGTCTGCTGGTGATACTTTGATAAATTGGCTACAGCTCGAAGTCTTGTCTCCTCTGTTAAATCCAGCGAAGCTTGTCTTTCTCCTTCAATCTCCGGTTCGGTGCTGCGAAGTGATCCTCCTTTGAGCTCCGTTGGAGTCATAGCTTCATCCCCGAATAGCAATCTGAATGGAGTGAAACCTGTGGACCTTGTTTGCGTAGTCCGAATGGACCATAAAATCTTCAGAAGTTCTTCGGTCCACAGTCCTTTTGCAATCCTACTATCCTTCATTTAGCCCTGACAAAATATTTCCATTGGCTCTTTCTACAGCTCCATTAGACTGAGGATGTCTCACTGCAGCAAAACATAACTGGATGCCTAGATCTTCGCAAAAATTCCTGAAAGGTTCTGCATCGAACTGTGTTCCATTATCAACTGTGAGTTGTCTAGGCACTCCTAAACCGGCAAATGATACTCTTCCAAAAGAATTTCTGTACATTGTTCGAAGTGATAGCTGTTAAGGGCTCTTCTTCTACCCACTTAGAAAAATATTCAATAGATACCACTGCGAACTTTAGATTTGCCTTAGCTACTAGAAAGGGACCAATCAAATCCATACCCCATCTGGCCATAGGCCATACCAGAGCAATAACTTGAAGAGTTGTTGGTGAGCGATGACTCCGTCGACCCATCCACTGACATCCTTGGCATGTGCGGACTAAATTCTCCGCATCTGCTACTTATCGTAGGCCAATAAAGCCCTTGGCGAAGTGTTTTTCCTGCCAAAGCTCGAGGGGCTAGATGGCTACCGCAAAGCCCTTCCTGAATTTCTCAAAGAATATCTTGGCCTTCGGTTTGAGATATACATCGGAGTAAAGGGGAACAAACTTCGGCCTTGTATAAAATACCATTGATTATTTGATAATTCCTGGCCCTGAGTTTTCAATCTTGAAAACTGTGGCTCTTCAGACGAATTTGCTCCTCCTTGCAAAAGTTCCATGATTGAATTTCTCCAATCTGTACTTGGAATGCAAAGAATCTCTGTAGAGGGAATTTTTGGCACCGAAGGTGTACTGAGCTCCTCATAAAAAGCCTCTTCTGGTATATCCATAGCTCCGGCTGCAGCTTTTGCTAAGATGTCCGCTTGCACATTTTCTGCTCTTGGTATACTCCGAATGGAAATACCCTTGAATTGTGCTTCGATCTACGGATTCTTCTAATAC
>JAAALK010000285.1:21418509-21513944 GCA_019279435.1 Zizania palustris | reverse complement strand
GGCTCCAGTCGTCGGAGCTACTGTGTCTGCCAGAGCCTCAACTCCAAGAGAAGCTGAAGCTCCATCTGTGATCGGAGCTATGCTACTCCTCGACCACACCTACAACATTAAGGTATTTCGTGAATATTGTGGGTAATAATTGTTGCAGGAATTGTAAAGGCAAAAGTTCGAAGTATACCTTCATCTGCGCCTTGAGGCAGAATTGTAGGGTCCTCCAAGACTTCGTACTTTTAGAGGTATTCTTCGAGGTCGTCCCCCGAAGTTCGCTCCAGTGTAGCCGCTGCAGGAGCCCTCAACCTCCAGCACTATCACCCCGGCCACGGGAGAGTTGGGAATAGTAGCCTCAAGCTCTGAGCTTGTGGCGACGGGCTCGGGGAGCGTGCTGTGTCTGCCTCCGTAGCCTCTCGAGAAGGAGCTCCGGCTGCATCCATGGCTTCATCTTCACTATCATCGTGAGATAGTTCTCAAGTGCCTTTCCCATTTGGGCGTCGGAGTCCTTTTCTCCGGAATCTTCTGAAGACGAGCTCCAAATGCCCAAGGAGGAAGGCGAGGACACCGGAGTCAGCTGAGGAGGAGGCTTCATCGTTTCTTCCCTTTCTTGACGGTGGTCTTGACGGCCTTCTTCGAAGGCTCGGTAGTGGCTTTCCTCTTCGAGGGTCCACTCCGGTCGAGTCCAAGTCCGGCAAAGGTGGGGGTTCCATGCCGAGAGCCCTCCACACTCTATTGAAGTGCTCCCAACTTCCCACCATCTCTATCCTTTTCTACCTCTCCGCCACCGTAGGGGCTCCAAGCACCCGTTCGGTGGCTCTTGCTATCTGCTCCGGAGCTAGCGCCAAAGGAGCCGCTGAAAAGAGGTATCATTTTATAAGTATGCTATCTCTTTCTTAATATATTATTGCAGAAGGATCGAAGGTTTACCTAGGCTTCGAAGCTCTCCCTCCGAATTGTTTTGAAACGCTATTGGCCAGTCAGCTCCGAGAGGCGGGATCCGAAGGGCGATGAATTCCTCTGCCAGATCCTGCATGCTTATGTTGCTGGCTATCGAAGAAAGCAACCCATGCCGCATTGAGAGTAGGCTTGGGTTCGGAGTGACTTTGGCCTCCTTCCGGAACCAGATCTCTTGAAGGGGCCCCGCGAAGCTGGAGTCTTCTCCGACCTCGGCGTAAAACCACCGGAGGATCTAGTTGGTATACCACCGGTCATTGATGGCCTTCGCAGGGAAATGTTGTGCATGCTCCTTTAGAAGCTTAAAGTTGACACTACCGAAGGCTGTCAGCACTTTGGTGTCTATGGGTCGTCTTGTAGCTTCGGTGGTAGGTGGCTTCGTGGGTGGCGGCGAAGATCTCCGATCTTCCTTCGCATCCTTCGGCCCGAAGGGCCCATTCGAAGATCACCAGCCTTGCGATGGCATTGGGGGACAACTAAGGTAAGGTAATGTGAAACATTTCCAGTACATCTGATAGAAAATCGATGGCAGGCAGTCCAAGTCCAGCTTCGAAGAACGCTACGAAGACCACTACTTCTCCACTTCACGGCCTCGGGGTCGACAATGTTCCCGGGACCCAAGTCCTCATTCGGGGCCCAGCTTCCCAGCTACCGCCTCTTCAATGGATTCAACAGTACTTGTGGACTAGCCGATGAGTAAGCTTCGCGGCATCTTCTTCTTGGACGGAGGGAAGAGCTCCTGAGGATTTTTGGGCCAAGAACTTCCTGGAGCCCCCGCCATGGCAACTGCTGCCAAAGCCGCCCAAGCTTGCCTTTGCACCAAAGTGCTCACTGCCAGTGGCACGGTTGTGCTGGTCCTCGCCATGAGTTAATCTCTCATAAAGGTTGAAGGGAAATTTTGGAGGTTGAAGAAAGTGAGCTTTGGAAATCAGGCTCTATAAAATTTTCGGTGGGTTTCGACCCCCCTTTTATAGCCTTTCTGCTAGCTACTGTGCTTCGGTCCCGTTCACATCGCAGGTTCGACTTCTACTGCTGACAGGTGGGACCAGGAAGTGAAAAGGTGTGAACCCACGGTAAAATTTCGACTGTTACCTTTTTCGGGAGCATAACAACTACTTGAAGGGTAACAGCTCAAAATTGATGATTCTTCACGACGTTCCCCCTCCGTAACAATTCACTTCCCCGTGAAGTGTTCACACAGCAATCCAATTTGAAGCTTTCATCGGGGATACTTCGATGGCAAATACCCTTCGAATAACTGTAACATCCTCAAATTTCTCTAAGTCCTTGAATATGAAAATATTCCTTGCGTATACTGCTTTCCTGCCATACAGGTTAAATCGGAGAAGCGTATTCGAGGGGCTACTGTTGGGGGAAAATACTCCATTTTCAGGACTTTGGAAATCAATGGTTAAAGATAATTCACCAACATCAAAGTTCACGTTCATCTCCGAAGGTGATAAAGTTTCTAAGTCGAAGGATACTTCGGCATCATGGTTCGAAGGCATCCTCCGAAGGCTACAAATCTACAATGGAAAATAGCAAGACTGATAAAACGTCTGCCTTATCTACCTTCTCTGGATGTATTTTACTATTTTTACCCTATTCGGGGTACCGAATAGTTTCCACTATGTCGGTTGTAATTGAGGGGTAAATAGGTATTTTCCTTAGACTTTTTGCCTATAAATACCCCCTTCTTACCCTATAATAGGCATCGAATACTCACCTATTCAATACACAATTTCGGACTACTTGAGCTATTATCCTATTCGGAGGCTTGAGAAAGTTCTCAACACAAACTCTCTATTTGTTAGTTCTTAATCTTCGAGAACCTGCTAGCGTAATCTTTTACACCAACAAGATCGATTCTAAAAATATATCAAAAGAATACACTAACAAACTGAAATATTCAAACTAAAACTAAACTCCTATTTATTGTATTAAAAACAACCATTTGATGTTTCTACGGTTTTCAGCAAAAGCCGACAAAGCCTCTCAACTCTTCGACTCGTGACACCGCTTTGCGACTCTGAGCATCAGCAAGCCACTTCCGCTCTCGATCCCCTCGAGCCTCCTGAATGCTTGTCCTTGCCTCCCTCTCACAGACACGGTCGTCATGTCATCGCTTTCATCCGTCCTTCCAAGTTTTGCTCGGTCTCTTCGTGCACTCTTGAGATCTTCTCCAACTTCGCCCGACCTCCATGATCCTCCGGCATCGAGCTCCCTGCT
Organism: Zizania palustris; assembly: GCA_019279435.1. NCBI lineage: Eukaryota > Viridiplantae > Streptophyta > Magnoliopsida > Poales > Poaceae > Zizania > Zizania palustris. The sequence continues at coordinate 21,510,770 of JAAALK010000285.1, read as the reverse complement.
TGACCCTTGATCACTCGCCGTCGACAGTTGGTCAGCATCTCCACCCAGCACATCCAAGACAAGCCAAAACAAGAACGCGACGCACCACCGAAACCTCGGCAACCACTCCTCAATTTTACACCGAACCCCTCGATGCACTCAACCAACACTCCATCGCTCAACCGCTCATCCTTGTCAATCACTCATCATCCAACCAAAACCACCCTTGGTTTCACACGAGGACCGACCTCGACCCCTCACAGCCTTCGCGACCGAGCTCCCCGTTCACCTGGCACCAAGCCTCCCGCCTGACCCAGGTTCCCTTTCTACAAACCATCCATCGCCTCCGATGTCACCTGCGCACCACAGGACAAACAGACAAGATTTTCCAGTACCTCAGAGACCTATCCGGTAAACAACCTTCGGTACACACTCTGGTGTACCGCCCAAAGTACCGAGCCCTTCAGTACTACCATGTCATCGTGCTCTATCGGACCCCTCCGACAGACACACTCCAAACCCCTTCGCCTAGAAGGTAAGCCTTGTCAATCACTCATCACAGACTTGAAACCAAAGGAATATTTCAACTTGGTTTCTCAATCTCCCCCTTAATGAGTGCATTGACAACCAAATTCAAGTTCAAGAAATTTTGAAAAGTTTCAGCACACAAGTGACCATAAACACTCAAAAAAGAGCCAAAACATGTCACTTGATAAATGAATTTCTGCTTGGCAATAAATCCCCCTTTGGCAGTAAAATTTTCTCCCCCTTAGGTAGGCAACTCAGGCACTTTCTCCCCCTTTGGCAATGCAAGAATCAAGGAGCAAGAAAAGATGCAAGGCTTCGAGATGATGAAAAGTGTGAAAACATAAGATGCAAGAATATGTCACAACATAATGTCAGGCTTAGATGCTCATCTCGAGTTAATATATTCTAAATTCAATGTTTGATGCATGAGTTTTTCAAATTGTTGAAAAAAGCATCACCACTTAGACTAGTCATCTAGACAAGTGAAAACAGAAACTGCAAAAGCTACACAATTTTTACCGAGGAAAGCAAGTCCAATTTCATGGAGCTTTTAGCACACTGAATAAGCAAGGGATTCATATTTTGCAACTCTTGTTATATTGTCAAGGGTTATTTGCTTGTCTACCTTATACTTTCCAACCAAGCCAAGCCTAGGTCAAGAATGACCATCAAAATCTTAAGGCAGTGATTTTGGCAGTCACTAAGTTATCTCAGTTCATACCAAAGTGCAATGGTAAGCAATCTGGAATAAAGAAGCGTGACAAGCAAACCCGCCTGGATCTTGTCATTTTTAGCACATAAATCATGAATATTGATTTTTGTTGTGTAACATTTTTTGTATGATTCCATGAATAGGAATATTATTTTCAAGTTGCAATTTTGAATCCAAGGTAAAGGATTCTAGCTACTAGGCAGATAAAGGATAGCTAAAGCAATTCTGCACAACACATGCTAGACACAAGACTAAGCAGTCATCAAATTTAGAATTTTGTAAATTAAAGTAATGCTCATTATGAAGTTAGATATATTAAACTGAGCTGAACCATCATAATAATGACAATCATGCGAATGGCATATAAAAGCAATTGAGTGCATCAACAAATCATCATAATGAAGCCAATGCAACACACATAATGCATGCCCCCCTCACAAAATGCCGTAAGGATGACAAATACTAAGTTCCCCACGTAAATAAGCAAATCGGGATGCATCAAGTGGTTTGGTAAAAATATCGGCAAGTTGGTTCTTGGTATCAACATATTGAAGTTCAATATCACCCTTCTCATTTTGATCTTTGAGAAAATGATATCTCACATCAATGTGTTTGGTTCTCAAATGCTGAACAGGGTTGTTTGCAAAGCAAATCGCACTAGTGTTATCACAAAACAGCGGAACACTCTTATAATCTAACCCGAAATACCACAAAGTGGAAACCATCCACAAAATCTATGAGCAACAGCTAGCTGCAGCAACATATTCGGCCTCAGCCAGTAGATTGTGCAATACTAGACTGTTTGCGAGAAGACTAGGAGAAAAGAGAAGTACCTAGAAAATGACAAGTATCGGAGGTACTCTTCCTATCAATTCTACACCCAGCAAAATTCGCATATGAATAACCATGAAGACACAAAGAGGAAGATGCAGAATACCAAATGCCAAACTCAAGGGTATGCTTAAGATACCTAAGAATGCGCTTTACCGCTTGGCGGTGCGAAGCACATGGCGAAGCCTAAAAACGAGCGCAGAGACACACAACGAAGTGTATGTCCGGCCTCATAGCAGTCAAGTAGAGGAGGGAGCCGATCATGCTTCGTAATTCTGTCTGATCTACAACTTCTCCATCTCGTCAGGGTCCAATGCTATCAAAGTAGCCATTAGAGTGGCGAGGGGCTTCGCGTCATCCATGTCAAATTTCTTTAGCAGGTCCTTTGTGTACATTGTCTGGTGGACGAAGGTACCTTGTTTGCTTTGCTTGATTTGCAAACCAAGGAAATATGTGAGTTTTCCCATCATGGACATATCGAACTACCTGCTCATAGCATCTGCAGACTCGGCAACCAAAGCATGAGAGGAGCCACCAAAGATGATATCATCAACATAAATCTGGACTAGGAGGAAATCTTTGCCATGCTTGAGAGTGAACATGGTTTTATCTACTGATCCCATCAAATATCCTCGCTCAAGCAGAAAAGACTTAAGTCTATCATACCAAGCCCAAGAGGCCTGTTTGAGTCCATAAAGAGTCTTATGAAGTTTAAGGACTTTATGTGGATATTTAGGGTTTTCAAATCTAGTGGGTTGTTTTACATAAACATCTTCGCCTATGAAGCCATTTAGAAAAGCACTTTTGACATCCATTTGATAAAGTTTGAAACCACGGAATGCCACAAATGCAAGAAGAATTCTAATGGCCTCGAGACGAGCAACAAGTGCAAAGGTTTCAGTGAAATCAATCCCTTCTAATTGAGAATAACCCTGAGCCACAAGTCTAGCTTTGTTTCTAACTATAGACCCATCCAACCCTTGTTTGTTTTTGAAAATCAATTTAGTTCCAATGAAATGAACATTAGGAGGGGATCTACAAGTGACCACACTTGGTTTCTTTCAAAATTTTCAAGTTCTTCATGCATTGCATTGATCCATCTGGAATCAGAAAGTGCATAACTCACATCTAATGGCTCGAAAGAGGCAACAATACAAAATCAATGAAATGAGCATGAGAACGTGTTACCCTTTGATCAAGGTCACCAATGATCTACTCGGGAGGATGCATCCTTTGAATGTGATGAGGAGCCTCATGGTGGGATGCAGACTGCCCCTCAACTTGTGCTGGTAAATGGTCGAAGATGACCAATGTCGAGATAGTAGCTTCAGGGCCTCTTGCCGAAGTGATTGCAGCGGGGTCGGTTTCGGGGGTCGATGTCGAGGGTAGTAGAGGTTCATCCTCGAAATCTCCGGGATCTTCGTCTTCGAAGATGGTCTACTCCATGTTGTGTTCATTTGCCTATTCAAAGATCCCATCAGAAGAACGCGACTCAAATTTGTCCAAATTTCCACGTTTTAGGATCTCATCGATTGCCAAAAACTTGAAGATCAATCACTTTGGGATGTTTCCCAAAACACAGTTCACAAGATGTCAACGTTCAAAATTGAGCGCAAGAAGATTCGGTTTGAGATGTAATACGCAGTGTTCATGGCCTCAGCCCAAAATTTTATAGGAGTGCTATGCTCATCGAGCATCATCCTATCCATCTTAACCAAAGTGTGGTTTTTCCTCTCAACAACACCGTTCTATTGAGGAACCTGCGGAGTAGAGAATTGAACTCAGTGCCATTATCACTTCGAATGAATTTCAGTGCACTGGGGAGTTCAGTAAATAGTCTCAAAGCTAAGCTCTGAAAGTGTGAAAACACTTCATCCTTGCTAGCTAAAAAGAAGACCTAAGAGTAGCAAGAGAAATTGTCGACAATGACTAACACAAACCACTTGCCACCCAAAGAACTAACCCGATAAGTACCTACAATGTCCATATGGAGAAGTTCTTCGAGTTGTTCAGTTATCACCATAGTGACTGGTGAGTGCGAGGTGGCAATCATTTTGCCATGTCGACAAGGAGCGCAAACCAAATTCTTCTCAAACTTGAGCTTGGGCAATCCTCGGATCAGTCCTAGGGCACTCAGTCGAGCGAGCAACTCAAAGCTCATATGCCCTAATCTCCTATGCCACTTCCAAAGCTCAGAAGAAGAATGTGCAACAAGGCAATGAGAAGAACCAGATGACTCAAAAAAATCAGCTCCAAAAACTCTCCAAATTCTAAAGATCTTATAGACAGAAACGCCATCAGAATTGAGTACTTGTGAAATATCGTGATGGAATTGCACTTCGAAGCCCTCATCAAGCAACTGAGATACAGAAAGCAAATTGTATCCCAGATTTTCAACCAAAGCAACATCTTTGAGAGTGAAATTCGAGTTGATTCTTACCACACCTTTATCTTTCACTATGCTTCTTCAGTTGTTGTTGAAGGTCATTTGTTCCTTTTGTTTCGTTGTGGTGAGGCTGGACAACCATGCTGCATTCCTGGTTGAGAAACAAAGGGTTCATTTCGGAGTCTGTGATGAGTGATTGACAGATTTTATCCTCTGATTCGAAGGGGTCTCTCCGAAGGGGTTCGGAGGTGGTTTCACCAAGGGTTCGGTAGGTCTGTTTGTTGCAGCTGTTGTAGCGGAGTGTGCCTGTCGGAGGGGTCCGATAGTACACGATGACTGGGTCGTACCGAAGGTCTTGGTATTTTGGGCGGTACACCGGAGTGTGTGCCGAAGGTTGTTTACCAAGAGAGGTCTCCGGGGTACTGGATACACTTGTCTGTCTGTCTGTGGTGCGCAGGTGACTTCGGAGGTGACAGACGGTTCGCAGCAAGTGAACCTAGGTTAAGCGGGAGGTTTGATGCCAGGCGAGCGGGGATCTTGGTCATGAAGGCTGCGAAGGGGTCGAGGTCGGACCTCGGGTCGAGGTGCGCCAGGAGAAGGCAGTAAGTGCAGAGTGTGGCTTCGGGTTAAGGTACCCCAAGATGAAGTCCTCGGAGGTGAGGCACTTCGAAGGGTACTCCGAATGGAGTGACTTCGAAGTATGGTGGACCAAGTCCTCAGTAATGAGGCAGGGCATTTGAAGTATGCTCCGGAGGGAGGCACTCGAAGGTATACACGACGAAGGTCTCAGAAGTCGAGGTGCATCGAAGGCATGGTCCGGGTGAGGTTCGTCGAGGAGTGTGCTTGGGGAGCGACAAAGTGCTCATGGAATGCTTCGTGCGGAGGCCTTGGATGAAGGAGGGACTTCGAAGGGTGGTACTCCGAAGGTGGGGCTTCGGAGTGTGGCTGACTTGAGGTACTTCGGCCATGCATGGCTTCGGTACATGGACTGACGGAGTTCGAGCTGGGAGAAGCTGCGAAGCCGTGGTGGTCCACTCCGGATGTGCTGGCACGAAGGCTCAAGGGCTTTGACGGCTTTATCTCAAGGGCTTTGACGGCTTCAGCTCAAAACGGTCAGGCTCAAGGCTTGTCACCGAAGCTACCGCACCCCTCGTGTGCGAAGGGGGGCTTCAGAAGCTCCAAAATTGCAAAGGCTGACCGTGTCTGCTCTGCAAAAGCTGATGCTGTCCCCTCTGCGAAGCTAACAAAAGAAGCCTCCAAATAAAGTAGACTACCAGCTGTACCCCCCTGTTCGATGAGACAAAAACAGTGTAAACCCTAGGGGTAAAGTAGTCTATTCACAGGGCTAAATAATGCCTATAAATAGTGGAGGCTAGCTAGGTCACATCAACACTTTGAGCAGCCATTTTTTAGCTCCTGTGCTAGCCGCCACAGTTTGTATTCGGTTTGTGAGTTCATTTTGTGTTCCCTGTTCAAGCAATGAAGCTTTGATTCCGTTTTCATTTACTGCTTGAACTTGTATGCTTACTTCACACCGCATGCTTTTATTTCTCTGTGTCTCATTTCTTTTTGTGTTAAGTTTATTGCGGTAGAGTGTTTTTGGAGAAGTGTGTGAGAGGTCTGTGTGTGTGAAGTGTGTTTTTCAGTGTCTGTTCGCTCTGTGTAAACTGAAGGCTAGACCTCTCTGATTACTAGTGAAGCACTGTTCTTGGCTTAGATCAAAGCCCGTTTTCTTCCCTTGTCAAAGTACTCGGCAAAGTCTATTCAGTGCGTGTTTAGACCTTCGAAGTATGAAGCCTAGCACCAGTTGTTGTCGCTGAGTATTTGGTCGAAGTCTGTAGAGGGAAGTATGCTCTTGCGAAGGGTGAAGTGCGAAGCCTACTCGAAGGCACCTAGTGTGCGGAGCCTGCACTTACTTAGTAGAGCTGAATCTTCGGGGTTGTGGGTGGAGCGAAGTCTTCTTGGCTTCGAACTTTTGCTCCTTGCGAAGCCTGATTTCGGAGCTGTGAAATACCTCCGAACCAGAACTTCAAAGGGTGTGTTTGAAGCCTGTTCCGCAGAAGACAGATTTAAAACAGAAGACTATTTTTAGTCTGAAATTTTAAAATCTCCCATTCACCCCCCTCTGGTCGCCATTTTCGGTCCAACAATTGGTATCAGAGCGGGTTAAGATCACCAGTTGACCTTAACCGGTTTTGTGATCTATTAGTGACATGGACAGAGTTAGTAAAATACCTCTGTTCGATGGGACTGACTTTGCATACTGGAAGGTGCGCATGGAGGCTTACTTGCTAAGCCAAGGAAATGCAATTTGGGAGATTGTGGACTCATAATACTCCATCCCTGAAACTCGCACCTTTCAAACAGAGAAGGATCAATATAATGCCAACTCCAAGGCAAGAAATATATTGTTCATTGGTTTGAGTAGAAGTGAGTTTGATAGGGTGCAGCACCTTAGGACAGCTAGGGAGATTTTTACTACACTCACTATTTTTCATGAGGGCTCTACACAGATTAAGGCCAGGTGCCAAAGCACATACAATCAATAGTATCAGCTGTTTGTGCAGGCACCTGGTGAATCCATAGATGCCATGTTTTCTCGCTTTGATGCGATAGTGAGTAACTTGCGGTCCAATGGGATGCTTGCTTACAATGATCATGATAGGGCTATCAAGCTTCTCTTTGCTCTTGATCGTAGCATATGGGAAGTAAAGATATCCAGCATTGAGGAGTCCGCAGGTTATGACACATTGACCTATGATGAGCTCTTCAGCAAGCTGAAGTCCATAGAGATTGCCAAGGCATCTCTTGTTGTGTATAGGAACTCCTTGCCACAACCATTGGCACTGGTTTCTAGCACTAGCCGTGCCACCCCTGCAGAACCAAGCACATCTGGCACTTGTGTTTTTGTAGGTCGGTTTGCTTTGTCCTCCCTGGTCTCCTTCACTAAGGAGCATGTGGACACTCTGGATGATGAAGAGCTTGCTCTCATTGCCAGAAGGTTCACCCGTTTTCATCGTGAAAGACGGGATCAGAGGAGAAGTGGTTTTAGTGGTTGTTTTGATTGTGGCGACACTTCTCACATCAAGGCCAACTGTCCTAAACTCAAGAAGAGAGATGAGAGTGAGCGCCCCAAATACCACAAGAAGGAAAGGAAACCCTTTGTGAAGGGTAAGCATGGCAAGGTGGCTAAGAGAGTAGCCAAAGCCACTTCCAGAGCTTTTGTTGCTGCTCTCAGTGACATCGACACTTCCCTCAACTGAGGAGTCGAGCTCTGAGGAGGAGGAGTCTCCAAGGAAGGAGGAAAAGAAGGATAAGAAGCGACGGGATTTCACCGGCCTTTGCTTCATGGCCGATAGTGATCACAGCGGCGATGAGCTTGACTCATCTGAGGTACCTCTATCCTATTACCAGCTTTTAAATAAATTAGATGAACTGAATGAAGTAGTTCTTGGTCAGGATAGATTACTTGTGCAAGCCGCTAGAGATAGAAAAGACCTTGGCCTTAGGCTAGAATTTGTTTCTACTGATTATGCCATGCTTAAGTATAGGGTTAATGATGTTGAATGTGAATCTTGCACTGTTGTCATAGGTGAGCTTGCTCAGTTGCGTTCTATATATGCTCAAACTCTATCTGAGCTTGAGACTGCATAGAAGCAGCTTTTGGTGGTTGAAATGAATGCATGAACTGTTCTTTATTACGTGAGAGCATTGATTTACGTGATAAGCATGTTCATGATTTAGAGGATAGATTGGAGAGGGCCGGTAGTTCTAAGGATGTGCAACCTGTGTGTGACACTTGCATTACCCTTAAGGACCAGCTAGGCATTGTTAGAGAGCGAGCTGAAAACCTCATGACTGAAAATGAATACCTTCTTTCTGTGGTTAACAAATGCACTGAGGGAAAGGGTAGGATGGACTTGCTCTTGGCCAAAACCAAGAAGTGTGCTGACAGGGCAGGGTTAGCTCTAGGATTGGGCTTTGAGAGGATTCCTTCAGACAGTGTAAACAAAACTGTTTTTACCTCTCCCACTACCTTAGAGAAAGAGAGCCCTGTTAGACACTCCATCAGCCAAAAAGCCTACCCGGACTCCAAAGAAAACCACTCCTCATGCCAAGAAAACTCCTCCCAAGAAAAACACACAGCATAAGCCCAAGGAGCATGTGAGGATTGCTCCTATGACCCATGAGAGTGCCCCTAGGAGAATTTTTCATTGTTCCTACTGTCAGAGGGCAGGTCATTTGGTTGGGTTCTGTTTTCATCGCATCAAGGATGAGCGACGCTCTCAGGCGATGAGTTTCCAGGACATGCATTACCCATCGCAAGGTATGCATGAGTCTGAGTTGTACTCACGTCCTGTTTTCGAGGCTCCTTGTACTTCTTAGAGAGGTTTTTCTCCTCGAGGTGTTCATCATATTCCATATGGTGGTAGGCCTCGTGTGAGTAGCTTTGTACCTCGATAGGGTAGGAGACCTCGTCATGCATTTGGGTCACAACATGTAGGTAGACATCACACTTTGCATCATTCTGATTATCCTGTGCGTAGACAGTCTACTTTTACTATGCCTACTACTCGTATCACTCAGTGTTGGATGCCTCGTCATATTTTCACTCACCCCAACACTGAACGATCGAGATTTTCCTATCATGTGTAGGCACCGGACCGAGGCTTGGAGGGCACGTGGATCATGGACTCCGGTTGTTCGCGCCATATGACCGGAGATGCAGCATGGTTCTCAATCCTCACAACAACCAAGCAAAAGGAACACATCACCTTCGGCAACAATCGAAGGAGTAGAGTGAAAGGTAAAGGTGTGGTAAGAATCAACTCGAATTTCACTCTCAAAGATGTTGCTTTGGTTGAAAACTTGGGATACAATTTGCTTTCTCAATCTCAATTGCTTGATGACGGCTTCGAAGTGCGATTCCATCGCGATACTTCGCAAGTACTCAATTCTGATGGCGTTGTGGTTTGTAAGATCTTTAGAGCTGATTTCTCTGAGTCATCTGGTTCTTCTCATTGTCTTGTTGCACATTCTACTTCTGAGTTTTGGAAGTGGCATAAGAGACTAGGGCATATGAGCTTTGAGTTGCTTGCTCGTTTGAGTGCCCTAGGTCTGATCCAAGGATTGCCCAAGCTCAAGTTTGAGAAGAATTTAGTTTGCGCTCCTTGTCGACATGGAAAAATGATTGCCACTTCGCATTCGCCAGTCACCACAGTGATGACTGAACAACCCAGAGAACTTCTCCACATGGACACTATAGGTCCTTCTCGGGTTAGTTCTTTAGGCGACAAGTGGTATGTGTTAGTCATTGTTGACGATTTCTCTCGCTACTATTGGGTCTTCTTTCTTGCTAGCAAGGATGAAGTGTTTTCACACTTTCAGAGCTTGGCTTTGAGACTTTTCACTGAACTCCCTGGTGCATTGAAATTCATTCGAAGTGATAATGGCACTGAGTTCAAGAACAGTCTCTTTGTTGACTTTTGCATGGAGCATGGCATAGAACATCAATTCTCTGCTCCTCGGGTTCCTCAACAGAACGGTGTTGTTGAGAGAAAGAACCGCACTTTGGTTGAGATGGCTAGGACGATGCTCGATGAGCACATGTCTCCTAGAAAATTCTAGGCTGAGGCCATGAACACTGCTTGTTACATCTCAAACCGAATCTTCTTGCGCTCAATTTTGAACTTAACATCTTATGAGCTATGTTTTGGGAGACAGCCCAAAGTTACTCATCTTCGAGTCTTTGGTTGTCATTGTTTTATCCTAAAATGTGGAAATTTGGATAAATTTGAGTCGCGCTCTTCTGACGGGATTTTTTTGGGTTACACTACACATGGTCATTCTTATCGTGTTTATAATTTGGAAACTAACACTATCATCGAGTCATGTGATGTGACTTTTGATGAATCAACCCCCTCTGTTAGTTCTACCTTTGAACAGGCAAATGAACATGACATGGAGCAGACCATATTCGAAGAAGAAGATCCCGGAGATTTCAAGGATGAACCCCTACTACCATCAACATCAACCCCCGAAGCTGACCTCGCTTCGACCACTTTGGCACAAGGTCCCAAAGCAACTACCTCGACATCGGTCATCTTGGACCACTCCAACGCACAAGTTGAGGGGGAGACTGCATCCCGTCGTGAGGCTCCACATCATGTTCAAAGGATGCATCCTCCCGAGCAGATCATTGGTGAGCTTGGTCAATGGGTAACACGTTCTCATGCTCATTTCATTGATTCCGCTTTTGTTGCTTCTTTCGAGCCCTTAGATGTTAGTCATGCACTTTCTGATTCTAGTTAGATCAATGCCATGCAAGAAGAACTTGAAAATTTTGAGAGAAACAAAGTCTGGACTATAGTTGATCCTCCACCAAATGTTCATTTCATTGGAACAAAATGGATTTTCAAAAACAAACAAGGGGAGGATGGGACTGTAGTTAGAAACAAGGCTAGACTTGTAGCTCAGGGTTATTCTCAATTAGAAGGGATTGATTTTACTGAAACTTTTGCACCTGTTGCTCATCTTGAGGCCATTAGGATTTTACTTGCATTTGCGACATCCCGGGGATTCAAACTCTATCAAATGGATGTCAAAAGTGCTTTTCTTAATGGCTTCATAGGTGAAGATGTTTATGTAAAACAACCCCCTGGTTTTGAAAACCCCAAATACCCACATAAAGTCCTTAAACTTCATAAGGCTCTTTATGGACTCAAGCAGGCCCCTCGGGCATGGTATGATAGACTTAAGTCTTTTCTGCTTGAACGGGGGTATTTGATGGGATCCGTTGATAAAACCTGTTGATATCAAAAAATGGCATTAATGGCTATATTATCAAAATATCAGTTTTTGGTGATTTGGGCCGAAAATACACATGTCCAGGGTCTGTCCGAAGCCCTATAGGGCCGAAGTCCATCGAGCTATGGGCTCCGAAAACCTCTAGCCAGCCCATGGGCTTCGGCCAGGAAACCTTCGGAGGCCCACTCTGCCGAAGCTTCAGAACCATTCGGAGGCCCACGCTGCCGAAGCTTCGGAAGCCCACGCTGTCGTAGCTTCGGCCCGAGAGCAAGTCTCGACGGGCTTGGCCGAAGCCCACGCTGTCAAAGCTTCGGCCCAAGGAGCAAGCCTCGACGGGCCCGGCCAAAGCCCACGCTATCGACGCTTCAGCCCAAGAAGCAAGCCTCGACGGGCCCGGCCAAAGCCCACGCTACCGAAGCTTTGGCCCGAGGAGCAAGCCTCAATGGGCCCGGCCGAAGCCCACGCTACCGAAGCTTTGGCCCGAGGAGCAGGCCTCGACGGGCCTAGCCGAAGCCCACCTCGGTAGAGATAGAGCTGTTTGCATCGCCAGCTCAATATCTATCTCTATCCGGATGGATTAATAGCAGATTAGATTGGGAGTTAACCCCCTATAAATGGAGAGGAATGGCTGGCGTGGAGAGCCCCCCCAACTCAAACCAAACCAAAGCCATGCTTTGATCGTACCTTTACTTTTACCTTTACTTTTCTGTACCTCTTCGTGGGTTTTCCTGGAAGCCCCCCGTCCGCCACTACGGAATAGTGGTAAGCCTTGGTACTTCGCCTGTGAAGTCCCCGTTAATCTACGTAACAGATTGCTATCTCCTTGGTACTTCGCCTATGAAGTATCCGCTAATATGCGTAATAGATTGCTACCTTCGCCACCCGTGCAACACCTCGCAAAATTCGGTCCTAAGGCCGAATTGGTACTTCACATCATCTCTGTTGTAGGTTCGCACGTTCGGAGCCCCTTCGCCGAAGGTGTTCGGAGCTGAGAGATCGGTTCCGAAGGTCCCCAGGACACCCTTCGACAGGATCGTAGGCTTCGACAACAGGCTTCGCCAGCATACTTCGTTGTGACAGGCTTCGCCACGACTACACTCCGCACCGGATGAAGTTGCACCCGCGTGTGGCCTTCGCGTCACTACTTTGTAATTCGCTGCATTGGAGATTGCACGCCGAACCCCGCTGTTCGGAGGTGATCACCGTGTTCAGATATGTTCGGAGTCTACCTTCGGCCGGATCAGCCCGAACGCCAAAGCACCCTTCGGCGAAGCACTTCGCACCAGACGCCGAAGGTACCCTTCGGCGCACCCTTCGCATCAAACTTCGAACTAGGAGGACTTTGACTGGTTTGCTAATTTTAACCTGTTTAACCTATTTCTTTCGGCTAATTGGATTATTTTGTGTAATCTGGTTGCCTGGCGACTCCACCCCCCTTATCACTATTAAGGGTAGTCGGAACACGGCGTCGGTGCTACGTCATGCTTAGGCCTATCCCTAAGTATTCGTGCACTTTTGGATCACCGGACTGACCCAGGTGCCGGGGCATGTTTCCGTGTCAACACACTTTTTGGCGACTCCGCTAGGGAAAATCTACGCCAACATGATGAGTACGTCTACATCGGCCGCCAGTACATCTACTTCGACTACTACGTCTACACCGCCGATGGACACAATAGGAGGAGTGGATATCGACAACCGCAACATAATGTCACCTACACTTGAAGATATCCCCCAGAAGACCGAGCAGAGATTGAGGCAAAGCTAAAGGCGCTCCTAGACATGATGCTTGGGGGCTACATCAAGACACGCGAGGGCTTCGTCAAGCGCGACATCATAACCCCCGACCTCGCTCAGGTCCAGGTAACACAGGTATTGCCTCGTTTATCTTCTTTAGAAATTGAGCAAAAAATAGCCGCATCAGTAGATCAGGCCGTTAGCGCTTCGCTAGCCAACCATTTAGATTCGGTAGTCAGCTCCCAAGTAGAGGCAACTCTTAGAAGGTTTGGCTTCACTGAGGCCGTACCCCCAGTTCCTATAGCTAGTGCACCTCCGACAAACATGTCTTTGACCTCTTCACTTATGGTCGAGACCAACCATTATACCTATGGTCAAACTAATACTGCATACCACACAACATCTGCGCCAATGCCCGCACTACCCGCACCACACACGCAGGCTCCCGGACACGAGCACATTATAGAAATAGCGCGTAGGGAAGAAGCACATGGCCGACACGCCGATATCCCACCGCGTGTCGCGCCTCCACATGAGAGGCACATGCAAACAAACTACCAAGATGATATAGATGAGCGGGTCCGCTCACTGTTTAGGGAGTGTGCCAGCTTCGTGCCCAAGGGACAAGTTAGGGTTTATCACAAACCATACCCCGATCATCTTGATACAGTACCCTAGCCCCGCGACTATAGGATCCCTGAGTTCACTAAATTCGATGGCGAGGGTAGCAGGACAACACTAGAGCACGTTAGTCAATTTTTGGCGCAGTGTTGAGAGGTTAGCGGTATAGATGCCCTAAAGGTTAGACTATTTTCTCTCTCGCTATCCTACACAACTTTCACTTGGGTTTCGGCGCTCCCGCCGAACTCCATCCACACGTGGGACGATTTAGAGCAGAAATTCCATGATTATTTCTACACGGGTGAAACAGAACTTAGGCTTTCGCATTTGACATCGGTTAAGCAAAAATATAGTGAGAGCGCCTCTGAATATATCAAGCGTTTCAGGGATACTAGAAACCGATGTTTTAGTCTTAATATTTCAAAAAGGGACTTAGTGGAATTAGCTTTTAATGGGTTGCATTCCGAACTTAAAGAGAGGTTAGATAACCAAAACTTTTTAGAAGTTAGCCAAGTTCTACAGCAGGCTCTGGTCCAAGAAGGCCAAGCCAAGGATGAGAAATTTATTAAGACATTTAGCAAGCTAGGGCCGAAATCCACATCATGGAGCGGTTTGATTAGGAGGAGTCAGAGGAGGAGGTTTCGGCCGATGAGGAGCCATGCTGAATAGCATGGGCCTCGTGGCTCCATAAGTGATGAGTCATTGTCAATGATAGTCAAAGAGGACAGAAGAAGAAGAGATCTGCTGTTTCATGGGCCGCGTGTGACTCAGGTACACGGGCAGCGAGCGACTATCGGGCAGAGGGGCCGCGAAGTTGGGCTGGCCCAATCTGGGTACATGGGCTAGGAGCAGCAGAAGACCCACTGGGCTGTTGACCAGGATTGACTCAGGTACACGGGCGGTGAGCGATTGCCGGGCTGAGAGAGCTGAGGAGTCGGGCCTGCCCAATCCGGGTATCTGGTGCAAAGTCGGTGGAGGCTTTGTCAGTTTCGGCGCAAAACTGACAACCGTCGATCTTGTATCCGACTGTCCAGAAGAGAAGTCGTAGTCGCTACGAAAGCTTAGCTTCCAGATAAGTCATCCGTATCTCTAGGCCCACAGTCAGTCAGTCGAGTTTGTAAAAATTCCTAAGGGCAGTTGAGTCTTTCTTTTTATTCCCGCATCTGTAAAAAACCCTAAGGGATGGAATATTCTAGGTCATTGGGCAGCCTATAAATAGGGCCCCAATCCCTAGAGTTGGACTACCCTTCTAAAAATCACTTTTCATTCATTCCTTGGGTCATTTTGTTCCTGCGTTCTTTTTCTCTCTCCTGCGTGCGCTACCAGGAACTTTGTTCCTGTTCTTGTGAGTTTATTTTGATTCCTCACTACTCTGGAAGAATGTCCGTTCCTGCTGGTTTGATGTGTAGCATTTAATCTACATCACTGTAGTTTTGTTTTGTGTGCTGCTATTTTATTCCTGAACGAATGTTCTTCTCTGGATGCTTCTGTTCTTCACGTGAGAAGTACTAGTTCATACTGGTTGCAAGTAGTACTACTACACTGTAGCAACAGTACACTAGTGCTCAGGTTTTGCTTTTTCTGCGTAGCCTTTTTGATCGAAGTAAACAGGGTTGAGTCACTTTTCTGGCTATTTTCTGGCGAAGCCCCTTCTCTGTTCGAAGCCCCTCAGCTCCATGAGGCAGACTTCGATTTGACATCCTCGAGGGCTTCGCTGAACTTCGATTTCGCTTTGTGTTCTGTGTTTCTATCTTCGAAGTATGTTTTGTACTTAGTCTGTTGGCTTGACATACTTCGACCATAGTTGTGAAGTTGTACTCCGGCTCGAAGCTCTTTGAAGTCAGTACCTTGACATGCTTCGAAGTTAGCTTCGGAGCTTGTCTCTCTGGTAGACTTCGCTCAACGTGAGTCCCTTCTTGCTGACATTCTCGAAGGTCTCAGTGTGAGGGTTTGGAGCGTGTCTTTCGAAGATAGTCTTCTGGTCGAAGGTCATAACTTCGTTCATCTCTCCTCGACCAAGCTAGCTCCGAAGGTAGGGTGTAGGCTTCATGTTGTCTTGCTGCCGTGTGCTAGGCTTCGCTTATCTTTCGAAGATTGATTTTTGTGTATCACGTTCGAAGTTGTCTGCTCAAAGGTTGGACTTCGAAGTACACTGTTCGAAGCAAGCTTCGACACTGTCATCCTTCGCTCCGAAGCATACTTCGCACTTTTATACTTGAACTAGGCTAGACAAAACAAAACCTTCGACATGTCAATGATAACCTTCGCACGACCTCGACGAGCAACTCTGAAGCAGGCTTTGACCAGCGAAGCAGGCTTCGCCAAGATTTGTACAGGAGACAGATTTTAACAGTAACTTCTCTTCTCATTCATAGTGCACTTAGGTTGCTTTTCTGAGAAGTTTATCTAGCCTTGTCTCGTGTACTCTGTTTATCTGTCTATTAGCACTGCATTGGCATTTCCCTGTTTATCAACAGTTGCTTCTAGGCTAGATACCTTTAGACTTAGGCTATCTGTTCATTCTTTGTTGTTTAGTCTTTAAAGGTGCGTTGGGTATTGGGAGCAGGCCATTGATTCGAAAGAATTTTTTAGGCACCCATTCACCCCCCCTCTGGTCGCTACTTTCGGTCCTACAAGTGGTATCAGAGCCTGGTTAGGGTTTTTCCATACCTTAACCGATTCTAAACCCCAGTAGTTATCATGACTTCTCCTGGCAAGGTCCCGTCCTTGGAAGCCTATGGCTATAACTATTGGAAGACTCGCATGCGAGCCTATCTCATGAGCCAGGGCTCAGACATCTAGGACATTTGCGTTCACGACACATTTGTCATTTTGCCAGTTACTGAGCATAGTACTCCTGGTATCATTGCCCAACATCTGAGCAATAGTAAAGCCGTGAACATTCTTTTTTCTAGATTAGGTCCCACTGAGTTTGAGCGTGTGAGCCATCTCTCCACTGCGAGAGAGATCTGGGCTACCCTTAAGGCACACCATGAGGGAACAGCCCAGGTCAAGGTTCGGCTCTATTAGACCTACCGGCGTGAGTACGAGAACTTCACACAAAAGCCGGGTGAATCTGTTGAAGCTTTTTTTGGTAGCTTTCAATCGATCATTAACAAGCTTCGGGACAACAAGGCTGAGGGTGCTCAGTTAGTCTCAGATCATGAGCAGGCGCTCAAGGTTCTCCATACCTTGGACCCAAAGATCTGGGAGATCAAGGTATCCTCTATCGTTGAGAGCACTTCTTACGATACCTTGACCATTTCTGAGTTGTTTAGCAAGCTGAAGGCCACTGAGGTAGATATCCAGCTGAGATCAAATCTCACTTGCTCTGGATCAAAATCCCTGGCCCTTGCTACACCTTCTGTTGATCCCTCTTCTGTGAGCTGTGCTGGGTTTTCTTTGATGTCTATCACTGAGGACCAGCTTGAGTCTTTGGGAGATGATGATTTGTGTCTTTTTAACAACCGGGTGCGTCGTGTTTATGACAAGAGAATGTTCAAAAGACACGGCACAAAATCCGGGTGCTTTGAGTGTGGTGATCCATGACACTTCATCGCCGACTGCCCCAAGCGAAATGGACACAAGAAGGGCACCGGTGGTGGCTTCCACGACTCTGGCAAGCACGACAGCTCTTCCTTCAACAAGGGCAAGCCGAAGACTAGATTCTTCAAGAAGGCCCTGAAGGACTACCGGCGAGAGAACAAGAAGCGCGATAAGGCCTTCTTCGCCGAGATGGAGAAGAGCTACTCCAAGCAGTCCACGTCTTCTTCCTCTTCATCAAGCTCAAGCGATGAGGAGATCATCATCAGGAAGGGGAAGGACAAGGACGATCCGGCGGGCCTCTACTTCATGGCTTTCGGGGACAGACCGAAGAACCACTCACACCAGCGCCGAAGATCCCGCAAGAGATTCTGCTCAATGGCTCTTGGGGATAAGGAAGAAAAGAGCTCCTCCAATGACTCCGATGACGACAACGAAAAGGTATCATCTTATGAGCGTGAAATTGTTGATTTACTTGAGAGCAATCGTCAGGAGTTAAAGTATCGGGAAAAACTGCTTAGGGGGGCCAAGAAGAGGATAGATGAGTTAGAGAGTGATCTTGCCGTAGCCAATGGCAGAATTGAGAGTCTATCTTCTTCCCCTTGCTTGGGTGATAGCAGTGAGTGCCCGAAGTGTGAGGTGCTTCTGTGTGACCTGTCGACTCTGAAGTCCAGGTACACAGAAAGGGTTGATGAGAGGGACGCTTTGGCCACTGAGCTTGAAAGCGCTCAGCTGGAGCTGAAAGATGCTCAAGCCACTGTCGTCGCACCCTGTGTTGATTGCCCATCTCATCTAGCTGCCTTAGCTGAGCTGAAATCCAAGGGCGATGAACATTTGGGTGATTTGGAGAGGTTGAGAGCTGAGCTTGCGCAGACTAGGCTAGAGCTTGAGACATTGTCAGTTCCACCCACTGTCTGTGAGAACTGCCTGTCTCTTAGACTTGAGTTGATCAAGCTAAAAGCCGAGAAGTCTGTCCGGGTTGATAGCGAGTGTGAGACCTGCTTATCTCAAGTGGAGGTTCTAGCTTCCTTGAGAGAGGAGCTAGCTGATACTCAGAATGAGAACTTTTACCTCCGTTCTATCCTGAGTTGGATCAGTGCCAGAGAGCCACAACTTGGCATGATGATCCAGCAGTTCAAGAGGCAGGATGGGTTTGGGGTAGGTTACACCTACACCAAGGCTGACTTTGAGAGTGCCATTAGCCGGGCAGTGGAAATGAGTAAAATTACTCCTGAGTAGAGATACCCCAAGACTCACTCCACTGAGTCTTCCCAGGCTTGTCAGCCCAAGGATGGAGTAATTCATGAACCACCCAAAGCTCCACCCAAGAAGCCTATCTGGGTTCCAAAGCCCAAACACCTCCACTCTTCTCTAGACTTTCTTCCTGGACCTTCTCAACCCAAGAAGACTACACCTAACACCACCAAGCCCAAACATCCCAAGCCTCAACCACATCCCAAGAAGCCCACCTATCATTGTGAGTACTGTCAGAGAGACGGGCATCTTGCGGAGTTTTGCTTCAGGAGGAAGCGGGTTGAGAGAGCAGAGAGAGCTCGTGGTGATCAGGAGTAGTTCTACCAGCAGGGTGGTAGGCTGCGCGTTCCTCGACGCGGGGAGGGGCTGGAGGCCAGGCCGCGTCATGTAGGTGGTGGTAGAGGAGACGTCTTTCTTGCTCGTGCTCCAGTTGGTGGTGTTCGTTCTGGTAGAGCTCTAGGTCGTTTTGGCTACGGTCCTGGACCTCGTGGCCGAGACTTTAGGCAGAACCGAGGACCGCGCTTTGAGCCACGTTTTGGTCCGAACTCTCACGATGATTTCTCCTTTCCGTCTTTTGAGCAGATGGCTCGACACAGGTTTAGCTCTTTTGCTAAACCTGGTGCCGGACCATTTGCTCCCACTTACAGCCACTAATTGTGCAGGATCGGGGACTGGAGGACGTATGGATCATGGACTCAGGATGTTCTTGCCACATGACGGGACATCGCAGATGGTTCTCCAGTCTCACTCCCCCGAGCTCCAAAGAGTTTATCACTTTCGGGAATAGTGGTCAAGGGAAAGTAAGTGGCATTGGCTCAATTCGCATTTCAGACCATTTTTCTTTGAAGAATGTTGCTTTAGTTAAAAATCTGAACTTTAACTTGATTTCTGTCTCGCAACTTCTTGAGGATGGTTTGGAAGTGCGTTTTAAGAAGGGCAATTCTTCTGTATTTGATTCTAGAGGGTCTTTGGTTTGCCAGATTTTACCCTTCGGTAAAGTTTTTTGAATTGACTTTTCTAGTTCTTTTGGCCCTTCTCGCTGTTTGATTGCTGGATCTTTTTCTGAGCTCTGGAAGTGGCATAGGAGGTTAGGTCATTTGAGTTTTGATCTGCTAGTCAGGTTAAGCTCTATGGACCTCATCCGAGGATTGCCCAAGCTTAAGATGGAGAAGGATCTAGTTTGTCATCCCTGTCGTCATGGGTAAATGGTTGCCGCTTCTCACTCACCTGTGACTCAGGTGATGACTTCGTATCCGGGTGAGCTTTTACACTTGGACACTGTTGGTCCAGCTCGGGTACGTTCAGTCGGTGGGAAGTGGTACGCACTTGTGATTGCTGACGACTTCTCTCGATTCTCGCGGGTTTTCTTTTTGGAGTCTAAGGATGAAACTTTTCAGATTGTTCATGACCTGATTTTGAAGCTGAAGAATGAGAACAATGGTCGGATGCGAGCAATTCGATCCGACAATGGCTCTGAGTTCAAGAACTCTTAGTTCGTCAGCTTCTGTAGTGATCAGGGTCTGGACCATCTGTTTTCTTCTCCTTATACTCCCCCACAGAACGGCGTTGTGGAACGAAAGAACCGCACGCTAGTCGAGATGGCCAGGACGATTCTCGATGAGCACAGGACTCCTAGGCGGTTTTGGGCTGAAGCCATGAACACGGCTTGCTATCTGGCCAACCGCATTTTTCTTCGAGCTTACTTAGGTAAGACTTCATATGAGTTGCGGTTTGGCAGACAGCCCAAGGTGAGTCACTTGCGAGCGTTTGGCTGCAAGTGCTTTGTGCTCAAGAAGGGAGGCATTTGGACAAGTTTGAGTCTCGTTGCTAGGACGGTGTTTTCTTGGCTACGCTTTGCATTCTCGAGGCTTCCGTGTTTGGAACCTCGAATCCCAGCTGCTTGTCGAGACTTGTGAGGTTTCATTTGATGAGTCCTTGCGTTCTTTGACTCCTTCTTTTGAGCCTTCTAATGGTGAGCTCGGAGAGTCCATCTTCGAGGAAGATGAGGATACTCCAGCCGCTAATGAGGGTGGGCCTTCTGCACCCCTTGTAGAGCCCACACCTTCTGAGACTTCGACTGAGGATGAGGGCGGACCTCTGATCACTTCTTCCACTTCGATCGAGCCCCCTCAGTCGAGTCCAGAGGTGCCAGCTGCTGACTCTGGTGAGGTGACTTCAGATCACCAGGGAACCCGAGCAGTTCAGCGTGATCACCCCTCAGAGCTCATCATCGGTGATTTGACTGAAAGGACTCTGCGTTCTTCTACCTCTCTTGCTGTGTTTGCTGAATCTGCTTTTGTTGCATCTTTTGAGCCCAAAAATGCTTCTCATGCTCTTTCTGATTCAAATTGGATTAATGCTATGCAAGAAGAGCTTGAGAATTTTGTCCGTAATCGGGTTTGGACACTAGTTGAGCCGCCACCAGGATGCAACCCCATAGGCACCAAGTGGGTGTTCAAAAACAAACAAGGTGAAGATGGGGTTGTGGTGCGCAACAAAGCTCGACTATTTGCCCAGGGTTTTTGCCAAAAGGAAGGTATTGACTTTGAAGAAACCTTCGCTCCTGTTGCCCGTCTTGAGTCCATTCGTATTCTTCTAGCTTTTGTCGTTTCGAAGGGTTTTATGCTTTTTCAAATGGACATCAAGAGTGCTTTTCTGAACGGGTATATAGAGGAGGAAGTGTATGTTAGGCAGCCCTCCGGTTTTGAAAACCCTAAGTTTCCTCGACATGTTTTTAAATTGCAAAAGGCTTTATATGGGTTGAAGCAAGCCCCCAGGGCTTGGTATGACCGGTTAAAGCAATTTTTGTTGGGGAAGGGCTTTGTGATGGGTTCTGTGGATAAAACTCTTTTCTTGCTCAGAGATGCTTCAGATTTCTTAGTCGCTCAGATTTACGTGGACAATATTATCTTTGGCGGTACTACTGATTCTCTTGTCTCCAAGTTTTCTGAGCAGATGCACAGCGAGTTTGAGATGAGCCTCATGGGTGAGCTCAAGTACTTCTTAGGGCTCCAGATCAAGCAGACCAAGGACGACACCTTCATCCACCAAGGTAAGTACACTCGTGATATGTTGAAAAAATTTGACTTTGGTGGTGAGCTGAAGCCGCAGATGACCCCAATGGGCACATCTGGAGGATTGGACAAGGACGAGAGCGGTGTCAAGGTCAACGAGAGGGAGTTTCGAGGGATGATCAATTCGCTGCTGTACTTAACGGCAACAAGACCGGACATTCAGTTCGCCGTGGGACTTTGTGCACATTTCCAGTCTTCACCACGTGCGTCTCATCGGCAGGCTGTCAAGCGCATATTCAGGTATCTCACTTATGCGCCCGATCTTGGTCTTTTCTATTCAGCTTCATCATCTCTCGATTTATCTAGCTTTTCGGATGCCGATTTTGGTGGGTGCCGGTTGGATCGCAAGTCGACTTCCGGTACTTGCCAGTTTCTCGGTTCTTCCCTTGTTTCTTGGTCTTCTCGAAAGCAATCTGGAGTTGCTCTTTCGACCACTGAGGCTGAGTATGTAGCTGCTGCTCACAGTTGGTTTGGATGATTTCCACTCTGCGAGATTTTGGGTTGTTCTTTCCTACCAGGGTTCCATTGTTTTGCGACAGCACCAGTGCTATTAGTGTAGGGAAAAACCCTTGTCTCCATTCAAAAACCAAACACATTGATGTGCGTTTTCACTTTCTGAGGGATCAATATGAGAAAGGTGTCATTGACCTTATTCATGTTGATACCCATCATCAGTTGGCTGACATTTTCACCAAACCCCTAGATCAGTCTACATTTGAGCGTTTACGAGGGGATTTGGGTGTTGTGTATCCTTTCTAGGATATTTTGTGTCGGTTTTCTTCCTTCTTTACGCGGACGAATGGGTTACAAACACTAAAAACAAACCTATCACTTGCTCCGAACTACGACCATCCCCACAAAGAATAGACTTAATGAGGTCAAGTACTTGTTCGATGTGACTAAATGTGATAAAATATTTGATTTCCTCTTAAAGAGTTAGCTTCTCAGGTTACCTGAGGGTCAAGTTATCCCACCTGCCGACGAGTTAAAGAAGCATCCATACTGTAAGTGGCATGATTCACATTCTCATAATACTAATGATTGCAATGTTTTTCGATGGCAGATACAATCAGCCATAGAAGAAGGACGATTGAAGATAGACCATGATCCAAAGATGAAGCTGGATAAAGATCCTTTTCCAGTCAACGCCATCGACCTCGACGTGAAAAAGTTGTTGATTTGGCTAGAACAGGCTGAGTCTACTAAAGGGAAAGAGGTAATTGTGGGAGAACCACGCACTCGCACACTGGTACCAAAGAATCCTGAGGTAGGAGGGTGGAAACAGAACATCAATACCCCTTTGGCTAAGGCTTGCAAGAGGCCAAAGGTAACATATAACATGTTGTTAAACAAGCATCATAGGAGGGCCAAAGAAGCAGGTCCGCACGCTAAGCTAAAACAGCCGAAGGGTCCAAGACCTTCGAAGGGTGGCTTCGGTCCGAAGACAGCGAACCCTCCGCACGAGGGCTTCGGGCCACAATGGCCTGATGCTCCGCGCGGTGGTTCTAAGCCACAATGGCCGAACCCCCCGTACAACAGCTTTGAGCCCGAGTGGTCGGGTCCACTATACAACAACTTCGGCCCCCAATGGCCGAACCTCGCACCGCACTAGACTTCTCCGATGGGAGGCTTCGGCCCGCACTGGCCGAACATACCTCCGGCCTGGCAGGATCTTTCGCTGGTGTGGTCAGAGACACCTTCGACTTGGCCGAACCCCCCTCCAGGTGACGGGTTCGGATCGCAGTGGCCAAGGCCGCTAGAGCCTCCGATGCCTCCACCGTGTGACTAGGCGGGGACCCCGTGAGCCCCGTACGTACCTGGGTCATGGTACCCTCCACAGACTAACCCTATGCCTTGTTTTCCTTCGGAGTATTATGGATGGCAGGGGCAAACAGACACAGCGGAGGGGGCATCGTCCACAGACTGTCTATGGTACCTCCGAATTAGACCCTATAGAGCGAAGCCGAAGGGTGCGAGCACGTGGAGACCGAAGTCAGGGAGTCCAAAGCCATAACTATTAGGGTTGGATGTCAGGAAGTCCCAATCCCGAAGACTTTGTCGCCGAGGGCTGACGGAGGTAAGCCGCATGCTTTGGCCGGGCTTCGCGCCGAAGCTTGGTTCGAGGCCGAATGAGGCCGATCCATTCGACAGGGTTCGCAGTGAAGCCCCCTTCGAACACAGGGTGCCAAAGGCCGAAGAGCACACTTCGGCCAGAATTAACAGGAGTCAAACAGTAGCTCCAGGCACCAAGCCGCGGCCATCTTGGGCTCCACAGGGCATGTCCAAACCACAAAAGAGACACCTACAAAGGCTGCGGGCACATGAGATACGCGAGAAGGTAGCTGAGGCCAAGCGCGATGCTATCTTCGAAGAGATCCGCCCTCGGCCAGCTACCAACAGGTATGGAGGGAGAAGCCGGTTGAGATAACCAACCCGGCTCCTAGTTCGAGCGACGACGACGACGACTTGCTCGACGACGATTACTCACCCTTCTCTGAGGGGCCCGCGCCTCAGGCGATGGACATCAACATCGTCACATTAGCCGCCGAGTTTGCACCACCACGGGATGAGGCCGAGGTCGCTCAGTTAAACATCGATCCACGCAACGCCATCTTCGAGAATCCCGAGGACTCGGCTCGCCATCTAAAGCCCCTCTATGTCAGGGGTCACATCGATGGGAAGCCGATTTCCCAGATGCTCATCGACGGCGGCGCCACTATTAACCTAATGCCTTATTCATTGTTGAAGAAACTTGGCAGGGACGAAGATGACCTGAAGAGGACTAACTTGATGTTCAACGGCTTCAACGGCGAGAGCTCCGAGGCCAAGGGAGTACTCTCTATGGAGTTGACGGTGGGCAACAAGACTTTGCCAACAGCGTTCTTCGTCGTCGACGTACAAGGTAACTATAGCGTGTTACTCGGGCGTGACTAGATTCACGCAAACTGTTGCATCCCTTCTACTCTACACCAGTGCCTGATACAGTGGGACGGAGATGAAATAGAAGTCATCCCCGTGGATATTTCGGCCCAAGTAGCATTGGCCGATATAACAGTCGACGCCGTCCATAACAAAGTAGAGTGTCTATCAGGTAGAGATCTTTCGGATTACGATTTTGTTAGTGTATCCGGAGGACAGTTTGTACCAGTGTCAGTAAAGCCAGCTGGAGTAGCACAGCTATTTTTGTATTAGTAGTCATGTCTAGCAAGAATAATCTAGATTGGCTAAATTCCCGCGTGTAGCAGTATCGGTCTAATAAAGACGGTATTGTCGAGGCCATCGAGGACTTTAGCGAAGTAGAAAAATTAGGGCAAGGATTTGCGTCGGCTGATCCCTTGGAGGAAGTTGATATAGGTAATGGTAGCATCCCAAGGCTGACTTTTGTAAACCAACATTTGCAGCCCGATGAAAAGGCTGAAGTAATAAAGTTACTTCGGTTGTATGTCGATTGTTTCGCGTGGGAGTATAGCGAAATGCTAGGGCTAAGCCGCGAGCTCATGGAGCATTGGCTGCCCATCAAGTCCGGATTTAGGCCTTATAAGCAGCCTCCCCGTCACTTTAATTCAGCCGTCTATGACCGAGTTAAAGAAGATGTGGAACGACTACTTAAGGCTGAATTTATTAGGCCATGCAGGTACACGGAATGGGTTACTAACATTGTACCTGTAGAGAAGAAAGGGAGTGGCAAGATACGAGTATGCATTGATTTCAGGGATCTGAACAGAGCCACTCCAAAAGACGAGTATCCAATGCCGATAGCCGACATGCTGATCAACGATGCTTCAGGACATAAGGTACTAAGTTTTATTGATGGCAATGCCGGTTATAATCAAATCTTTATGGCCGAAGAGGACGTCTATAAGACTGCCTTTCGATGCCCTAGTTTTGTTGGTCTATTCGGATGGGTCGTCATGACTTTTGGGTTGAAAAATGTCGGCGCCACGTATCAGCGTGCTATGAACTTGATCTTTCACAACTTGTTAGGAGTCATGTTAGAAGTTTACATCGATGATGTCGTGGTCAAATCAGACGCTATGGGAAACCATTTAGCCGATTTGAAGGTTGCTTTCGATAGGATGCGACAGTACGGGTTGAAGATGAACCCACTCAAGTGTGCTTTTTGTGTGTCGGCAGGTATGTTCTTAGATTTCATGATCCATGAGAGAGGTATAGAAATTGATCCTAAGAGACTTGAAAAGATTAGAAACGTTACAGTGCCGACATGCAAGAAAGATGTG
This sequence comes from Zizania palustris, assembly GCA_019279435.1. Taxonomy (NCBI): domain Eukaryota; kingdom Viridiplantae; phylum Streptophyta; class Magnoliopsida; order Poales; family Poaceae; genus Zizania; species Zizania palustris. Next base: position 21,485,060 of record JAAALK010000285.1, on the reverse strand, counting down.
CAAAAGTTGCTAGGCAAGTTGAACTATTTGTGTCGCTTTATATCCAACTTGTTTGGCAAGATTGATGCCTTTGTCCCCATACTTCGGCTAAAAAATGAAGCCGAGTTCGCTTGGGGGGCAAACCAGCAAAGTGCTTTTGAGAAGATCAAGGAGTCCTTGTCATCACCACCCGTGGTGAGAGCACCCAAGGCCGGGATTCCATTTCGGCTATACATCGCCGCTGAAGATGGCGTAATTGGGGCCGTGCTAACCCAGGAGGAGGAGGGGAAGGAGTACATCATCACATTCTTGAGCCGCCGCCTGCTGGACGCTGAAACCAGGTACGCGTTTGTGGAGCAATTATGTTTATCACTTTATTACGCGTGCACCAAGTCACGCCATTATCTTCTCCCCACCACATGTGTTGTCATTTGCCAAACCGATGTTATAAAGCACATGTTACAGAAACCGATTCTAAGTGGAAGAATCAGAAAATGGTCTTATGAGTTAATTGAGTACGATTTGGCCTACGAGCCCCTAATAAGAGCGATAAAAGGCCAAGTCGTAGCCAACTTTATAGTTGATCATCACATAGATGCTAGCTGGAGTGATGCTATTGCTCTAGTTGAGGTAGTCCCATGGAAAATCTATTTTGATGGTTCAGCTTGCAAGAATGGCCAGGGTATTGGAGTGGTTCTCATATCACCTAATGGTATGTGCTTTGAAACCTCGGCCCAACTAGAGTTTTCATCCACTAATAACCAAGCCAAATACGAAGCTTTGTTGCTAGGTCTTGAACTACTAGAGTCTGTAGGCGCTAAGCATGTTCACACGTACGGTGATTCATTACTAGTAGTACAACAAGTAGCCAAGAATGCTCAATGTTTTAATGGCTTGCTGAATAGCTACTTGGACAAATGCCTAGACATAGTTGCTACTTTTGAGGATTTTAAAATATCTCACGTGTCAAGAGAAGCCAATTCAATCGCTAATGATTTGGCTTAGCAGGCATCTGGCTACCAAGTCAAGAAAGGGAAATTTTCTGTATTGGAAAAGCCGATGTTTGGTCTCATTGCCGAAGCCAATAATGCTGGACAGGCGCACCCTTCGGGTCGAAGCCCTCGGGTCGCTGAAGGCCACCGCATGGTTGAGCCCCTAGATCGGAGTGCTCCGCCCACCGAGGGGTCCGGCATGACGGAGCCTATAGTCCGAAGCCTCTCGGATGGGGAAGACTCTCTAGGGTCCGAACCCTCAGAAGGGCTTCGGCCCAGCACACTCCGAGCGGCCACTTCGGTCGGGCTTCGGCAGGTGCTGGAATGGCTCGGGGGGCACCCCAAAGTCAGTGTTTTAGAAGTTTTTTCAGAAGGTGGACCAGCGAAGCCCTCTGAAATTTGTGAGGGCGATTGGAGAATCCCAATCGTCCAGTATTTGAAAAACCCTAGCCGAAGTGTTGATCGGAAGGTTCGGCGACAAGCGTTCAAATTCGTTTTGGTAGACGACACCTTGTATCGCCAAACCATTGACGGAGTGCTATTGAAGTGTTTAGACCATGAGCAGTCCCAGGTGGCTACAGGAGAAGTCCATGAGGGGCTTTGCGGCACTCATCAGTCGGCCCAAAAGATGAGTTGGATGCTCAAAAGAGAGGGTTTTTATTGGCCGACTATGACTGAAGATTGCTTCAAGTACTACAGAGGGTGTGAGGCATGTTAGAAGTTTGGCAACATCTAGTTAGCTCCTACCTCATTACTCAATCCCATTGTCAAGCCATGGCCATTTCGAGGTTGGGGTTTAGACTTCATCGGCCAGATCTACCCTCCTTCCTCAAAAGGGAATTGGTTCGTGTTAATGGTGACAGATTACTTCACCAAATGAACCGAGGCCATACCTCTCACGAACATGACCCATAAGGAGGTACGCGATTTTATTTTAAAGCACATCATACATAGATTCGGCATCCCTCAAACTCTTACTACGGATCAAGGTAGTTCATTTGTTTCTAAAGAAGTAAGGGACTTCGCCGAATACTATGGCATTAAGTTGATAAACTCTTCACCTTACTATGCTCAGGCCGAGTCTAGTAATAAAACCATGATTAAGCTTATTCAGAAGAAAATTGAAGAGTTTCCTAAAAGGTGGCATGAAGTGCTTTCCGAGGCGTTATGGGCTTGTAGGATTGCAAAGCACGGTGCCACCAAGGTCAGTCCATATGAGTTGGTATATGGACAAGAGGCCGTTCTGCCTGTAGAGGTAGATCTTGGCTCCTTAAGAGTGATGAAGCAAGACGGCTTATCGGTCAATGAATATGAAGCTCTTCTGAAGGATAATCTGGAGGAAGTTACCGATAAAAGACTAAGGGCTTTAGAGGCCATAGAGGTAGACAAGAAAAGAGTAGCTAAAGCCTACAATAAGAAGGTTAAACCATAATCGTTTCAAATAGGAGACTTGGTATGGAAGACGATTTTGCCTTTAGGCACGAAGAGTCCCAAATTTGGCAAATGGTCACCTAGTTGGGATGGTCCTTTTAAGATAGCCGAAATCGCTCCCGGCAACGCATACGTGTTGGAATCCCTGCAGGGGGAGCGGTTTCGAAGAGCTTTGAATGGTATATACTTGAAAAGGTATTTCCCAAGTGTGTGGCAAACATCATAAAAGTGTCGAAAAGCCGATATGAACAGTATCGTCTCAAGCTCATTGTGCTTTTAGTTCACTAGTTCACTAAAAGGTAGGGGGCATGTGTTGATATCAAAAAATGGCATTAATGGCTAGATTATCAAATATTAGTTTTTAGAGATTTGGGCCGAAAATACACATGTCTAGGGTCTGTCCGAAGCCCTACATGGCCGAAGTCCATCGAGCTATGGTCTTCGAAAGCCTCTAGCCAGCCCATGGGCTTCGGCCAAGAAACCTTCGGAGGCCCACGATGCCGAAGCTTCGGAAGCCCACGTTGTCGAAGCTTCGGCCCGAGAGCAAGCCTCAACGAGCCTGGCCGAAGCCCACGCTGTCAAAGCTTCGGCCCGAGGAGCAAGCATCGACAGGCCTGGCCGAAGCCCACGCTATTGAAGATTCGGCCCGAGGAGCAAGCGTCGATAGGCCTGGCCGAAGCCCACGCTGTCGAAGCTTCGGCCCGAGGAGGAAGCCTCAACGGGCCCGGCCGAAGCCCACGCTACCGAAGCTTCGGCCCGAGGAGCAAGCCTCAATGGGCCTGGCCGAAGCCCACACTACCGAAGCTTTGGCCCAAGGAGCAGGCCTCGACGGGCCTGGCCGAAGCCCACCTCGGTAGAGATAGAGCTGTTTGCATCGCCAGCTCAATCTCTATCTCTATTCAGACGGATTAATAGCAGATTATATTGGGAGGTAACCCCCTATAAATAGAGAGGCATGGCCGGCATGGAGAGCCCCCCCAACTCAAACCAAACCAAAGCAATCATTTGATCGTACCTTTACTTTTACCTTTACTTTTCTGTACCTCTTCGTGGGTTGGCCTGGAAGCCCTCCATCCACCACTACGGAACAGTGGTAAGCCTTGGTACTTCGCCTGTGAAGTCCCCGTTAATCTACATAACAGATTGCTATCGCCTTGGTACTTCGCCTGTGAAGTATCCGCTAATCTGCGTAATAGATTGCTACCTTCGCCACCCGTGCAACACCTCGCAAAATTAGGTCCTAAGGCCGAATTGGTACTTCGCATCATCTCTTTGCAGGTTCGCATGTTCAGATCCCCTTCACCGAAGGTGTTCGGAGCTGAGAGATCGGTTCCGGAGGTCCCTAGGACACCCTTCGACAGGATCGTAGGCTTTGACAACTGGCTTCGCCAGCATACTTCGTCATGACAGGATTCACCACGACTACACTCCGCACCGGACGAAGTTGCACCCGCGTGTGGCCTTCGCGTCACTACTCTGTAATTCACTGCATTGGAGATCGCACGCCGAACCCCGCTATTTGGAGGTGATCACCGTTTTCAGATCCGTTCGGAGTCTATCTTCGGCCGGATCAGCCTGAACGCCGAAGCACCCTTCGGCGAAGCACTTTGCACCAAACGCCGAAGGTACCCTTCGGCGAACCCTTCGCATCAGACTTCGAACCAGGAGGACTTCGACTGGTTTGCTGATTTTAACCTGTTTAACCTATTTCTTTCGGCTAATTGGATTATTTTGTGTAATCTGGTTGCCTGGCGACTCCACCCCCCTTATCACTATTAAGGGTAGTCAGAACACGGCGTCGGTGCTACGTCACGCTTAGGCCTGTCCCTAAGTATCCGTGCACTTTTGGATCGCCGGACTTACCCAGGTGCGGGGGCACATTTCCGTGTCTACAGTTGATAAAACCCTGTTCACTCTCAAGCATGACAAAGATTTCCTCCTAGTCCAGATTTATGTCGATGATATCATCTTTGGTGGCTCTTCTAATGCTTTGGTTGCTGAGTTTGCAGTTGCGTGAGCAGGGAGTTCGAGATGTCCATGATGGGCGAACTTACATTTTCCTTGGTTTGCAAATCAAGTAAAGTAAACAAGGTACATTCATCCACCAGACAAAGTACACCAAGGACCTACTCAAGAAGTTCGACATGGCTGATGAGAAGTCCCTCGCCACTCCAATGTCTACATCTGTAGCATTGGATCCTGATGAGGATGGAGAAGCCGTAGACCAGAAGGAGTTCCGAAGCATGATTGGCTCCCTCCTATACTTGACTGCTACGAGACCAGACATACACTTCGTAGTGTGTCTGTGCGCTCGTTTTCAGGCTTCACCATGAGCTTCGCATCTCCAAGTGGTAAAGCGCATTCTCAGGTATCTCAAACATACCCTCGAATTTGGCATTTGGTATTCTGCATCTTCCTCTTTGTGTCTTCGAGGTTATTCCGATGCGGACTTTGCTGGGTGTAGGATTGATAGGAAAAGTACCTCTGGTACTTGTCATTTTTTGGGTACTTCACTGGTTTGCTGGTCTTCCCGCAAACAGTCTAGTGTTGCACAATCGACGGCTGAGGCAAAATATGATGCTGCAGCTAGTTGTTGCTCTCAGATTTTGTGGATGGTTTCCACTTTGCGGGATTTGGGTTAGATTATAAGAGTGTTCCACTTTTCTGTGATAACACTAGTGCTATTTGTATTGCAAACAACCCGGTTCAGCATTCCAGAACCAAACACATTGATGTGCGATATCATTTTCTTAGAGATCATAATGAGAAGGGTGATATTGAGCTTCAATATGTTGATACCCAACACCAGCTAGCCGATATTTTCACAAAAACCCTCGATGCTTCATGTTTTGCCTACTTGCGTGGGGAACTTGGTGTTTGTCACCCTTACGGCATTTTGTGAGGGGGGGCAATTTTTGATTGTCTTGCATATGCTCATTATGTGTGAAATTGCATTTACATCTTTTGCACTTATATGCCTGATTTTAATTCATGAGATCATGTTAGCTCAGCTCTATTTAATATGTCTAAAACATTATGTGCATGAGTTTTCTTTCCAAAATTAATTCATGCTCACTGCTTAGTCTTGAATCTAGCATGTTTAGGCAGGACTGCTTTAGCTATCTTTTATCTGATTGATAACAAAACTCCTTTTCTCTAGATGCTAAACATTGCAATTTGAAAAATTGTTCTACTTACTCATGGATATTCATCAAGTGCTAAACAAATTGTTCACTTAATTAAAATCCGAAACTCAATGATTTGCATGCTACAAGTGAAAAGATCCAGGTGGGTTTGTTTGTTGCACTACTCTATTCTAGACTATTTACCATTGCACATTGGTCTGAATTAGGATAGTGCAGTGTATGCCAAAATCACCGCCTTAAGCTTCTGATGGCTTTCATGCCTAGGCTTGGCTAGATTGGAAAGTATAAGGTAGACAAACAAATAACCCCTGGCATTTTGAAAAGAACTAAAAAATTCATTGATCATCAAGTTTGCTTTCAATGCTTCACTTGAACTGGACTTGTCTGTCTAGAGTAGAAATTGACTAGCATTGCGCAGTCCATGCTTTTACTTGTCTTGTTACCTTGATTGAGTGGTGATGCTTTTATTTCAAATGATAAAATCACATGTTGTCATCATGTTTTTAGAGAATGTTAAATTGAGCTGAGCACATGAAAATTGGTATTAAAGTTGGCATATTTTTGCTTTATATGTCTTTGCAATTCTACCCATTTCGAAGCTTGCATCTTTTGAATGCTCCTTGATGCTTGCATTGCCAAAGGGGAGAAATTTTTGACTTCTCTGTAGCAAGGGGTAAAATAACTCAGGGGGAGTTTTTTTATCTAACAAAGGGAAAGATTTGCCGAAGGGGCTTTTACTCTTTTGAAAAAGGGGGAGGAAAATTCTTTTGTCAAGTGACATGATTTGGCTCGTTTCTGAGTTTTTATGGTCACTTGTGTGCTGAAATTTTTCAAATTTTCTTGAACTTAAATTTGGTTGTCAATGCACTCATCAAGGGGGAGATTGAGAAACCAAGGGTTGGTTTCGGAGTCTGTGATGATTGATTGACAGATTTTATCGTCTGATTCGAAGGGGTCCCTCCGAAGGGGTTCAGAGGTTGTTTCACCGAAGGGTTTGGTGGGTTTGTTTTGCTGCGGCTGTTGTAGCGGAGTGTGCCTGTCGGAGGGGTCCAATAGTACACAATGACTTGGCTGTACCGACGGGTTTGGTACTTTGGGCAGTACACCGGAGTGTGTGCCGGAGGTTGCTTACTCGTAGAGGTCTCCGGGGTACTGGAAACACTTGTTTGTTTGTCTGTTGTGCGCAGGTGACTTCGGAGGCGAAGGGCAGTTTGTAGCAGGTGAACCTGGGTCAAGCGGGAGGCTTGATGCCAGGCGAGCAGGAGCTCGGTCACGAAGGCTATGAAGGGGTCGAGGTCGGACCTCGGGTCGAGGTGCGCCAGGAGAAGGCAGTAAGTGTGGAGTGTGGCTCCAGCTGAAGGTACTCCGAGATGAAGTCCTCGGAGGCGAGGCACTTTGAAGGATACTCCGAATGGAGTGACTTCGAAGTATGGTGGACCAAGTCCTCAGCAATGAGGTAGGGAATTCGAAGTGTGCTCCGAAGGGAGGCAATCGAAGGTATACCCAACGAAGGTCTTAGAAGTCGAGGTGCATCGAAGGCATGGTCCGGGTGAGGCTCATCGAGGAGTGTGCTCAGGGAGAGACACTGCGATGAAGTGCTCATGGAATGCTTCATGCGGAGGCCTTGGACGAAGGAGGGACTTCGAAGGGTGGTACTCCAACGGTGGGGCTTCAGAGTGAGGCTAACTTGAGGTACTTCAGCCATGCATGGCTTCGGTAAACAGGCTGATGGAGTTCGAGCTGGGAAAAGCTATGAAGCCGTGGTGGTCCACTCCAGAGGTGCTGGCGCGAAGGCTCAAGGGCTTTGACAGCTTTCGCTCAAAACCGTCACTGTATCGAAGGCTAACTTCAGTGAAGCGAAGGTCGTTAGTGTTGGCGTAAAAGATTACGCTAACAGGTTTCTGTAGAAGAGAAACTAACAAACGGAGTGTTTGCGAAAAGAACTGTTCTAAGCCTCCGAAAGGATAATAACTTAGAATAGTTCGAATGTGTGTATTGAATAACTTTTCTTCGGTCCCTATTACAGGGTGAAATGGGGGGTATTTATAGGCCCAAACATTAAGGAAAAGACCTATTTACCCCTCTATTACAACCGACATAATAGAAACTATTCGGTTCCTTTAATAGGGCTAAGATGGTAAAAGATTAATCTAATGAGAAAGAAGATAAGTCTTCCATCTTAGCTGGCAGAAAAGATCTTGGAGGGCCTTAGTTCGAAGATGTACTCCGAACCAATGCCTATCTTTGTACTTCGAACTTGGTTTCGGATATCTTCGAACGTCTGGGAACCTTCGAATCCACTGTCTGCCTTTATGTTGCTTCGGCAATAACCCCGAAGATGAGATATTTTCCCCCAACAGTAGCCCCTCGAATACGCTTCTCCGTTTGACCTGTAACGTTAGGAGAGCAGTATACGGAAGGAAAAGATAACCAAACATAGGGGTTATTGGTTTTTATTTTATCTCCGAAATGCACGAAGATATGAACTTCGAATCAGTCTTAAGGTAATTGCTTTTCGAACTATCTTAGAACCGACTCAAGAAGTTCGAAAGTCTTTTAGACTTAGAAAAAATAGCCGTTAAGTTTCTGTTTCTAATGGAAACTGTAGTAAGCGTTAATCGCGGGGAAAAGTAATGGCAGGAATATGAAACAACACGAACTAACGGTAAAAAAGTGAAATCTAGGCTATAAATAGAAGGCCTAGAAGTTACCCGGTTACCTTTTCACCGCATTCTTGCAATCAAAAACTTTTTAGCCCTTCAAGTTCTTGAGCCCTAGCCTCCATTTCCTCAGAGCAATCCGGCGGTCGCGATGGTGAAGACTAAGGGATCTGCACCTCCGTCGGCCTTGGCCCGGCAGCAGGCGGCCGCAGCAGCAGCGGCGGCAGCGTTGGCGGCGACACCTCCGATGCCGGCGGTGACATCCATGGCGACAGGGGGGAGAAATCCCCAAATCGCCGATGACCAAGGTCTGTGCCCGCCATCGACGAAGTATTTGGATCAATCTTTTGAGTTGGGGCCTTCTACCTGCAAGAGGGAGTCTTTGGCAATCAAAGCAGGGGGAAAAATTAGTAATGGAGTTATGATCCGGAAGCCGGGCAAAGAATCGATTCCATCGCCAAGACCCGGAGAAGTAGTGGTATTCGAAGCCTTCTTCGAAGCTGGCTTGGGCCTCCCTGCAGTGGACTTCCTGGCGGAGGTACTTGATCTGTTCCATGTAACCCTCCCCCAATTATCTCCGAACGCAGTAGCTAGATTAGCTATCTTTGAATGGGCGCTGAGAGCCGAAGGTTGTGAGGGGAGGGCAGAAATCTTCGCTGCACTTCATAGAGCAACTTGCCAGCCGAAGACCTTCGTAGGCTCCGGAGGTGAGAAAGTGGTGGTATCCTTCGGCTCTATCAACTTTAGGCTTCGGGATGAATATACCCTTCAGTTTCCTGCCAAGGCCATCAATGCTAGATGGTACACTGATTGGGTTCTGAGATGGTTCTATGCCGAAGTTGGAGCAAGCAGTCCTCTGGCTGGGCCTCTCAAAGAAATTCAATTCCGGAAAGAAGCCTTAGTGCAGCCCAACGAAGGCCAACTCGAAGCTCGTCTTAACCTGCTTCAAAAGATTAGCCGAAGGTTAAGCATGCGGGACTTAGCCGAAGAATTCATCGGACTGCAAATTCCTCCGCTGATGGCCAATTGGCCTGTCATCTTCGAGGATGATTCGGAAGGCGGTCTCCGCAAGATTAACTTGACTTCGAGCCCTGCAGGTAACTTCGAAACCAACATGCATTATACATATTTACTTCGAAGAAAGACTAATTTGATTTATTTTTTAGCTTCTTCAGCCCCTATTACTTCAGAGCAAATTGTAAGGGCTTCGGAGAAGATTTTGGGTGCCCCAACTCCGACTGAAAAAGAATGGAGAGTTAAATTGGTCGGGAGTTGGGAGAGGTTTAACAGAGTATGGGGAATGTTGGAGTTAACTCCGCCCCCTCTGATGGACTGGGTGCCTTTGGAGAAAGGACCCAAGAAAAGGATGGCTGAAGCCGGAGCTTCGAGCTCCGCAAAGACTCCGGTGAAGAAGGTGGCTCGGAAGCCAAAAAATCCCGCACCTTCGAATCCTGCGCCTTCGAGCTCAAGAACCTCAATCTCCGGTTCTAAAGAAGATGAAGGTATATTATTAGTGAGATTGATTGATGAAGATGCAGCACAACAAAATATTCATATTGAAGATACTGCAGGTATGCCGGAGCCTCAAGCTAACATTGAAGAAGTGAGAGCTACGGATACTCAAGAGGAGCAAATCGAAGCCCCTATGGGCGAAGATGAAGTTGAAATTCCTACAACTTCAATTGTGGATGAGGGGAGGACTGCTCACGGAGATACTCCGGCAGCTGAAGTTTTAACTGTGGATTCAGATGATGACTTCACCTTTGATCCTCCGAGCAGTCCAGTGCTCGACCTCCCCCAGAATGTCGAAGGTAAACTTCGCATAATTCTTTTATTATTTTCTGTTAAATTATACAATGTATAATACCTTTGCTTTTGCAGAGCCCCCTTCGGAAGAAGTACAACACGAAGACACAATTCAAGGGCCTTCGACAACTTCAGAGCCGTACCCGGAGGTCGCTCAACAGGGGCCTGGAAGGGGTAAAAGACACATAGAGCCTCTCCCTACTCAAGGATCAACTTCGTCTGAGTCAACAGATGAAAGTGAATCAACTGAGGGGGGGCCATCTTCCGAAGTTCCAAGGACCTCAAGAGAACGCTCCGGACCTTCGTCAAGCAGGGATGACCAAAGGGCTTCGGCAATGCTCCCTCTTTTGACTCCTTTTTTGGAGCCAACTGGGCTTCGGACTCTACTCAAACCTTTAGGTCGAGTGAGTCGCAAAGTCGGGAGACAGAGCTGGTAGCAAAATTAAGTAGGGCGAAGAGTTCGGAGCTTAACGTTGCCCTAGAACGAGCGGCCTATTAGGTACGGAGCACCTTCGAGCCAATATCTTTAGCGAATTATATTGGGTTCGGAGTACATCTTCGAACCAGCAGCAAATTATACATGAATAATTTCTTACTTTAGTTTTTTCTTTTCTCAGCAAGCAGTCTTGGCCCGCGCTGCAACTTTATCAAGCGAGAATGAAATTGCTCAGCTTCGGGAAGAAAATGAAGCTCTTAAACGCAACTTATCTTTCTCCGAAGCTAGAGTACTTCAAATGAATAATATGATTTCAACGGAGCGTAGGGCCAGACAGGGCTTAGAGGCTGCTAATAAGGAGTTCGAAGCAGAAAGAATCGTGCTTCGGGCTGAAATTGAAAAGGTGCGGTTGGAGCATGCTAATGCTGGGTCCGAACTTGTAAGGCTCCAAGAGAAAGCTAGCCAACTCCTAAACCAGAAGAATATTTTAACTACGGAGAATGCTAGGATTTCTGGAGTTTTGGCAGAAACGACTTCGAGCAAGGATGCGCTAACTGAAGAAAAGCTCAAGTCGGAGAAGGTAGCTACGGAGGTCATCGAACAGATGCTAGGTGTTCTAGAGTACTTCGGTACTACTGGATCACTTCCTTCGGATGACAACGTGACTCTGCTGTGCCGGCTAAAAAGGATTCAAGGAGCAGCGAAGCAAATGAAGACGGCAGGCATTCGTTATGGAGAACTCTCCGGACAAGTGTCTGCCCTCGGACTACGTCGTTACTACGAGGATTTGGGCCGAACAATTACTCCGAGCGCAGAGGGCTCCATTACCTTCGACGACGAGCGGCTTTTGAATCCTTCCGAAGGCGTGACTGCCGCCTGGCGAGCCTTTCAAACCTCATGGAGAGCCGAAGGTCGTTCTGCGATCAAGGCTTGGATCGATGAAGGCCAACGCCAGAAGCAAGTTCGGAGCGAAGCTTCGAGGAGTCAGCCTCCTTCGAACCCGCAGGTTTAGGAATTATTTAGGATTTTTTGACTATGTAAAGCTCATGCTTGTAAACATTTATCAATGAAAATCTTGTTTGTCATATTTTTAGGCTTTGCCTCTTATGGAAGACATCGAAGTGTTAGAGCTTAACGATGAACTTCGCTCATTATGGAACACCTTCGAACTTCTAAAGAGTTATAAGCGTCCTCGATTTCTTATTCCTCGAGATGACTCCGGCGTAATTGCGCCCGAAGTAATCAAAGACGTGTTGTCTTATATTAAAGAGGAAGAGAAAGAGGTTGACGCAAACACCTCGTCTTCTGAAGACACTATTTGGTCTGAAGACGAAGGTGAAGCTCGAAATAAAAGATCTGAAGATCTTAGAAGCTGGGAAAGAAGCCTCGAACGGCTTCGAACTTGGGCCGAGCTTCAACAAGAGCAGAAGGATTTTAGAGCTTCGAGGGGGAGGAAAAGAGTTAAACGTAAAGTTCTTAGAACTTCCGATGTTGGAACTAGTCGTTCCACCCCTAGCTCTCAGGACCGAAGAGGTCTCCGATTCCTTCTTGGTATAGATACCAACTTTTCATAGTGTAATCTGTAAACACATTTATTTCAATAATGAATGCCGATTTAAAATTGTCTCCATATTTACTAGCCCCTCTTTGTGTATAAGCAACTTCGAAATGTATTCAAAGATGGTTATGCGCAAAGAAAAAACTTCGGAGTACAATTTTTTGGGGGTTCGGAGCCCCTCTGTCATTTAAAGATTTTTTTTAAAATCTTATGAAATGTCTTCGACTATTTGCAGTCAGAAGAATGGTAATTTAGTACCTTTGTTTTATGAAAGAAATCAGTTAAGATAACTTTCAGGACACTTTAGTGCCTTAAAAAATTTGTCACTTTGGACTATGTTAACAGACATTCGAAGCTCATGGCTCAAATGCTGTTTTGCTTTAGCCTCCTTCGGCTTATTTTTGCGATCTCTGACGAACCAATGGTTCGGAGTTTGCAATGGTCTCTTTGGACTCTTTTTACGGATGTCTACCAGCCAATGGCTTGGACTCCGTATAATTTGGCCACCTTCGGCTCTTTTTGCAGAAGTCTACCAGCCAATGGCTTGGACTTCGCAGATTTTGGCCACCTTCGGCTCTTTTGCAGAAGTCTACCAGCCAATGGCTTGGACTCCGTAGGGTGTGGTTTTGGGCTCTTTTACGGATGCCTACAAGCCGGTGGCCTGGGCTCCGGATTATGTCAGCCCCCACGTCGGAGGCTTCGAACTTTATGGGTTCGAAGTCCGAAAATACAACCCAGCTTAATGACACTTCCCTCTCGGTCGACCCCGCGGTTCCAGTGCGTCCACTCGGAAGCTGGAAGTCTACGAGGGGAAGGCAACTATCAGGGTCATATGCTTTATTAATTTAGAGGATGATTACAAGCGAATTACAAGGAGCCCTTATGCGAAGTATCGCTTTAGGTGCTCCGCATGCCAAGCATGTGCTAACTCTTCACCTTCTAAATTAGCTAATTTAAATGAACCAGGGCGCCCTGAGCGGACAATTAGATATGGACCCTCCCATTTATTGCCTAACTTCCCTGGTGCTATAATGCTTCATAGAACAAGATGACCCGGTCTTAGTTCATTGAGCTTAACCTTCGGGTCATACCAAGCCTTCGTCTGCTGATGATACTTTGATAAATTAGCTACAGCTCGAAGTCTTGTTTCTTCTGATAAATCTAACGAAGCTTGTCTTTCTTCTTCAATGTCCGGTTCGGTGCTGCGAAATGATCCCCCTTTGAGCTCCGTTGGAGTCATAGCTTCATCTCCGAATAGTAGTCTGAACGGAGTAAAACCTGTGGACCTTGTTTGCGTAGTCCGAATGGACCACAGAATCTTCGGAAGCTCTTCGGTCCACAGTCCCTTTGCTAATCCTACTATTCTTCGATTTAACCCTGATAAAATATTTCCATTGGCTCGCTCTACGGCTCCATTCGACTGAGGATGCCTCACTGCAGCAAAACATAGCTGAATGCCTAGATCTTCGCAAAACTTCCTGAAGGGTTCTGCGTCGAACTGTGTTCCATTATCGACTGTGAGGTATCTAGGCACTCCGAACCGACAAATAATGTTCTTCCAGAAGAATTTCTGCACATTGTTCGAAGTGATAGCTGTTAAGGGTTCTGCTTCCACCCACTTAGAAAAATATTCAATAGCTACCACTGCGAACTTCAGATTTCCCTTTGCTAACGGAAAGGGGCCAATTAAATCCATACCCCATCTGGCCATAGGCCATACCGGAGCAATGACTTGAAGAGCTGTTGGTGGGCGATGACTCCGTCGACCCATCCACTGGCATCCTTGACATGTGCGGACCAAGCTCTCCGCATCAGCTGTTATTGTGGGCCAATAAAGCCCCTGGCGAAGTGTTTTTCCTGCCAGAGCTCTAGGGGCTAAATGGCTTCCACAAAGGCCTTCGTGAATTTCTCGAAGAATTTCTTGGCCTTCGGCTTGAGATACACATCGGAGTAGAGGGGAACATACTCCGGCCTTGTATAATATACCGTTGATTAACTGATAGTTTCTGGCTCTGAGCTTTAATTTTGACAACTGGGGCTCTTCGGGCAAATTTGTTCCTCCTTGCAAGAGTTCTATGATCGAATCTTTCCAATCTGCACTAGGAATGCAAAGAATCTCCGCAGAAGCAATTTGTGGCACCGAAGGTATATTGAGCTCCTCATAGAAAGCTTCTTCAGGCACATCCACAGCTCCGACTGCAGCCTTCGCTAAAATGTCCGCTTGCACGTTTTCCGTTCTTGGTATACTCCGAATGGAAATATCCTTGAAGTGTGCTTCGATTTTGCGGATTTCTTCTAAGTACTTTGCAAGCTGTGGATGCCGAACTTGAAAACTTTTGTCTACGTGCCCTGCTACTATCTGAGAATCTGTCTTTATAATTATTCTTGTAGCCCCTAGAGCACGTGCTTTTCGAAGTCCCAATAAAATCCCTTCGTACTCCGCTATATTATTGGTAGACTTAAAGTTGAGTCTTGCGGAGTACATTGCTCTTTGCCCTGACGGTGAAATCAACACTGCCCCAATGCCTGCTCCGGATGCTTGAAAAGCCCCATCGGAGTAAACAGTCCAAACTCCATCACTTGATTTCTCTGGAGTCAAATTCGCAGGTGGAGTCCACTCTGCTACGAAGTCTGCTAGGACTTGGGATTTGATAGTTGTCCTTGCCAAGAAAGATATGCCGAAGGGTGCTAACTCGACTGCCCACTTTCCAATCCTTCCAGTGGAATCTTTGCTTCGGATCATATCTCCTAAAGGATATGAAGTTGGTACAATTACATTATGAGCCAAAAAGTAATGTCTTAGCTTCCTCGAAGCCATTATCAGAGCATAAACGAACTTCTCAAGTTCGGAGTATCTTGTCTTCGCTCCTGATAATGCTTCGGATACAAAATAAACAGGATTTTGGACCAACTTCCCATTGAAATCCACTTCTCTGACAAGGACTGCGCTGACAGCTGAACCTGTAGCTGCAAGGTACAGGAGTAGGGTTTCGTCCACAGTAGGCACCG
This sequence comes from Zizania palustris, assembly GCA_019279435.1. Taxonomy (NCBI): domain Eukaryota; kingdom Viridiplantae; phylum Streptophyta; class Magnoliopsida; order Poales; family Poaceae; genus Zizania; species Zizania palustris. Next base: position 21,470,043 of record JAAALK010000285.1, on the reverse strand, counting down.
TGAGTGTAGCAAGATTACTGAGATAATCTTTAATATCTTCGAAGCTTTTATGACACTCCGGTGTCCATGCAAAATCTTCGGACCCTTTCAAAGCTTTGAATATAGGCAAGCTCCTCTCCGCAGACCTTGATAAAAACCTGCTAAGTGCGGCCAGACGCCCAGTCAGCTTTTGCACTTGCTTTAAATTCTCCGGAGGATCCATTTTCTGCAGCGCAGTTATTTGAGTAGGGCTAGCTTCAATTCCCCTTCTTGAAACTAAATACCCTAACAATTTTCTAGCCTTAACTCCGAATATACATTTTTCGGGGTTAAGACGGATCCCACATGCCCGAAGGCTATTGAATGTTTCTGCTAAATCTAGGCTATGTTGGTGCTTTAAAGCACTCTTTATTACATATCATCCATATAGGCCTCCACATTGCGACCTAGTTGATGACCTAGAGCCTTAGCAACTAATCTCGAAAAAGTAGCCCCGGCGTTTCTTAGGCCGAAGGGCATTCTTACATAGCAAAAGACTCCCGAAGGAGTTACGAAGCTTGTCTTGATTTCATCTTCGCGCTTCAACCATATTTGATGATAGCCAGAATACGCGTCGAGGAAGCTTAGTAACTCCGAACCTGCGGTGGAGTCAACCAGTTGATCAATTCGGGGCATGGGGTAAGGGTCACGTGGGCATGCTTTATTCAAAGATGTGAAATCAATGCACATGCGCCACTTCCCGGAAGACTTCTTTCTGACGAAGACTGGGTTGGCTAACCATTCTGTGTGAGCCACTTCTCTGATAATCCCAGCCTTCAATAATTTCTCAACTTCGTCCTTAGCTAGAGCAGCTCTCTCTGCGGACATCTTCCGGAGTCCTTGTCGAACAGGCCGGGCCTTCGGGTTTACAAGTAAACTGTGCTCAATGATATCCCGATCGACTCCGGTGATATCTTCGTCAGACCAAGCGAAGACATCCAAATTTTCTTCCACCACCTTTTCCAAGGAGGTTGCAACTTTAGGAGGTAAATCTTTACCAAATTGAAAAGTGTACTCTTTACCATCTTTAACAATGACCTTCATTGCAATCTCTCCTTCGGGACTTGGTCTCGGAAAAGACTTCTTCGAAGCTTCGGAGGAGGCTGAAAAAATTTCTTCATTATCCTGCACACTGTTTACTTGCCTCGGATCAAGAGGGGGACCATGACCATATTCCGCCCTCCGAGCAATGGCTTGATCTCCGAAGATCGTAAGGACTCCTGCTTGTGTGGGCATCTTCATGCACAAGTAATTATGATGCGCCACAGCTCCGAACTGGTTCAGCATGCCCCTTTCGAAGATGACGTTATAAGCATATGGGGCATCTACCACATCAAAGATAACTTCTTCAGTCCGGGCTAATAAACCTTCTTCGAAGGTAACTTCGAGGCCTATCTGACCAAGTGCATCAAGCGGGGGTCCTGCGAAGCCTTGCAGAGGACGAGCCGCTGGAAGGAGATGCTTCCTGGAAATGCATAACTGATCGAAGGCTTGAACAAAAATGATATCTGCCGAGCTACCTCCGTCAATTAGCACCCTTCGGACTTCAGTTCCTGCAATATCAGCAGTGATAACCAATGGATCTGCATGTGGGAACTTAATACCAGCTGCATCCTCCGCAGAGAAAGATATCGGAACGTGAGACCACTCTGGCATTGCAGCTGCAGATGACGAAGTCCCAATATGACCTACTTCTCGAACGTACTCTCTTCGCTGTCTCTTGGACATGCTTCCGAGGGTACCTCCTCCGAAGATTGGGAGAACTACTCTTTTCCTCTATCTTGCCCTTCCTCTTGCTTCGGAGGTGGCATAACATTGGCCACCGGAGGGTGCCTTGCAGCATCGAAATTTTCTATTCGCGCCACAGCCTGGACCGGCTCTGGGCGCGTTGTAGCTGGAACTCGGTCGGTACTGCCTCGACCCGAAGTTCTCTCTAAGTACTCTCCCCTTAGAGTAAGTATAGCCTTGCAAGTGTCAGTTGCATGGCTTCGATTTTCTCCGTGAATACAGCAGAAAAGGGTCTGGCCCTTGCCAGCTGTTTTCCCTGGTGGCCTCCAGCCGCTGGCCTTGTTCCCCGTAGACTGTGGAGCTCTTGGTGCAATCTTCTGTGGGGGTGCAATATTCATGACTTCAGAACGAGGGTGCTTTTGCCCTCTTCTCCGATCATGTTGCACTTCGAAGACTGGTTCCTGCGGCTGCGCCGAAGTTTTCACTTCTACTTTGACTTCTTGCAATATAGACGAAGTAGCAGCAGTCCTCCGAAGCCAACCCTCTTCTGACCTCGCATACTCCTCGAAGTATGACATTAACTGAGAGACTGAGGAGATGCTCTTCCGATGCAGTTTATCCAGAAGGCCTTGATGACTGACGCCTTCCCGAGCTGCATCAACCACTGAAGATGTGGACAGCCCCCGAATTTGAGACTTCGTATGAGCGAAGCGCTTAAAGTACTGCCTCAATGTTTCTCCGGGGAGCTGTTTCACCTGGAAAAGGCTTCCTGTTGACATAGGAGGCACGAAGGTGCCCTGAAAGTTGCTTATAAACTTCCTCTTCAACTGCGACCATGAATTGATTGATCATGGCTTCAAAGACCAGAACCATCTCAATGCCACTCCTTGAAGAGCTAAAGGGAAGCACTTCGCCATAGTGTCTCTAACTCCGCCGCTAGCCTCAATTGCTAGGGCATAAGACCGAACGAACTCTCCGGGATCTTCATCTCCGGCATACTTACAGAGCTTCGAAGTTTTAAACTTTGGATCAAAGCGAACATTCTGTAGCTCAGGATGCAGCGGAGACTCATTGTCGGAGGAGGCATTCTCCGGGGCTTCGGGATAATCAAGATCATCATCTTCGGGCACTTCGGGGATGGTTGGGGTGGCTTGAGAGCGAAGCCTGCTCGCAGCTTCCTGTCGCCACCTTGCCACTTCAGCTTGAAGGTTGGCCATTTGAGTGGCCATATCTCCAAGATTATTTTCATCTCTTCCGGAAGGATCTTCCGGGTCTTGAGAACTGGTCGGATCAGTTCGAATCGGGATGGAGGGTGGAGAAGGGACTCCGGGCGGTCGGAGTATAGAAGGGGTTGGCGGAGAAGCTTCGTATGTTCGAGGAATGGAAGCCCCTTCCGGAGTTTGTGGAGGGAATGTCGAAGGACCTCCGACTTCAACTGTGTCGAAGGGTATTTCTCCGAAGATCCGAGAGGACCTCCGAGTGGGATTGCGGGGTGCGCTCCGCTTAGGAGGCATGATGTAAGAAATTGGTAGAGAACGAAGTTTTTCGGACTAGGTTCCCCACGGATGGCGCCAACTGTTGGCGTAAAAGATTACGCTAACAGGTTTCTGTAGAAGAGAAACTAACAAACGGAGTGTTTGCGAAAAGAACTGTTCTAAGCCTCCGAAAGGATAATAACTTAGAATAGTTCGAATGTGTGTATTGAATAACTTTTCTTCGGTCCCTATTACAGGGTGAAATGGGGGGTATTTATAGGCCCAAACATTAAGGAAAAGACCTATTTACCCCTCTATTACAACCGACATAATAGAAACTATTCGGTTCCCTTGATAGGGCTAAGATGGTAAAAGACTAATCTAATGAGAAAGAAGATAAGTCTTCCATCTTAGCTGGCAGAAAAGATCTTGGAGGGCCTTAGTTCGAAGATGTACTCCGAACCAATGCCTATCTTCGTACTTCGAACTTGGTTCCGGATATCTTCGAAGATGATCGTCTGGGAACCTTTGAATCCACTGTCTGCCTTTATGTTGCTTCGGCAATAACCCCGAAGATGAGATATTTTCCCCCAACAGTTAGGCTCAAGGCTTGTCACCGAAGCTACCACACCCCTCGCGTGTGAAGGGGGGCTTTAGAAGGCTCCAAAATTGCAAAGGCTGACCGTGTCTGCTCTGCAAAACTGATGCTATCCCCTCTGCGAAGATGACAAAAGAAGCCTCCAAATAAAGTAGAGTACCAGCTGTACCGCCCTGTTCTGATGAGACAAAAATAGTGTAAACCCTAGGGGTAAAGTAGTCTATTCACAGGGCTGACTAGTGCCTATAAATAGTGGAGGCTAGCTAGGTCACATCAACACTTTGAGCAACCATTTTTGAGCTCCTGTGCTAGCCACCACACTTTGTATTCGGTTTGTGAGTTCATTTTGTATTCCCTGTTCAAGGAATGAAGCTTTGATTCTATTTTCATTTACTGCTTGAACTTGTATGCTTACTTCACACTGCATGCTATGATTTCTCTGTGTCTCATTTCTTCCTATGTTGAGTTTATTGCGGTAGAGTGTTTTTGGAGAAGTGTGTGAGAGGTTTGTGTGTGAAGTGTGTTTTTCAGTGTCTGTTCGCTCTGTGTAAACTGGAGGCTAGACCTCTCTGATTACTAGCGAAACACTATTCTTGGCTTAGATCGAAGCTCGTTTTCTTCCCTTGTTGAAGTCCTTGGCAAAGTCTGTTCAGTGTGCGTTTAGACCTTCGAAGTACGAAGCCTAGCACCAGTTGCTGTTGCTGAGTATTTGGTCGAAGTCCGTAGAGGGAAGTCTGCTCTTGCGAAGGGTAAAGTGCGAAGCCTGCTCGAAGGCACCCAGTGTGCGGAGCCTGCACTGACTTAGCAGAGCTGAATCTTCGGGGTTGTGGGTGGAGCGAAGTCTTCTTGGCTTCGAACATTTGCTCCTTGCGAAGCCTGATTTCGGAGCTGTGAAATACCTCCGAACCAGAACTTCGAAGGGTGTGTTCGAAGCCTGCTCTGCAGAAGACAGATTTAAAACAGAAGACTATTTTTAGTCTGAAATTTTAAAAGCTCCCATTCACCCCCCTCTGGTCGCCGTTTCCGGTCCAACACCGGTCATATGGTGCGAACAACCAGAGTCCATGATCCACTTGCCCTCCAAGTTTTGGTCTGATGCCTACACAAAACGAGAGAACCTCGACCGCTCAGTGCTAGGGTGAGTGAAAACATGACGTGGCATTCAACACTGAGAGATACGAGCGGTAGGCATAGTAAAAGTACATTGTCTATGTATAGGTAAAATAGAGTGATTTAAAGCACGAGGTCTACTAACATGATGCAACTCAGGAGCATGACGAGGTCTCCCAACTTGTCGAGGTACAAAGCCACTAACACGTGGTCTAGCATCATATGAAACATGGTGAACACCGCGATGGCAAAACCTCTCTAAGCAGATCGGGGAACCTCGTAAACAGGACGTGAGTGAAACTCAGACTCATGCATACCTAAAGATGGGTAATGCATGTCCTGGAACCTCAACACCTGAGAACGCCGCTCATCCTTGATGCAACGGAAATAGAACCCAACCAAATGACCCACTCACTGACAGTAAGAACAATGAAATACTTACCTAGGGGCACTCTCATGGGTCATATGAGCAATCCTCATAGGCTCCTTGGGCTTCAGCTAAGGGTTTTTCTTGAGTGGAGGAAGTAGAGTTTTCTTTGGAGGCTGGGTAGTTTTCTTTGCTTTTTGTGGAGTGTATAACTAGGCGCTTTATTTATCTAAGGTAATGGGTGATGTAAAAACAATTTTGTTCTCACTATCGGAAGGAATTCTCTCAAAACCCAATCCTAGAGCTAACCTTGCCCTGTCAGCACACATCTTGGTGTTGGCCAAGAGCAAGTTCATCCTACCCTTTCCCTCCGTACATTTGTTCATAATAGAAAGAAGCTATTCATTCTCAGTCATGAGTTTTTCAACTTGCCCTCTAGCAAAACTGAGTTGGTCCTTAAGGGTGATGCAGGTGGAACAAGCAGGCTGCACATCCATAGAACACTCAGCACTTTCCAATCTAGACTCTAACTCCTTAACATGCTTGTCTCTCAAATTAATACTATCAATTAACAAAGGACAATTTGAACAAGCATCAGAAGAAATAGGTCTAGACTCCACCACCAAAAGTTGCTTCTATGCAGTCTCAAGCTCATCAATAGTTTAAGCATGCACAGAACGCAACTGAGCAAGCTCACTCATGCCAACAGTGCAAGATTCACATTCAGCATCATTAATTTTACACTTAAGCATACCATAATCAGTAGAAACAGATTCTAGCCTAAGTCTAAGGTCTTTTCTTTCCCTAGCGACTTGCACAAGCAATCTAGCCTGACCAAGAACTACTTCATTTAGTTCATCTACTTTAATTGAAAGCTGGTCATAAGATAGAGGTACCTTAGATGAGTCACGTTCATCGCCACGGTAACTGCTGTCGGCCATGAAACAAAGGCCGATGAAGTCACATGCCTTCTTCTCCTTCTTCCCCTCCTTCCTTGGAGATTCATCCTTCTCATCAGAGCTTGACTCCTCCATTGAGGATGTATCGATGTCGCTGAGTGCCATGACAAAAGCTTTGGAAGCGGCCTTGGCTACCCTCTTAGCCACCTTGTTGCGCTTACCCTTCGCATAGGGTTTCCTCTCCTTATTGTGGTGTTTGGGGCACTCACTCTCATCTCTCCTCTTGAGCTTAGGACAATTGGCCTTGATGTGAGAAGTGTCACCACACTCAAAAGAACCGCTAAAGCCACTTCTCCTCTGATCCCGTCTCTCATTGTGAAAATGGGTGAACCTTCTGGCAATGAGAGAAAGCTCTTCATCATCTAGAGTATCCACCTGCTCCTTAGTGACAGAGACTAGGGAGGACAAAGCAAAACCACCTGCAAAGAACACAAGTCCCAGATGTGCTTGGTTCTGCAGTGGTGCCATGGCTAGAGCCAGAAACTAGTGCCAAAGGCTGAGGCAAAGAGTTTCTGTGCATTACAAGAGATGCCTTGGCAATCTCTGTGGACTTCAGCTTGCTGAAGAGTTCATCACAGGTTAGTGTGTCATATCCTGTGGACTCCTCAATACTGGATATCTTCACTTCCCATATGCTACGATTAAGAGTATAGAGAAGCTTGATAGCCCTATCATTGTCATTGTAAGCAAGCATCCCATTGGACTGCAAGTTACTCACTATTGCGTCAAAGCGAGAAAACATGGCATCTATAAATTCACCAAGCGCTTGCACAAACAGCTAATACTATTGATTGTATGTGCTTTGGCGCCTTGCCTTGATCTATGTAGAGCCCTCATGAAAAACAGTGAGTGTAGTCCAAATCTCCCTAGCTGTCCTTAGGTGTTAAACTCTATCAAACTCACTCCTACTCAAGCCAATGAATAGTATATTCCTAGCCTTGGAGTTAGAATTATATTAGTCTTTTTCTGCCTAAGTGGTGCGGGTTTCAGGGATGGAGTATTGTGAGTACATAATCTCCCAAATTGCATTTCCTTGGCTTAGCAAGTAAGCCTCCATGCGCACCTTCTAGTATGCAAAGTCGGTTCCATCGAACAGAGGTATTTTACTAATTATGTCCATGTCGCCAAAAGATCACAGAATCGGTTAAGGTCAACTGGTGATCTTAACCTGCTCTGATACCAATTGTTGGACCGAAATGGGTGACCAGAGGGGGGGGGTCAATGGGAGCTTTTAAAATTTTAGAGTAAGACTAGCCTTTTGTTTTGAATTCTGTCTCCTGCGGAATAGGTTTCGAACACAACCTTCGAGCCCAACTTTACTCAGTGTTTCGCTGGAAATCAAAGAGGACTTGCCTCTAGTTTACACAGAGTGAACATACACTGAAAAACTCACTACACAAGCACGAACAGGATGCAAACACACTTCGTTAGAGAGAAAACAGAGCCAAAAACTCAGGTTGATACAGAATGAAGTGCAACTTAGAGATCACAATGCATGCAGTGCAAAAACAAGAATATAAGTTCAAGTAATAGACAAAACAGAATGGAAATTTTATAGCAAGAACAGGGAACAAAAAAGACTCACATAACCGAGTACATGGGTGTGGCGGCTAGCTCTGGGAGTTCTAAAAATGGTTGCTCAAAGTGTTACCTAGACCTAGCCAGCTTTCACTATTTATAGGCACTACTCAGCCATATGAATAGACTACTTTATCCCTACGGTTATAGTGATTTTGTCTCTACCAGATAAGGGGGTACAGATGGTAGTCTACTTTTATAGGAGACTTCTTTTGTCAGCTTCGGAGAGGAGACAACATCTGGTTTTTTAGAGTAGACACGATCAACCTTTTCATAGTTGGAATCTTCTGAAGTCCACTTCGCACACGAAGTGTCCAGAAGCTTCGGTGATACAGTGACGGTTTTGAGTCGAAGTCGTCAAAGCTCTTGAGCCTTCGCACCATCACTTTCGGAGTGGATCACAATGGCTTTGCAGCTATTCCCAGCTTGAACTCCATCAGTCTATGTACCAAATCCATGCATGGTCGAAGTAACTCAAGTCAGCCACACTCCGAAGCCCCACCTTCGGAGTACCTTCGCCACCTTCCGAAATCTCTCCGTCTAAGGCCTCCGCATGAAGCATATCCATAAGCACCCATTCACAGTGTCTTAGCTCTGAGCACACTCCGCGAAGACCCTCATCCATACCATGCATTCGATGCACCTTGACTTCTGAGACCTTTGTTAGGTGTCCCATCAAGTGCCTCCCTCTGGATCTCACTTCGAAAGCCTTGCCTCAACCCTGAGGACTTTGTCCACCATACTCCGAAGTCACTCCTTCCGAAGCACCCTTCGAAGTGCCTTGCCTTGGAGGACTTTGCCTCAGGGTACCTTCAGCTAGAGCCACCCTCCGCACTTTCTACCTTCACCTAGCGCACCTTGACCAAAGGACTGACCTCGACCCCTCACAGCCTTCACGACCGACCTCCCCGCTCACTTGGCACCAAGCCTCCCACTTGACCCAGGCTCACTTGCTATGAACCATCCATCATCTCCGATGTCACCTGCGCACCACGGACAAACAAACAAGATTTTCCAATACCCCGTAGACCTCTCCGGTAAACAACCTTCGGTACACACTCCGGTGTATAGCCCAAAGTACCGAGCCCTTTGGTACCACCAAGTCATCGTGCTCTGTCGGACCCCTCCAACAGACACACTCCGAATCCCTTCGCCTAGAAGGTAAGCCTTGTCAATCACTCATCACAGAAATGAAACCAAAGGCACATTTCAACTTGGTTTCTTAGCTACAAGCTAGCTGACATAGGTAAGGAACATCGTATGTTACTCTTGTCGTTGGAGAAGCATCCAATGCTCTACGCCAACTCTATGCTCCAAGGCCCAAAATCATTTTGATTGCCCCGTTAAGCAAAATAATACGATGCTTGCAGAAGTCCAACTTCCGCCCCAACTGGTTAAGATAAAAGATAGCACCCTTTTTGGCAGACCCACTATCGATGATCGAGATCAATGGTGGGTGCAACTATTGAAAAGAGCATCAATACTTTATTTTCTGAGGGAAAACTATTCTAGCAAGGTAACATCCCTAGCGCGCATGAAACATGCAAGAATAGTATAACAAAAACATATGAAAGCATCACAGGCAATCATATTAACTATGAAATAGCATGGACCTCTTCACATGGAGATCTACATCTCCATGGCTCCCATCATTGAGTGCGTGCTCCCACCCTCCATGAAGTGTACTAATCTATCTCATAAATCCTATACTAGTTACATGGACCAAAGCACCGCAGAAATGACATGCAAGCAGTATTTAATTTTCATCAGCCTTGGGCTGTAAACAACCATGACACACAGACCATATTTAATTTACATTCATTGAATGCATCTCATAAATAACATTTATCCAAGGCCATGTAGGTCACAACATTCTCTGCAAAACAAAGTTAGGCGAAAAATCTACAAGTGATTGAAATCTTGAGAAACTAAGTGAGAGTTTAACTATGGTTCGATCTTTATGATGAGTGATTGACAAGATTGTTTGGCTAATTTGGTTGTTTATGTGAGTCATGGTATGGGTTGCATTGAGTTGCGTGTTTTTCTTGTCTCGCGAGTGAAGGGTTGAGATGGTTGTCAACTGTCGATGGTGGATGATCAGGGTTAGACAGGGAGTCTAATGCTAGATGGTCGAGGATGCCAGTTAAAGTTGAAGGTGATCTCAAGCGTACGCATGGAGATAATGCAAGACATGGACGAACTGATGATCGAGATGAAGTGTTGATCAAGTCAATGAAAGGGAAGCCAACGTAAGCACTACAACAAACACAGACCATTTTCGTCGGCCAATTTAACTTCCGTCGGCTTTTGGGAAAGCTGACGGAAGTTAAATAACTTCCGTCGGCTCGTGGAGGGCGACTTAAGTTAAATTAACTTCTGTCAGCTTTTCACAGTGGCCGACGGAAGTTAGCGGGAAATTTTTCCACGGCCGATCGGATCCCCTAACTTCCGTCGGCCAACTTCCGTCGGCTTTAATGCTGGCCGACGGAAGTTAGGGGATTTATTCCCCAAGTGCGCGCGTGTACAGGGAGACCTAATCTCCCTATACGCGCGCGCGCCCACAGCCCGGCCGGCCCGTCTCGCCTCCCGCCGCCGCCGCCTCCCGCCACCGCTGCCTCCTCCCGGATGCCTCCCGCCCGTGCCCACCGCCCGTACCCGCCTCCCGCGCGCGCCCACAGCCCGGCCGGCACGTCTCGCCTCCCGCCGCCGCCTCCTCCCGGCGACGTTGCCTCCCACCGCCGCCTCCTCCCAGACACCTCCCCCCCGCGCCCATCGCCCGTACCCGCCTCCCGCCCTCCTGCCGGCACCGCCGGCCGCCGCCCCTGCCGCCCGGCGCTCGCACCGCCTCCTGCCGCCGTCGCCGGCCATCGCCCGCCACCACCTGCGCCCACTGCCCATGCCACCGCCTCCTGCCGCCGCTGGCCACTGCCCTGTCCCACGTGCCACCGCCCGCGCCACCACCTCCAGCCGCCTCTGGCCGCTGCTGGCCACCGCCCGGTTCGCCCACCACCCGATTCTAAAGGCGCCAGTACTATTCATCTCCTCCATAAAAAAACTTACTTTTTTATGGATTACTATAGTCACGACAATCAAATTATAGCAATATCTATTGTGATACATGTTTAGAGGCTTCTTTTTGATACATGTTTGTAGTTTCCTAACAATTTGAAGTTACTTAGGTGTCACCGAATATCTATTGCGATGTTTATATGCAATATATGTTGTGATGTTAAAAAAATTGTTCATGTATTAATATGTTTCATATGCAATGTTCAGCCGACCGTCGCTCGTCGACCTCCACCGCCCACCGGCCTCCGATCCATCGCTAGCTGTCAAGTAATTTTTTCTTCTTTAAGATTTTTCTTCACTTTTGATTAGTGAATTTTGTCATAGTGGATTACAATGGTTGCTCTAGGTTTGCAATAATTTTATCGTAGTGGCCGAAGATTGATTGTATGATAGACACTTATTTTTTGTTGTAATATGTGATATAATGAATAATTGTTTCATTTTTGCTCACAATGACGTTAATTGTTATTATGCACATGTCACAAGTAGTTGACCTGAATTAATTTTATGCTTTTACAAATGTTTCGTATGCGATGTGCTATTATATATGCTATTAATTATATTATTGTATTAATTTGTGGTTTATTGATGATTTCATTATGATGATTACTATATTATATATATGTATAATTTCTTATATATATTCTTTTCATATCCAATATTTTATTTGACACCAACGTAAATAGTGTAACAAAACCTATGCGTCACCCATTTCGGACCAACATGTCTCACACGTGTCATGCGTGTGAGATCTGTAGGTCCGGAATTGTCCCTTTTTGGACAGCCTCAGAGTGGGCACGACAGAGTGTGATATTTATGATGAGTCATGAGTCTGAACGAGATTTCAGTGACATAACCTTGTTGTTACCATTGCACCACTATGAGGCGTGCAATTGGAGAACAGTGGGGTTATGCTGCTGAAATTTTTTTCAGACTCATGGCTCGTCATAAATATCACGTTCTATCGGTCACTCTTGGGTGGGTTTAGGACCTATCTTTTCCTATAGACATAGGGACATGATATGTAGAAAAACTTCTAGTACTTATGATGCATTCTCGATTGAATGAATGTTTTGCCTATAGAATGGATGAGGACGACCGACAGTGGATGTATAGTGGTTGGATGAAAAGTGGAGCTCACACGAGGGAGTGGGTAATCAACGCTGAGAAATTTGTTCATCGTGCATTTGCTTTGACAACAAACACTGGCGCGAGGTGCCCATGCATGATGTGCAGAAATTCTCGTTGGCAAGACAAGAGGACGTTATCATTGCATATTTGCAAATATGGTTTCGTGCCAGGTTATGAAGTTTGGTCTTTTCACAGCGAGACAGGCCGTGAAAAAACGGTATTAGTAGTGGAAGAAGAAGATGATAGCGTTGCTGATGATAGGATGGATGAGATGCTTGATGCCATACGACTAGAGTTTGAATTAAATCGTGAGGATCCTCCAACACCGGAGGTTCAAAAGTTTTTCGACATCCTTCGAGCTTTAGAAGAGCCATTGCATGAGCACACCACCGTAAGCGTTCTCGCTTTCGTGACTCGTATTATGGCTATTAAGTCAAAGTTTGCATTTTCAAACAATTGTTATAAGGAGCTCTTGAATCTGATCAGCGATATCCTTCCTAAGAACCATAAGGTGCCGAAAGACATGTACCAGTCAAAGAAAATGCTTTCTGCTCTCGGTATGGAGTATGAGAAGATTGATGTGTGCCGAGATAATTGTATGCTGTTCTGGAAAGAACATAGTAATGAGGTGAAATGCTTAAAATGTGGTAAACCGAGATTCGTAGAGGTCGTAAATGAAGACGGAGAGAAGGTGACGACAGAGGTTGCCCATAAGCAACTTCGTTACATGCCTCTTACACCTCGGGTGAAACGATTGTTTCTCTAAAAGAAAACCGCTAGACATATGTGATGGCATAAAGAAGGTGTACGCGAGAATAATCAAGTAATGGTGCACCCATCTGATGGTGAGGCATGGAAGGCTCTAGATGATTTTGATGCAGACTTTGCTAGTGATGCAAGGAATGTTCGCATCGGGTTGGCAACAGATGGATTCACGCCTTTCAATGTAACTGCATCGTTGTACTCTTGTTGGCCTATGTTTGCTATTCCATACAACCTTCCACCTTCGTTTTGCATGAAATATGAATTTATGTTCCTGTGTCTCATTATACCCGGTCCAGAGCATCCTGGAACACGAATAAACGTGATGCTAAAGCCCTTAATTGAAGAGTTCAAACAATTGTGGAAAGGAGTTGAAGCATATGACTATGACCAGAAGCAAAAATTCAATCTTCGAGTTGCGTATCTGTGGTCGGTCCATGATTTTCCGGCATACGATATTTTTTCTGGTTGGAGTTGTCATGGAAGGTTGACATGCCCGATATGTGCGAAGGACACAGATTGTTTCCGTCTGAACTTCGGGGGAAAGATTTGTTACTTTGATTGCCATAGATACTTTTTGCCCTTGAATCAACCATTTAGGTTACAGAGGAACAATTTCAAGAAGGACAGTATTGTTGTAAAGGGACCACCAAGGCGTTTAAATGGTAGAGAAATCGCAGATATGCTGAATGAGTTGGTCCTTAATGAAAATGAGGATGGATTTGTAGGATTCGGAACCGAACATAATTGGACCCACATATGTGGCTTATGGGAACTGCCGTATGTCAAATCACTAATTCTGATGCACAACATTGACGTTATGCATCAGGAACGTAATGTTGGTGAAAGCATTATAAGTACATGTATGGATTTTACTGACAGGACAAAAGATAATGTAAAGGCGAGAAGAGATTTAGCTGAGATTTGTAATCGACCAACCCTTGAGTTGACGAATAGTGGTGGCAAGCCACGTACCCCATTTTGTTTAAAACCTAAAGAAAAAAAAGTAATGAGGTGGTTGAAAAATTTGAAATTCCCAAATGGTTACGCCGCGGGATTTAGAAGAGCTGTGAATTTGAAGACAGGGAAATTAAATGGATTGAAAAGTCACGATTACCACATAATAATGGAAAGACTCCTTCCTGTAATGTTTCGCGGGTACCTGAATGATGATTTGTGGAAGGCGTTAGTTGAGCTGAGCCATTTTTATAGACAACTTTGTGCGAAAGAAATTAAGAAAGATATGATGGAGATGCTAGAGAAAGAGATCCCGGTGCTTTTATGTAAATTGGAAAAAATATTCCCTCTAGGGTTCTTCAATCCAATGCAACATTTACTGGTTCATCTGCCATATGAAGCTAAGGTAGGTGGCCCTGTGCAATATAGGTGGATGTATCATATTGAAAGGTCCCTAAAGAAGCTTAGAGCGATGGTTGGTAATAAGGCCAGAGTTGAAGGTTGCATCGCAGAAGAATTTAAATTGAAAGAGATAGCATACTTCACTAGTGTATACTTCGCTGAGCATCACAATGTCAACACACCTGCTACACGGTACCATATGGATGAAGACCATCCTTGTAGTGATCTCCAAATATTTGGGTGGAAGGGCATAACTGTTGGTGTCTCCACGACATATTATGTAACTCAGGAAGAACGAACATATGCCTTGCTCTACATGTACTCAAATATGGAAGAGATGGAACAATATTTCGCGTAAGTGATTCTTTTTAGTTTTATATTTTACCTCCAAATTTTATACCCGTGTGTTTACCTATTCGTTACAATGACAGTATGTTTGATTCGAAATACTTGACGTCTGGTCGTCAACCAACGGAGAAGCAATTAGATAAATTGCGTTGAGAAGGAGTAAATGGCGGGCCTAGTTTCCTCACTTGGTTCAGAGAACATGTAAATCCTTACCTTTTGTGACACGTATTATTTTACTCTACTAGGTTAATTATCTTATAATCTCCTATGATTTGCAGTGCGTGCTCGCTGACAATGTACATATAGACTTGCGACAGAACTCTTACGGGAGTATTAGTGCCAAAAGTTACGGTCGCTATGATGTTAATGGTTTCCGCTTCCGTTCAACTATTTTTGAAGCATATCGACCTCTAGCGGCAACAACTAATACTGGAGTTGTTACAAGGGTCGTTGATGGACAAGGACACGAAACTATGTATTATGGAATCATCAAAAATATAATCGAGTATAATTTTGCCGGGAATAAGGAGATTAAAGTAGTCTTCTTCGATTGTGATTGGTTCGACCCTAAACATGGTACTCATGAAAACTAATTTGGGATGGTTGAAGTCAAACACACAGAATGATTATCTGGTTGCGATAATTTTGTCCTTGCTCACCAAGTCGAGCAGGTGTATTATATGCCGTACCCATGTGAAAAACTAAGTGCTTGGTGGGTAGTCTACAAAGTGAATCCTCGGGAATGTCTACACACCCCTAGTTATGGCGCTTATCAATTGGAGGTTGAAGAGGTCGATGAGGTTTACCAAGATGATGAATTGCCGACTTCGTTTAATATAGAGTCAGAATCGTCGACAGATTCTTTTCTCAGTGATTGTAATGATGTGGCAGTTCCCGAGAAAAGGAAACACCAACATAAGAAGAAAAAAGTAACATGGCGTGCTTTGGGGAGAAAAGGACAAATTGATCCTGATTTTGATGATAATTGACAAGTAATTGTTTTCATACATGCATATGCAATATACTTCATATTACATGTTTTTTCATATGTAAAAACCTTCTTTACTAATAAATGCTTGTTTGTGCTTATTTTGAACAGGATGTCGAAAAAGGTGAGGAGTGTCACGAGGAAGCTCTTCCGCTTGGGGAGTTCATCGGCGAGTACTCCGGTGAGTACACCGACGAGTCAGGAGGACACCCTATTCCAGGGTAGTTCCTCTTCTTCAAACAGACGTCGTCAAGAGGACCTCCTGAGATGCATAGATCCGACATTAATTGGTCGGCCTATTGCATTTCAACTAGATGATGAGGTAACTGTTAGATTGTTTTTTATGCCAGTTATAAACTATTACTAATTGTTTCAATACTGTTTTGTAGGAGGAAGAACACTTGGAGAGTGCGGGTCACGAGGATCATCCGGTGGGTGGGGGCAGGAGGGGGATGTCCCAGAGTGTGCGGCACAAAGGGATGACCCAGAGGGTGTGGTCGCCCCACCAGTAGTCTCTTCCGGTGGAGCCAAGATCGAGATTACACCTGTAGGTGACGGGTAAGTGTAATACTCTTCTGTTGTTTTGCTTTTTTTTCAAAAAATTTCTTTCACCAAACTGACTTTATTTATTATGTATTTCTAGATCTTGGATTGACTCTCGATTTGACGGCACTTCGAGGGTCAGGAAGGTTAACCAGATATTGGGTAACCTATGTCGTCTGCACTACCCAGGGGTGCTGACAATGCCGACCGGTGAGCGGGTTCTATGCCAGAAATGGGACCAGTACCGGTTTGCTCCTGACGGGCGCCATGGAACTGCTCAGGGGGCGGTGTCGCATGACTTCTGGGTATGCATGTGTTTTTTCAATCTTCTTTTAGGCTTTTCGAGTTACAACACTTTACTAATCATGACTTTTGCAGTTACGCTTTTGCTTGCCAGAAGTCGGCAATCACCATAACCATGCCCTTCAAGTCTTCAACAACAATGCACATAAGGTGGTGAAGGACACCATTTCGTATGCCCGCATTCAAGCGAACAATGCTTACTACAAGGAGAAGCTAGGGCAACGAATGAGCAAGGCGACGGGCGCATCGTCAATCTATTTGACTGAAGAACAAATACCCTTCAATAAACAATTCTAACATTTTAAATCTTCGATTGTTGAGATTTGTTGTCATATAATACAAATAGCATCTCTATTCAGGTGAGGATTCCGTGGTTTGCAAACCACGAGGACGCATATTTTGAATTCTGCAAGATTTGGTCTTTAGCTGCATTTAAGAAGACTTCCGAGCAGAAAAGACAATGCCGCGGGACGGATCCGAAGCACAGATATGGTGCCAACGGACATATTCACCACGCTAAACGCATGGTAAGACCTCCTTCTGTCACTCTCTAGCTATAGATACATTGTAATGCGACTAACTCATTTCTATTGTATAGGAAGCTAAATCTGGCAACGTGCCAAGTGACATTGAGGTGTATACCTCTGGTCACAAAGGAAGCGATCCTACATAGCCAAATGTCTTGTGTAGCCAGACAGCCACGGACCATTTGGTGAGATGTTATTAAGAGTTTGCGTAATTTCATTTTTCTGCGTCTAGCTAATCGGACATGTTTTTTGCAGGCGCAGTATGGTGAACACATGGTTCGAATCCATGGAGAGGACTATGATTGGCGGAGAGAACCTGTCGACCAAATGGCCGTGTACTCCAGCGGAGGTGGAAAAAGCCATGGACGATGAGACAATGCTTTTATTAATGTTTTGTGTATGGTATTGTGATGGTAACTAACTCATTCAATGTTGCAGATACTCCATGTTCAATGGAGTTATTGACTCGAGAGCGGTGAGAGCTCAAAAGTCAGCTCAGTCGTCGCAGAGCTCCGTCGGAGTTGGCTCCAACCGTCGTCGCTCTTCAGAAAGCCCGGAGGTGGTTCGGGTGAGGGAGGAAATGAGGCGGCTAAATGAGCACAACAGGAAACAACAAGAGTACTATACCGCCTGCTTAGCACAACAGCAGGCGATGATCCAAGTAAGTTTAGTTTAGAGTGTTGCAGTTCAAAAGTATTCAGAAATAGGTTTAGAACTAACTGATTACATTACAACATGTGTAGCAACTAGCCCAGCAAAATAGTGGATTTGACATGTCCATATTCCAACCACTAACTCCCCCGCCACCACCACTATCTCCTACATCACCTGAGGTACCTCCTAGATACTTAAGTTAGCGTTTAGAAGGGTAGTTGAGTTCGTTCTCTAATTTTGTCTATTTCTTCAGAGTTTCCGTATGCCTGGTCAGGATGGAGCCTCTGGGGCAAATGTGGATGAAGCGGGAGGCAGCGGCAGCACCCACGACCCAAATGTGGGCGATCAGTGAGTATGGATGTGTATTGTGAACCTGGATTGAATCTCGATGTGTTATGTGACTTTGTATGTGAATTTGGATGGTATATGTGAATGCGGATGTGTATTGTGACTTTGAATGTGAATTAAGTTGTGTTATGTGATTTTGGATGTGATGTGTGCAGTTTTGGATGTGAGATGTGATTTTGGATGTTATATGTGAAGTTTGAATGTGATTTTGGATGTGAAATGTGAATTTGGATGTGTATTGTGAATGTGATTGAAAATGTGGTTGGATGTGAGTGTGAGTAGGGGAACCAGGAAAAAACAAAAAAAATACCAGCTAACTTCCGTCGGCTTTTACCATAGCCGACAGAAGTTAGCTCTTTTCCGCCACGTGGGCAGAAAGGCTAACTTCCGTTGGCCAGGCTAGCCGACGGAAGTTAGCACCCCTCTGCTGACGTGGCAGATTTCGGCGCTAACTTCCGTCGGCCACGTGAAGCCGACGGAAGTTAGCTAACTTCCGTCTACTCGCTTCCGTCGGCCAAAGGCCGACGGAAGTTAGCCTTTTGCCGACGGAAGTTAGCTTTTTCCGTCGGGAAAGGGCTAACTTCCGTCGGCTTTGGCTGACGGAAGTTCCCTGTTTTGTTGTAGTGAAATGACAAGGCGGCTCGAGGGATCGACAGTGGGAGAGACTTGCTGGCAGTCGAGTTTGCAGACTAACGACACATGTCGAAGATTTGGGAGGCTTTGTCATTTTTTATGGAAAACCGTCACATCAGAAAATGTTTTTAAATTCCAATAAACAGGAGTTTATTTTTCTATTTAGTAGTATAGATTAAGTGTAATCTTTTAGTATATTTTGGAATTTTCAAATTCTGAAAAAATATTTAAAGAATAGGGTCAAAGATGTAATAAATTAGGAGTATATATTTGTGTATTTTTTTAGAATTGATAATTAAGAAAATACATGATGGCAATTAGGTAAATACTTAGACTTTATACCCTAATGGCATTTTGGGGAATACCTTGATGGGCTTGCCTATATAAAGGATCCCATGCCCAAGGATTAGGAGACTTTTGGCTGAACATTTTGGGGCTACCTAACCAGAATTTTTCCTCTTCTTTGTGTTGTGTTTGCTTCTTTCCTTTTGCCTTTGCTCAAAGTTCTTTGGAGTTGTGATTTTGATCAGATACAGTATACTACCTTTTGTTTCTACCCTCCATCGGCAATTGCCTGAAGATGAACAAAGCAGCGATGGAACCTGTTTTGCTGGCCTGAAATTGAACAGCGCTATGCAAGTTCTTTGTCCCTAAACTAATACAGTGCTGACGATAGTAGCGTTTCTTCACCGTCGGCCTTCATCTCTGTAGAAAATCAGGTTCACTTCTGTTTGATTCTGTTTTAGTACATTGTGTTTTGGTTCTCTTTGAATTCTGTTCAGACTTTGGTTTCAGTTTCTGTTCATTAATTGGTTTCTAGTTTTGGTTGTTGAAAATCATGATTTGTTTCTTATTCTTCACCCCGGATGAACAATGTCATCTCAGCTATTCAGTCATGACTTGATCTGATTGATCCTAAATCTGATTTGTTGCTATTACTGCTATCCATCAGATTGTTCTGAAAGTTCTTCTTTTAGGTACTTTTGCAGTTCACTAATGAAGTTTCAGTTCATCAGTTTTATTCCTGGTTGTTGATACCTTTTATGCTCAGGTATCTCTACAACAATTAGCACATCTATTGGTCTTTATTTGCTAGCACCAGCAAAAATCATGTGTAGTGCTGTCCCAGATTAAGTACAACATCTCAATGAACTAGTATTTTCAAGTTGTGCTATAGTAAGTTGTTGTTTGATTGTTCCTGCTTTGCCGTGAGTCTTTCTGTTTCTCTACATCTGTTCTTCAGAAATTTTGATCCAGAGTGATGCTGCTAGTTTTCGCTGCACTACTGTGTCTTCTGGTTCCTGTTCAGCCGGTTGGTCTAGTTCATAGTACATGCAATTTTTGTTCCCTGTTGCATGCACTAGAAAAGTACCTGGCAGTTTCTGTGTGATTTGAGTAATTGAACTTTATTGCCAGATAATCTACAGAAGCAAGATTGTGTTCTAACACTTGATACAATACAACATATAGCATATCAGTATTCTGATTTTAGTATTAGGTTTTATGTGTTTCAAGTTTTGATGTTCCTGAAGAAAACTTTGCTGATTTGATTACCTCTTAAGTGTTCATTGTTGATAACTTCATCTCTGAGTAATTGTTTGAGTCATCAAGATTAGTTAACAAATAGAGTACTTGGAAGTTTTCAGAAAGCTATCTGCTATCTTTTAGTGTGGTTTAAACATGTTGATAAATTATCTCTGAAGTGATTGATTGCTGCAAATCTTGTTTTAATCTGTTTTATGAACGTTCTGAACACTGTCGGACTTTCATCAGTCGACATCCTTCTATCGGTGTATCAATTCCCAATCTAGAAACTATAGATTGGCAAATCAATTACCGACAGAGCAGTTCAACATTTCAAACTCGGATCTAGAAGGAAATTTCAAATTGAGTTGATTTTTGTTCTAGATTTGTATTGTGATTCTAAATTTTGATTCTACCATCATTTAGAGGTGCGTTGGGTGATCTGAATAAGCCATCTTATTCACGAGAATTTTTCAAGACGCCTATTCACCACCCTCTAGTCGCCTATTCTGATCCCACAAATCTGGATATGAAAAACCTAGCTCAATAGGCTTGGAATTTCAAATTCTAGTGGGTCAGAACTTCCGATCCACCGGAACTTCTGATCAGTATCACAATTCCTGGTAGCAAAAATGATTTGACATGGCTGTTGCAGAACCACTTGCTACCAAAATGGGTACTTCAGTTGCGCTAGACCCAGATGAAGATGGAGAAGAAGTGGACTAAAAGGAGTTCCGGTGCATGATCGACTCTCTCCTCTACTTGACGGCTACGAGGCCGGACATACACTTCACAATATGTCTATTCGCTCGTTTTCATGCTTCTCCAAGTGCTTCACATCGTCAATATGTCAAGCGCATACTAAGGTATCTCAAGCACACTCTTGAATTTGCCATTTGGTATTCTGCATCATCTTCATTATGCTTAAGAGGTTTTTCAGATGCTGACTTTGTTGGTTGTCGAATTGATCGAAAAATTACATCTGGTACTTTCCATTTTCTAGGTTCTTCTCTTGTGTGTTGGTCTTCTCGCAAATAGTCTAGCGTTGCACAGTCTATAGCTGAAGCTGAATATGTAGCTGCCGCTAGTTGTTGCGCACAAATTTTGTGGATGGTTTCTACTTTGTGGGATTTTGGGTTGGATTTTAAGTGTGTTCCACTGCTTTCTGATAACACTAGCGCGATTATCTTTGCAAACAACCTAGTACAACATTCTCGTACCAAACATATCGATGTGCGTTATCATTTCTTAAGAGATCACAATAAGAAGGAAGACATTGATTTGCGCTTTGTTGATACCCAGAACCAGCTTGCAGATATTTTTACCAAGCCTCTCAATGCTTCACGATTTGCATTTTTAGAGGAGAGCTTAGTATTTGTCATCCTTATGACATCTTGTGATGGGGAGTTGTGTAGAACTGCATAAGCTTCTAAAATTTGATTAATTGCTTTTACAAGTACATGCTTTATTATGCCTTTGGAATATTGTCTTTAATACTATTGATTACAATTGGCTTGAATACATTTAATATCTGTTTTGAGCATGGCTTTTAGTTGTGAAAATTTGAAAATGATCACTACTTAGTCTAGAAACTAGCATGAATAGGTTGAGTGCATTTGCTATCTTTTACATACCTGGTAGCTAGGTCATTTTTCACTTGGATACTAATACGCAACTTGATCATATCAAAAATATTGTGCTGAAAATTTAAAAAAATGATGAATGAAAAATGAAAATGAAAATAAATGAAAATATTTGATATTCATGTTGTCTTGTGCTAAAATTGAAAAGATCAAGGTGGGTTTGCATTGTCGCACTACTTTGTTCTAGACTACTTACCAGAGACTTTGGATGAACTGGGACATTGAAGTGTATACCAAGACCAATGCTTTAAGCTTTTGATGGTTTCAACCTAGGCTTAGCTTGGTCGGTTAGCATAAGGTTGACATGCAAATAACCCTTGGCAAAAAAATGAAAAATAAAAAAATCAATCAAAAAGTTTAAATTCATTGCATATTAAGTTTGTTGAAGCTCCTTGTAGTAGGATATGCTTATCTAGTTAGTATTTGATTAGCTTTTGCATCTCTTGCCTTGCCATGTCTAGTATGCTAATATGAGTAGTGATGCTTTTATTTGCTAAAAATTGAAAATGCTTTCTCATGTTGTTACTTGGATTGTATACATGTGAGTTGCTCATGTTGCTTCTGAGTTTGCTTGCCGTCTTACCGACAACTTTTATCAAGTGACATGTTTTTTTGCTCTTTTCCGAGCTTTCATAGTCACTTGTGTGCTAAACTTGCAATTTACTTCTTTTTATCTTGAAGTTGTCAATGCACTCATCAAGGGGGAGATTGAGAAACCAAGTGAGAGTTTCATTGCGGTTCTATCTTTATGATGAGTGATTGACAAGATTGTCTGTCTTAGTGGGGCGAGCCTCGAAGAATCCCCCACCGTCTCAGGAGGGGCTCTTTGGGCTGCATCTCCCTGGCGGCCCCCACCTGTAGCCCTCCGAACCGACTACGTCCGCTCGTAGGACCCGGAGACAGCCTCCGGAGGTAGCGGGAGCCAATCCAATGCTCTGGCTACCGAGAATGCGAGGCTGAAGGACGAGTTGGCCCAATAGCGCCAGGAAGATTCGCTTCACCCCCCCCCCCCGAGCCCTCTAGGGCGCTGGGGGTCGTGGCTGTCGCGATACGTTTTGATGAAGATCAAGGGGAGGAGGAGAATGTGTCCTACGACGAGGAGTCTCTGTTGCACCCCAACCTGGAAAGGGTGGTATTTGACTCAAAGTTCCACGCCACGAAGCTCCCCATGTACTCCAGAGAATCTGACCTAGAGAGTTCTCTCGCTCATACGCCTTGGTGATAGAAGCCTGCGGGGGAAGCTGAGACACAATGGCTAAGTGTTTTCCTTTGGCTCTCGAGAGGATCGCTCTTGAGGCCAAGGACCATCAGGTCATGGGACCAACTGAAAAAGAAGTTCGTCAACAAATTTCAAGGGACGTTTGTGGCCCTGATGTCCACCGGGAGTCTTTTTCAAGTAAAGAAGCAGCCTGGAGAGACGCTGCGGCAGTATTCGTAGCGCTTCGCACACACCAAAGCACAGATCAAGGGGTTGTCAGCCTCCTCCGTCATCGATGCTGCCTAGGAGGGTGTCACCAACCCGGGCCTCCTTGACAAGCTCCACCGGAAGCCGATATCTTCAGTGGCCCAGCTCATGACGTACTTCGAGGAGTACGCTCGGTCCGAAGAATGCCAGCTGCGTCGCCAAGCGATGATTGCCCCCGTCCGAGCTCCGAGCGTTAAGGTGTACGAAGCACCCTTCGGCCCTATGCGGGATCTTCGCCATCGGGATTCCCGGAGAGGGCGGAAGCATCTTCGTGGAGAAGTCCTCAGCATTACCCCGAGGGGCCCCGCCAAGCATCAACACACTGCGGGTGGAGGGCGTCCCACCAGAGCTAAAGCACCTGCAAGGGCACCTCCAAGGGGAGCGACATTCTACTACAACGTTAGAGGCGCTTTATCTGGAGCCACGACACTGACTCGTACCGTACCATCCTCGCCCTCCGGAATGACTACCTCGAGCAAAGCTCCGGTCGTGGCTCCTCAGATAAAGTGCCTCCAATATCCCGCGCCGACTCCGTTCAGGTGGTCGGGCGCCGTGACGAGCCAGGAGCTTCGGGGCTTACTCCGGAGGTTGGTAGGTTCCCAATTCCCAAACTTGAAGATGGGGTAGACAGGGGGAAGCGGGTGGTCCTACCTATTTCTAGAGGAGGAGCTCTAGGGGCTATGTCAAAGCGGAAGCAAAGGAAGTATGTCCGGGAAGTCGGGCATATCAGGACTTCCAGCTTCACCACGCTTCCCGAGTGGTGCCACGTTCCCATCTCCTTCACCACCGACGATGCTGCCGATGTAAAATTCCCGCATGTTGATCCCCTCGTCATTTCAGCGGATATTACTTGTGTTGAGGTGCATCGCATCTTAGTTGATGGAGGTAGTTCTGCTGACATCATTTTCGTGTAGGCCTTCGATCAGCTGTGTCTCTCTCAGAAGCACATGTCGCCGGCTTACGGGCCGCTTCAGGGTTTCGTATGACCACCCCTCGATGCCCTTGGCCAGATTGGGCTGGAGGTGACCTTCGGAGAAGCTCCCTTGTCCCGTAGTGAAGAGATCATCTTCGACGTCATTGATGCCCCGTAGGACTACAACGCCATCTTCGGGAGGGGTATGCTCAAGCGATTCGGGGCCATAGAAGACCATAACTATTTGTGCCTCAAGATGCCAACCCATGGAGAGGTGCTATCGGTCCTGGGTGATCAGGCTACGGCTCGGCGGGTGGAGTACGACCACTCTGCACCTTTGGAGCCAAGGCAAGTCCACAACATTCGTGGGAGCTCGAAGGAGGCCGAACTTCTTGGCATCAGCAACATTCCCCTGCTCCGCGACGGGCCCCCCAAAGGGCCCGCTACCAAGCCACATCTAGAGGGGGGGGGTATTCACAAGGATGTTGATCCAGGATGGGAAGGAGTACCCTATCTAGTTCGGAGGAGGCCTGGAGCCGGAGGTATTAAAGCAACTCAAAGAAGTCGTCCGAAGCAACTTGGACATCTTTGCATGGTCTGAGGAAGACATACCGAGCGCCGACCGCTCCATCATCGAGCACTCCCAGACGGTTGTAGGACCGAAAGTAGCGACCAGAGGGGGGTGAATGGGCGCCTTAAAAAATCTTGCGAATCAATGGCCTTTTCTTAACACCCAACGCACCTCAACAAACAACCAGCTGAAACTTAATAGATCTAAAACCAAGAAAATAATCTAGCCTAAAAACAACCAGTGTCCTAATTGAGAATACACCAACACAGTGTTGAAAGGCAGATTAACAGATCATTCAAACCATAAGCAGTTCACGCATCATCAAAAGAAACATCTACTCAAAAAACGCAAAACGAAATGAAGTATTACTGTTCAAATATAGTCTCTAGTTCAAAGTTTGTAAAACAATGTTCGAAGAGGACAAGCGAAGCCTGCAGACTAGCAGAGCTAGCGTCGCCGGGCATAAGCACTTCGCACGCTTTCAAGAAGACTCCGCTGGTGTAGCTACCTAAACCTAGAGAAGCTAGCTTCTGCAGCTACAAGCATCCAGCGCAGCTAGACTGCAGCCTATGCAAATCCTAGCCTAACACGCTAGCAGCTACCGTGTGCAACTAGCTGTTGTAGCTCCCGCATGCACCTTGTGATGAGACAGGACATCACGACTAGTACTCTCCGACCTAACCAGTGAAGAAAAGCCACGTGGCTAGAATAGATATGCAAGCGATCGGTGGATCCGACAACAACCAGGAAAAAACAAGAAAACACGGAAAAACAACAGGCGACAGGAAGCTATCACACAAGGATAATCAAGCTTGGCACACAAAACGATGCAACTATGAAATAGATCCACAGTGTAACGTCTAATGTCTAAGAGAGGAATAATAGAACCTGATGTAGTGATTTCTCTATCGGCTAGAAAAGCAGAACGTGGTGAACTCGTGATGAACAACGGTGGCGGAGAAGAAAACTCTAGGAAGATCAACACCAAAATGGACCCAAAATTTTGTGATTTGGTAAAGTGATTATAGAATGGGTAACCCTAACCCTAGGGTATTGGGGGCCTTTTATAGACAGCCCAACAAATGGGAACATGCAAAAAAAACCCTAGGGTTTTTACAGACGCGGGAATAAAAAATGGAAAAGACCAAAATGCCCTTAGGATTTTTTACAAACTCGACTGACAGACTATGGACCTAAAGGAAAAATAGTAAAAACCTAAATAAATATAACTTGTCCTGATGCGGAGCTTTCATAGCAGCTACGGCTTCGCCTTAGAACAGTCAGATCCGAGATCAGCGGTCAGTTTTGCACCGAAAGTAACAAAGCGTCCACCGTCTTCGCACCGGGTACTCGGATTGGGCCGGCCCAATTCCGCAGCTCCCTCAGCCTGGAAATCGCTCACCACCCGTGTACCTGAGTCAATCCCGATCAAAAGCCTAGTGGATCCTCTACTTCTCCTAGCCAATGTACCTAGATTGGGCCAGCCCGACTTCACGGCCCCTCTGCCCGATAGTCGCTCGCTGCCCATGTGCTTGAGTCACATGCGACCCAGACACAGCAGGTCTTCTCTTCTCTTCGTGTCCTCTTTGACTTCCGTTGACAATCACTCATCACATCTAGAACCATGAGGCCCATGCTCTTCAACATGGCTCCTCAATCTCCCGCTTGATGAGTGCATTGTCAACACTTCTCTTCATCAGCCCTTTAGAACCTGCAAGCACATGTGGATACACTAAAAACAAAACAAAAGAAAAGAGACAGAAGAAAATAAAATAAAAGTTTAACCCTAATGACCAAAAGCTGAACAAAAGCAAGAAAATGGTCATTATGGTTAACCAAAAATAAAGACTCAAAACGAGTATAATCTCAGAATTATCAACAAGGATATCCAAAAAGTAAAGGCAAAAGAGACTAAAACTCCCCTTGAAACAAATCACAGATAAAGCCAAAACTCCCCCTAAACTCTTCTAAAAGATCGAGTAGCCCAAAATTTCTCCCCCTTGTTGACAATTGAACTCATCAAGCGAGACTAAAATGCACTCTAAAAGGACACATACTCAAACTCCCCCTCAAAATATGCAATGAATGTAACTGGGTGCAGGTGGAGTGAAGAAAACATGCTTCTTAGATATGATTGACTGTAATTCCAACATCTAGCAGGTATAGAAAAAGACATACCGTCTAAGACACATGGCATGATCAGTGCAACAGATGATATCTAAAGAAAGTCATTGGCACGCATTTTCAATTTTTGCAAACAAAAGCATCACCACATTTTCTAGTCGACAAGCAAGGTAAAACATGAGATGCAAAAGCTAACTGATATCTACCAAGATAAGCATTGTCTAGAACAAAGTGCTTCAGCAAACTTGTTATCATTTTAATTTTAGGCTTTTTCTTTTCCTTTTTCATTTTTGCCAGGGGTTATTTGCATGTCAAACCTTATGCTAACCGACCAAGTAAAGCCTAGGCCAGAACTGGACCATCAGAAGCTTAAGACATTGGTCTTGGCA
This sequence comes from Zizania palustris, assembly GCA_019279435.1. Classification (NCBI taxonomy): domain Eukaryota; kingdom Viridiplantae; phylum Streptophyta; class Magnoliopsida; order Poales; family Poaceae; genus Zizania; species Zizania palustris. The sequence continues at coordinate 21,442,916 of JAAALK010000285.1, read as the reverse complement.
TACATTACACTGTCCTAGTTCATACCAAAGTGCTATGGTAAGCAGTCCAGAACAATACAATGCGACAAAGCAAACCCACCTGAATCTTTTCAAAATAAATACAAAAAGGCATGGATTTTTCATTTTTTCTGATTTTTATCATTTTTATAGCACATTTCCATGTTAAAGCATAAAGATGTCCAAGTTGCATATCTGCATTTAAGTGAGGAACTAGCTACCAGGCATGTAAAAGATAGCAAAAGCACTCAGCCTACACATGCTAGTTACCAGAAGCAATGGTTACCATTTTTCAATTTTTAAAGCATAAAAGCCATGCATATGACAGATATCAGATATATCATGTGAACTGAAGCAAAGCATGATCATCGACAATTAATCAAAAGCATATACTAGCTAGAGTAAGTAAAGCAGATCAATCATATAATAGAAGCAGACTCAAATTGTGATATGTGAATATGCATGATATGAACACAAACAAAAAGACTCAAGAAAAGAGTAAAGAAGAAAGAAAACTGACTCAAAATATCCTAAAAAGGATACACAACACCCAAATCCCCTCGCAAACGCTCAAAAGTAGACTGATCTAGGGGTTTGGTGAAAATATCAGCCAGCTGATGATGGGTATCAACATGAACAAGGTCAATGACACCTTTCTCATATTGATCCCTCAAAAAGTGAAAGCACACATCAATGTGTTTGGTTTTTGAATGGATACATGGGTTTTTCCCTACACTAATCATGCTAGTGCTATCACAGAACAAAGGAACTCTGGTAGGAAAGAACAACCCAAAATCTCGCAAAGTGGAAATCATCTAAACCAACTGTGAGCAGCAGCTACATACTCAGCCTCTCTGGTAGAAAGTGCAACTCCAGACTGCTTTCGAGAAGACCAAGAGACAAGAGAAGAACCAAGAAACTGGCAAGTACCGGAAGTCGACTTGCGATCTAACCGGTACCCACCAAAGTCAATGTCCAAAAAGCTAGATAAATCAAGAGACGATGATGCTTAATAATAAAGACCTAGATCGGGCGCATAGGTAAGGTACCTAAAAATGCGCTTGACAGCTTGCCGATGAGATGCGCGTGGTGAAGACTGGAAGCACACGCAAAGTCCAATGACGAACTGTATATCTAGCCTCGTAGCTGTCAAGTACAGCAGAAAACCGATCATCCCTCGATACTCTCTCTCGTTGACCTTGACGCCGCTCTCGTCCTTGTCCTGGCCCCCAGATGTACCCATTGGGGTTATCTGAGGCTTTAGCTCTCCATCAAAGTCAAATTTCTTCAGCATGTCCTGCCTGTACTTACTCTAGTGGATAAAGATGTCGTCCTTGGTCTGCTTGATCTGGAGCCCTAGGAAATACTTGAGCTCACCCATGAGGCTCATCTCAAACTCGCTGTGCATCTGCTCAGAAAACTTGGACACAAGCACATCAGTAGAACCACAAAAAATGATATCGTCCACGTAAATCTGAGCAATCAAGAAGTCTAAGGCATCTTTGAGCAAGAAAAGAGTTTTGTCCACACCCTCTTTCTAGCAAAAACCCTGGGCAACTAGTCGAGCTTTGTTGTGCACCACAACCCCATCTTCACCTTGCATGTTCTTGAACACCCACTTGGTGCCTATGGGGTTCCATCCAAGTGGCAGCTCAACCAGTGTCCAAACTCAATTGCGGACAAAATTATCAAGCTCTTCTTGCATAGTGTTTATCCAATTCAAAACAGAAAGAGCATGAGAAACATCTCTGGGCTCAAAAGATGCAAACAAACGCAGACTCAACAAACATAGCAAGCGAGTCAACAGAAGAGCAAAAAGTTCCCTTAGTAAGATCACTAATGATGAGCTTTGAGGGGTGATCACGCTGAACTGCTCGGGATCCCAAGTGATCTGAAGTCACCTCACCGGAGTCAGCAGCTGGCACCTCTGGACTCAACTGAGGGGGCTCGATCGAAGTGGAAGAAGTGATCAAAGGTCCGCCCTCATCCTTAGTCGAAGTCTCAGAAAGTATGGGGTCTGTAGGCTGTGCAGAAGGCCCACCCTCATCAACAGCTGGAACGTCATTATCTTCCTCCAAGATGGACTCTCCAAGCTCATCATCTCCAGAAAGCTCAAAAGAAGGAGTCAATGAAGGCAAGGACTCAACAAAAGAAACCTCGCAAGTCTCGACAAGCTGCTCGGAGTCGAGGTTATAAACACGAAAGCCTCTAGAATGCAAAGCATAACCAAGAAAGACTCCATCCCAGCAACAAGACTCAAACTTGTCCAAATGCCATCCCTTCTTGAGCACAAAGCACTTGCAACCAAACGCCCGCAAGTGGCTCACCTTGGGCTATCTGCCAAACCACAACTCATATGAAGTCTTACCCAGGTAAGCTCTAAGAAAAATGTGGTTGGCTAGATAGCAAGTCGTGTTAATGGCTTCAGCCCAAAAGCGCATAGGAGTCCTATGCTCATCGAGCATCGTCCTGGCCATCTCGACTAGTGTGCGGTTCTTTCGTTCCACAACGGCGTTCTGTGAGGGAGTGTAAGGAGCAGAAAACTGATGATCAAGACCCTAATTACTACAGAAGCTCACGAACTGAGATTTCTTGAACTCAGAGCCATTGTTAGAGCGAATTGCTCGCATCCGACCATTGTTCTCGTTCTTCAGCCTCAAAATCAGGTCATGAACAAACTGAAAAGTCTCATCCTTAGACTCCAAGAAGAAAACCCACGAGAAACGAGAAAAATTGTCAACTATCACAAGCGCGTACCACTTTCCACCGACTGAGCGTACCCGAGCTAGACCAACAATATTCATGTGTAACACCTCTCCTAGGTTCAAAGTCATCACCTGAGTCACAGGTGTGTGAGAAGCGGCAACCATTTTCCCGTGACGATAAGGACGGCAAACTAGATCCTTCTCGATCTTAAGCTTGGGCAATCCTTGGATGAGGTCCATAGAGCTCAATCTGACTAGTAGATCAAAGCTCAAATGGCCTAATCTCCTATGCCACATCCAGAGCTCAGAGGAGGATCCAACAATCAAATAGCAAGAAGGGCCAAAAGAACTAGAGAAATTAATCCGAAAAACCTTACCGAATGGTAAGATCTGACAAACCAAAGATCCTCTAGAATCAACAACAGAAGACATGCCCTTCTTAAAACGAACCTCCAAATCATCCTCAAGAAGTTGCGAAACAGAAATCAAAATGAAATTCAAATTTCCAACCAAAGCAACATTCTTCAAAGAGAAATGATCAAAGATATGAATTGAGACAATTCCGTGTACCTTCCCTTGACCACTGTTTCCGAAAGTGATGTACTCCTTGGAGCTCGAGGGAGTGAGGCTAGAGAACCATCTGCGATGTCCCATCATGTGGCGAGAGCATCCTGAATCCATGATCCACACGTCCTCCAGTCCTCGATCCTACACGATCAGTGGTCGTAAGTGGGAGCAAATGGTCCGTCACCAGGTTTAGCAAAAGAGCTAAACCAGTGTCGAGCCATCTCCTCAAAGGAAGGAAAGTAGAAAGAGTCATAAGAGACTGGACCAAAACGCGGCTCAAAGAGCGGTCCTCGGTTCTGCCTAAAGTCTCAGCCACGAGGTCCAAAGTCGTATCCAGAATGACCTGGAGCTCTACCGGAGAGAACACCACTCTCTAGAGCACGAGCATGAAAATCGTCTCCTCTACCACCACCTACACAACACGACCTGGCCTCTAGCCTCTCCCCGCATCGAGGGACTCTTAGTCTACCACCCTGCTGGTAGAACTGCTCCTGCCCACCATGAGCTCTCTGTGCTCTCTCAACCCGCTTCCTCCTAAAGCAAAACTCCTCAAGGTGCTCGTCTCTCTAACAGTACTCATAGTGGTAGGTGGGCTTCTTGGGATGTGGTTGAGGCTTGGGGTTCTTGGGCTTGGTGGTGTTGGGTGTAGACTCTTTGGTGTGAGAGGGTCTAGGTAGAGAGTCTAGAGAAGTGTGGAGATGTTTGGGCTTTGTGACCCAGATGGGCTTCTTGGGTGGAGCTTTAGGCTGTTCTTGAAACACTCCATCCTTGGGCTGACTAGCCTGGAAAGACTTAGTGGAGTGAGTCTTGGGATATCTCTGTTCAGGAGTCATCTTACTCCACTCCCCTGCTCAGCTAATGGAACTCTCAAAATCAGGCTTGGTATAGGTGTAACCTACCCCAAACTCATCCTACCTCTTGAACTGCTGGATCATCATGCCGAGCTGTGGCTCTCTAGCACTCACCCAACTCAGGATCTGATGTACGTAAAAGTTCTCATTCTGAACATCAGCTAGCTCCTCTCTCAAGGAAGCTAGCACCTCCACCTGAGACAAGCAGGTCTCACACTCTCTATCGACTTGGACAGACTTTTCAGCTTTCAGCTTGATCAACTCCAATCTAAGAGATAAGCAGTTCTCACAAATAGTGGGTGGAACTGACAATGTGTCAAGCTCTAGCCTAGTCTGCTCCAGCTCAGCTCTGACTCTCTCCAACTCACCCAACTTCTCATCACTCATGGCTCTCAGCTCAGCTAAACTAGCTAGGTGGGATGGTCAGTCAACACAGGGCACGACGATAGTGGTATGACCATCTTTCAGCTCCAGCTGAGCACTCTCAAGCTTAGTGGCCAAATTGTCCCTCTCATCTACCCTCTCTGTGTACCTGGACTTACTGCTACAACCCAAGCAAGGGGAAGAAGATAAACTCTCAATCCTGTCGTTGGCCACGGCAAGCTCACTCTCAAGCTCATCTATCCTCTTCTTAGGCCCACTAAGCAGTTTCTCTTGATACCTCAACTCCTGACGGTTCTCTTCAAGTAAATCAATGACTTCTTGTTCATAGGAGGATACCTTTTCATCATCGTCATCGTGTGAGTTGTCGGGGGAGCCCTTCTCTTCCTTATCCCCAAAGAGCCATTGAGCAGAAGCTCTTGTGGGATCTTCGGTGGTGATGTGAGTGGCTCTTCGGCCTGTCCCCAAAGTCCATGAAGTAGAGGCCCGCTAGACCGTCCTTGTCCTTCCCCTTCCTGATCATGATCTCCTCATCGCTTGAGCTTGATGAAGAGGAAGAAGATGAAGACCGCTTGGAGTAGCATCTCTCCATCTCGGCGAAGAAGGCCTTGTCTCGCTTCTTGTTCTCACACCGGTAGTCCTTCAGGGCCTTTCGAAAGAATCTTGTGTTGGGCTTGCCCTTGGTGAAGGTGGAGCTGTCATGCTTGCCGCAGTCGGCGATGAAATGACCTGGATCACCACACTCAAAGCATCTGGATTTTGTGCCGTGTATTTTGAACATTCGCTTATCATAGACACGACGGACCCGGTTGTTAAACAGACACGGATCATCATCTCCTAGCGACTCTAGCTGGTTCTCACTGATAGACATCAAGGAGAACCCAATACAACTCACAAAAGATGAATCGGTAGAAGGTGTCGCAAGGGCCAAGGTTTTTGATCCAGAGGCAGTGATATTTGATCTCAACTGGATATCAACCTCTATGGCCTTGAGCTTGCTGAACAGCTCTGAAATTGTCAAGGTATCATAAGAGATGCTCTAAATGATAGAGGATACCTTGATCTACCAGATCTTAGGGTCCAAGGTATGAAGAACCTTGAGCGCCTGCTCATGATCTGAGACCAGCTGAACTCCCTCGGCCTTGTTGGCCCAAAGCTTGTCGATGATCGATTGAAAATGACCAAACAAGGCTTCAACAGATTCACCGGGCTTCTGTGTGAAATTTTTGTATTCACGTTGGTAGGTCTGATAGATCCGAGCCTTGACCTGGGCTGTCCCCTCATGGTGTGCCTGGAGGGTAGCCCAGATCTCTCTAGCAATGTTGAGATGGCTCAAACGCTCAAATTCAGTGGGACCTAAAGTAGAAAATAAAATGTTTACCGCTTTGTTGTTGTTCTAATGCTGGGTGATTATATTGGGTGATGTACGCTCAGCAACAGGCAATATGGTGAAAGTAGCATGAACACAAACATCCCAAATGTCCGAGCTCTAGCTCATGAGATAGGCTCGCATGCGAGTCTTCTAATAAGTATAGCCAAAAGCTTCCAGGGACTGGACCATTCTAGAAGAAGTCATGATCACTACCTGGGTTTAGAACTGGTTAAGGTATGGAAAAACCCTAACCAGGCTCTGATACCACTTGTAGGACCGAATGTAGCGAATAGAGTGGGGTTGACTGGGCGCCTTAAAAATTCTTGCGAATCAATGGCCTTTTCCCAACACCCAACGCACCTCAACAAACAACCAGCTAAAACTTAACATATCTAAAACCAAGAAAATAATCTAGCCTAAAAACAACCGGTGTCCTAATCGAGAAGACACCAACACAGTGTTGAAAGGTAGATTAACAGATCATTCAAACCATAAGCAGTTCACGCATCATCAAAAGAAACATCTACTCAAAAACATGCAAAATGAGATGAAGTATTACTGTTCAAATATAGTCTCTGCTTCGAAGTCTGTAAAACAATGTTCGAAGAGGACAAGCGAAGCCTGCAACTTTTCAGTGCAGTTAGACTTCGGCTTTGAAGTCCACCACGTGCTGAAGACTCCTTCGAATTTGTCGAAGCCTGAGATGTGTTTTTCCGAAGCCTGCTTCGATAGCGTCAAAACCTATCCGTTCAGACTGCAGCCATCGAAGTGAAGACCACCAAACCGAAGCATGCAAAAGAAAAATTTGAAGCCAACAGAACTATATTGTGCGGCCCACGCAATGGACTGACGCTGGGACATGGCCTAGCAGCCTAGCTATAAGAAGCTACGGCAGATGGTAGTGCTACCACACAATAAGCACCTAGGCATCCGCACACGAAGTTGTTGTATGTATCTGCAGGCTAGCAGAGCTAGCGTTGCCAGGCATAAGCACTTCGCACGCTTTCAAGCAAACTCTGTTGGCGTAGCTACCTGAACCTAGAGAAGCTAACTTCTACAGCTACAAGCATCCAGCGCAGCTAGGCTGCAGCCTATGCAAATCCTAGCCTAACACGCTAGCAGCTGCCGTGTGCAACTAGCTGCTGCAGCTCCCGCATGCACCTTGTGATGAGACAGGACATCACGACTAGTACTCTTCGACCGAACCGGTGAAGAAAAGCCACGCAACTAGAACAGAGATGCCAAGCGATCGGTGGATCTGGTAGCAACCAGGCAAAAACAAGCAAACACGGAAAAACAACAAGCGACAGGAAGCTATCGCACACAGATAATCAAGCTAGCAGACAAAACGATGCAACCGAGAAATACATCCACAGTGTAACGTCCAATGTCTGAGAGAGGAATAACAGAACCTGATGTAGAGATTTCTCTATCGGCAGAGAAGCAGAACGTGGTGAACTCGTGATGAACAGCGGCGGCGGAGAAGAAAACTCCAGGAAGATGAACACCAAAAAGGGCCCAAACTTTTGTGATGTGGTAAAGTGATTATAGAATGGGCAACCCTAACCCTAGGGTATTGGGGCCCTTTTATATGCATCCCAATAAATGGGAAAATTCAAAAATACCCCTAGGGTTCTTACAGACGAGGGAATAAAAAATGGAAAAGACCGAAATGCCCTTAGGATTTTTTACAGACTCGAATGACAGACTGTGGGCCTAAAGGAAAAAAAGTAAAAACCTAAATAAAGATAACTTGTCCTGATGTCGAGCTTTCGTAGCAGCTACGGCTTCACCTTAGAACGGTCAAATCCGAGATCAGCAGTCAGTTTTGCGTCGAAACTAACAAAGTGTCCACCGTCTTCGCACCAGGTACCCGGATTGGGCCGGCCCGATTCCACAGCTCCCTCAGCCCGGCAATCGCTCGCCGCTCGTGTACCTGAGTCAATCCTGGTCAACAGCCTAGTGGATCCTCTGCTTCTCCTAGCCCATGTACCCGTATTGGGCCAGCCCGACTTCGCGGACCCTCTGCCCGACAGTCGCTCGCTGCCCGTGTACCTGAGTCACATGTGACCCAGACACAGCATGTCTTCTCTTCTCTTCGTGTCCTCTTTGACTTCCGTTGACAATCACTCATCACATCTGGAGCCATGAGGCCCATGCTTTTCAACATGGCTCCTCAGCGGTCAACCCAAAGGCTCGCCTAGTACGCCAGGGGCTCTACAAGCTATCCTCCGAATGAGCTGATCTTGCCAAGATTGAGGTAGAAAAGCTGCTCAGGGCTGTGGTAATTTGGGAAGTAAGTCATACAGAGTAGTTGTCAAACCCTGTGTTCGTCCAGAAGAAAACATATAGCAAATGGCGCATGTGTATCAATTTCACATCTTTGAATAAAGCTTGCCCCCATGACCACTACCCCATGCCTCGCATAGGCCAATTGGTCAACTCCACGGTGGGTTCTGAGCTCCTCAACTTCCTCGACGCATACTCCGGGCATCATTAGATTTGGCTAAAGCAGGAAGATCAAGTTAAGACAAGCTTTGTTGCTCCCTCTGTAGTATTCTGCTATGTGCGGATGCCTTTCGGCCTCCGGAACGCTGGGGCCACCTTCTCCAGGTTGATATCCAAAGCCATGGGTCACCAAATCAGTCGCAATATCGAAGCTTACATGGATGATATCGTCATCAAAAGCATGGATAAACACTGTCATAGCTCGGATATAGCGGAAACATTTGACAGCCTCGGGAGGTGCGGGATTCGCTTTAACCCGGAGAAATGCATCTTCGGAGCCTGGGCTGGGAAGTTGCTCATTTATCTAGTTTCTAGTCGAGGTATCAAAGCCAGCCCAACCCAAGTCAGCGCAGTTCAGAACATGGCCCCTCCCCAGAACTTGAAGCAGGCTTAGAAGTTGGCTGGGCGCCTCGCGTCTCTCAGCCGCTTCCTAGCCAGGTCACCCGAGCGAAGTTTTCCTATATTCAAGGCGCTGCGGGGATCAAAGGACTTCGAATGGACTCTCGAATGTCAAAATTGCTTCGACAGCATAAAGGAATACCTCATCAATCTTATTACCCTCGCTACACCCCGGAGTGGCGATCCCCTTCTCATCTATCTCGCTGCCATGGGCTGTGCGGTGAGCGCGGTGTTAATTCAGGAAGAAGAAGCTGATGGAAAACTGATTCAACGCCCGGTGTACTTTGTGTCTGAAGTCCTCTCTAGATCAAAAACTCAGTACACCGAGCTCGAGAAAGTAGCATACGCCCTCGTCATGGCCTCCCGGAAGCTGCGGCACTACTTGTTGGCCCACAACATAGTCATCCCAACTGCTTACCCTCTGGGTGACATGTTCCGAAATAAGGATGCTACTGGAAGAATTTGCAAGTAGGCAATGGAACTTGCTCCGTTCGACATCACTTTCATGGCCTAGACTGCCATTAAGTCTCAAATCCTCGCAGATTTTGTGGCCGAATGGACACCAGTGGCAGGTAATGCCCCCGATGAAGTTGGCGAAGGGGTGTGGACTATTTCTTCAGACAGTTCTTACCAAGCCTCAGGATTAGGAGCAGGGGTAGTCATTGTTTCTCCCTCAGGTCAACAAGCATTATACTCCTTTCGGTTGAATTTTAAAGCTACAAACAATGTTTCTCAGTTTGAAGGAGTGTTGCTAGGCCTCCGGAAGGCGCATGTGCTCGGGGGTGCTAGAGTTATCATCAAGACCGACTCTCAAGTCGTGTCCGGGCACGTGGACAAGAGTTTTCAAGATCGGCACCCCAATCTCATCGCATACCTCGAGGTCGTTGGGAAGCTCGAGGCAACTTTTAAAGGAATTTTCATCCAAAGCATTCCGAGAAGCGAAAATTGCCAGGCTGATATCCTCGCTAAGGATGGCACAAGCGGTCAAGCCCTTCCTCCCACTACTTTCTTCGAGGAACTCGCCAAGCCATCTGCATCTCTCTGAGAAAGCACCCTGACCCAAGTTCCGGTGGATCCTCTAGCAACCTCAAAACTAGCCGAGGTCCTTTGTGCGGTCGACGGTGATTGGCGGGAGCCCATCATGCAGCTACTTAAGGCGAAGTGGAAATCAAGCTTGGTACCGAGCTTTCGTGACTTCAGCTCCACGCGAGATCTTATCAGGTCATTAACGGAGTACTCTACAAGTCGGGTGTCTGTTCCCCGCTGCTTCGGTGCATCTCTCGTCTCGACGGGCAACAGATGCTACGGGAAATTCACGAAGGCATGTGTGGTAGCCATCTGGCCCCTCAGGCCCTCGCTGGGAAAACTCGATGGGCGATGGACCACGTCGGTCCATTTCCCAGAGCTAAGGGCAACATGTGCTTTGACGTCGTCGCCGTTGAATACTTCTCTAAGAGGGTCGAAGCCGAGCCGCTGATCGCCATCACCTCCTGAAGCGTCTAGAAGTTCTTTTGGCAAAACATCGTCTACCGGTTCGAAGTCCCCAAGCAGCTCACGTTGGAGAATGGCACTCAGTTCGATGCAAGTACTTTCAAGATGTTCTGTGAGGATCTTGTAGTACAGCTATGCTTCGCAGCCATCTGGCACCCGCAGTCTAACGGGGCCATTGAACAAGCCAACGAGCATATACTTTCCGGCCTCAACAAGCGTATCGTGGGTTTGGCTAAGGCTCCTATGGCCCGAAGAGTTGCCCAAGATTTTGTGGTCTATCCGGACCACTCCTTCCCGAGAAACCGGATTCACCCCCTTCCGTCTGTTGTTCGGAGATGAAGCAATGACGCCGACGGAGCTCCGGGCTGGCTCCCTGTGGATCACAACTCCAGAAGTCGATCAAGGGCGTGACGTCTCCCTCGACCTCATGGAAGAATCAAGGCTCCGAGTCATCGCCAACCTTTCCAAGTATCAAAAACAAACGAAAGCATGGTATGACCCCAAAGTAAATCAAAGCGAGTTCAAGCCAGGGCATCTCATCCTTCGAGTGGTTGTCGCCCCCAAGAAGATGGGCCATAAGTGGGAAGGTCCATACATCGTCGTCGGCTCCGGATGAGCGGGGTCCTACCATCTGGCTACTCTAGATGGCGAAGATCTGGAGCACACTTGGCATGCGGAGCATCTGAAATGCTATTTTGCGTAATTTGATGTAATATATTTCACCTTTTTTTATTTTTCGCTGTACTTGATTTCTCTGTTTCAATAATAAAATTCGGCGAAATGTTCTACCAATGTGGACGCCCTACGGTACTAGGCGTAATCCCGGTAGACTTGAAGGGTTCCGGGCCCTGGCTCGAAGCACCCCATCGAAGGGTTCTGAGCCTCGGCTCAAAGCACCCCATTCTGGGTTCCGAGCTCCGGCTCGAAGCACCCTATTTTGGGTTCTGAGCTCCGGTTCAAAGCACCCTACCTCAGGGTTCCGAGCTATGGCTCGAAGCACCCCATTCTGGGTTCTAAGCTCTAGCTCGAAGCACCCCACTTTGGGTTCCAAGCTCTGGCTCAAAGCACCCCATTTTGGGTTCCGAGCTCCAGCTTGAAGCACCCTATCTTAGGGTTCTGAGCTTTGACTCGAAGCACCATTGTTTGGGTTCTGAGCTCTGGCTCAATGCGCCCTATATCCATGTTTTGAGCTCTAGCTCGATGCGCCCTACGATTGGGTTCTGAGCACCCGGCCCAAAGTGCCCCATGCTCAAATCCCGAGCACCAGGTACAAACGTCGTGTGTTTGGTGCTGTAGGTCATGGCTCGTGGTAAGTAAGTGTGGTATTTCTGGCTCCTGATCATAGGTCCTAACGCATTGCGCCCAGCCGACAATTCACCTACCCGCAAAGAGGGGGAGAAAAGAGTAGCCAAGGAAGCAATCAGGATCCATTAGTGGCGCGAACAAATTTCGTAGGTTGCACAGAATGTGGACGATAGATATTACAAGGTAAAACTGAAAAATCAAGCTAAGAGAACTCGTCGTCTAAGCCAAGCAGGAATCGGAAGCCTTTTCGGTCTTCTAGGCTGTCTGGACCCCTGGGGCCGCGCGAACAGACTCCTTCTTCTATTTCTTCTTCGGGGCCGAAAAGCCTTCTATTCTTCTAGAAGTTGTGCCCAGCTGCGCAAGCCTTGGTCTCCAAGATCAGTTTCGTCGAGGCCAGTCTCCACATCTGACCAATTCACTGGCTCGGGCGATGAGGATGGGCCCATGCCTTTTCCTATTCTTCCTTGATAAAACCCAAAACCTCATGAATGACCTCGGGGATAACGTGCTCGTTGTCATCTCGAGGAAAGTTGAAGTGTGCAGGCCGATCGGCCCTGGGGGCCTCGAAGATGGCCCATTGGTGCCAGAGGGCTTCGCCCCCATTGAGTATCTTGACGTCGGAGTCACGAGTGTCACAAATACCCTAGATGATTTCCAGAAAATAACTTCCCTTTGTTAATGGATTATGAAAGATTATATCTATTACAGGAGCTGTGATACGAAGGCCCTAGGGGAAACTACACCTTCGGGTCCGAAAGGCGCGTAGTGGGAGGAGGCTTCGAAGATGGCTAAGGAAGGCTCGATCGAAGGGCCTCGTCTATCCAAGCCTTGACTGCGTCTGGGCCCTCTGCCCTCCAAGTCGTCTGGAGAGCCCTCTAAGCTTGCACGACCACCGGAGGCGGGGAAAGGAGACAGCTCCCCCCGAAGGTGATTGGAGGTGAGCTCGACGCTGAAGGAAAAGTTCCCCCGGAAGCCTCCTGCTGATGAAGTACACCGTGGGCAGCCACCCGTGCCGACACCTCCCCGAACCTCGACACCGTGGAGCTTATCTGCCTGACGGCGGCCTGAATAAACTTTAGTCGGTGGCTAAGGGGCTCCCAGGCGACATCGAAGGCTACGCATCCCGTGTCGTAGCACTCCAGGACCCTTCAGAGTGACACCACGGTGTCAACCGCGGTCTTCTCGCCCTGGGCCAATGCCTCGACCGTCGCTTCATTCCTGGCCAGGAGATCCACGACGGTTCGTTCGAGCTTGAGCCCTTGGATCTTCTGGATCTCCGCGGCTATGACCTTCGCCCAGAGCTCCTCCATCTCAGTGACTTGGACCCGGAAGGCGTCAACCTCGGCCTCGAGCCTGTCTGCTTCGGCAGCCCGGGCTCGAAGCTCCTCCATCTCGGCGACCTAGGCCAAGAAGGCGTCAACCTCAGCCTGGAGCAGTCTGCTTCGGCAGCCTGGGCTCGGAGTTCATCCATCTCGGCGACTTGGGCCTTGAGGATGTCGATTTCAGACACTTGGGCCCGGAGGCCTTCAGTTTCGGCCGTCCGAGCCCGGAGTGTGTCGATCTCCGCGACCTAAGCTTGGAGCTCTTCGGCTCTGGCGGCTTGGGTGCGGAGGCCCACGACCTCCGTTTCCAACACCTGGAGCCGGTCGGCCTCGGCCGCGTGCTCCCTGGTAATCCTCTCGGCAGCCTCGACATGTTTGCAAAGCTTCGAAGCCTCGTGCTCGTGGTGACTCTACTCAGCGGGGAGAGACACCAGCGATCCCTGTGCTAGTGCGACTATATGTGTGCAATGGAGCAAAGAGTAAGTCAGAAGCGAAGGAAGTGCTAGGGGCTCGGCTGGTACCATCTCAAAGGCATACCTAGCTCGCGGCGCTCTCAATAGTGAAGCCTAGGTTGGCGCCATCCACCCGACCGAGCTCCGATATCAGCTCGGTGTCCCTCAGACCCAGGTAGCAGTCGTGGAGGGGAGCGGTCTTCGCCGTGAAGTTTTGGTCGCTTTCCAGGAAATGAACCAAGAGGGGCACGCAGGCACGGGCATGCCCCAGGTCCATAGAAGGGCGGACCTTAGTCCGCCGAGTGGCTTCCTCCGAGGCTCCCTCCAAATCCATCATAGTAGATCAGTATTCTGATTTTAGTATTACGTTTTATGTGTTTCAAGTTTTGATGTTCCTGAAGAAAACTTTGCTGATTTGATTACCTATTAAGTGTTCACTGTTGATAACTTCATCTCTGAGTAATTGTTTGAGTCATCAAGATTAGTTAACAAACAGAGTACTTGGAAGTTTTCAGAAAGCTATCTGCTATCTTTTAGTGTGCTTTAAACATGTTGATCAATTATCTCTGAAATGATTGATTGCTGCAAATCTTGTTTTAATATGTTTTCTGAAAGTTCTAAACATTGTCGGACTTTCATCAGTCGACAACCTTCTGTCGGTGTATCAATTCCCAATCTAGAAACTTGAGAAACCAAGGGTTAGTTTCGGAGTCTGTGATGAGTGATTGACAGATTTTATCCTCTGATTCGAAGGGGTCTCTCCGAAGGTGTTCGAAGGTTGTTTCACCGAAGGGTTCGGTGGGTCTATTTACTATAGCTGTTGCTGCGGAGTGTGCCTGTCGGAGGGGTCCGACAGTACACGATGACTGGGTCGTACCGAAGGTCTCGGTATTTTGGGCGGTACACCGGATTGTGCGCCGAAGGTTGTTTACCCGGAGAGGTCTCTGGGGTACTGGATACACTTGTCTGTTTGTCTATGGTGCGTAGGTGACTTCGGAGGCGACGGACGGTTCGCAGCAGGTGAACCTGGGTCAAGCGGGAGGCTTGATGCTAGGCGAGCGGGGAGCTCGGTCACAAAGGCTGCGTGGGGTTGAGGTCAGACCTCGGGTCGAGCTACGCCAGACGAAGGCAGAGAGTGCGGAGCATGGCTTCGGGTGAAGGTACCCCGAGACGAAGTCCTCAAAGGCGAGGCACTTCGAAGGTTACTCCGAATGGAGTTACTTCAGAGTATGGTGGACCAAGTCCTCAGTATTGAAGCAGGGCTTTCGAAGTGTGCTTCGGAGGGAGGCACTCGAAGGTATACCCAACGAAGGTCTAAGAAGTCGAGGTGCATCGAAGGCATGGTCCGGGTGAGGTTCGTCGAGGAGTGTGCTCGGGGAGAGACACTGCGACAAAGTGCTCATGGAATGCTTCATGCGGAGGCCTTGGACGAAGGAGGGACTTCGAAGGGTGGTACTCCGAAGGTGGGGCTTCGGAGTGTGGCTGACTTGAGGTACTTTGGCCAGGCATGTCTTCGGTACACGAGCTGACAGAGTTCGAGCTGAGAGAAGCTGCAAAGCTGTGGTGGTCCACTCCAAAGGTGTTGGTGCGAAGGCCCAAGGTCTTTGAAGGCTTCGGCTCAAAACCGTCACTGTATCGAAGGCTGACTTTGGTGAAGCGAAGGCCGTGAGGCTCAAGGATTCTCACCGAAGCTACCGCACCCCTCGCGTGCGAAGGGGGCTTCAGAAGAATCCAAGACTATAAAGGCTAACCGTGTCTGCTCTACAAAAGCTGATGTTGTCTCCTTTGCGAAGCTAACAAAAGTAGCTTCCAAATAAAGTAGGCTAGCAGCTGTACCCCCTGTTCTAATGAGACAAAATCAGTGTAAACCCTAGGGGTAAAGTAGTCTATTCACATGGCTGAATAGTACCTATAAATATTGGAGGCTAGCTAGGTCACAGTAACACTTTGAGCAGCCATTGTAGAACTCCTGTGCTAGCCGCCACACTCTCTGTATTTCAGTCTGTGAGTTCATTTTGTGTTCCCTGTTCAAGCAATGAAGCTTTGATTTTGTTTTCATTTACTGCTTGAACTTGTATGCTTACTTTACACTGCATGCTTTGATCTCTCTGTGTCTCACTTCTTGTTGTGTTAAGTTTGTGTGCTGGATCTCTTCTAGAGAAGTGTGTGAGAAGTCTGTTCGTGTGAAGTGTGTGTTTTTCAGTGTCTGTTCACTCTGTGTAAACTGGAGGCAAGACCTCTCTGATTACTAGCGAAGCACTATTCAAAGCCCGTTTTCTTCCCTTGTCGAAGTCCTCGGCAAAGTGTGTTCAGTGTGCATTTAGACCTTCAAAGTATGAAGCCTATCACCAGTTGCTATTGCTGTTGTTGGCATAAAAGATTATGCTAACAGGTTTCTGTAGAAAAGAAACTAACAAACGAAGTGTTTGTGAAGCAAACTGTTCTAAGCCTCCGAAAGGATAATAACTTAGAATAGTTCGAAAGTGTGTATTGAATAACTTGTATTCGGTCCCTATTACAGGGTGAAATGGGGGGTATTTGTAGGCCCAAACATTAAGGAAAAGACCTATTTACCCCTCTATTACAACCGACATTAAGGAAACTATTCGGTTTCCTTAATAGGGCTAAAATGGTAAAAGACTAATCTAATAAGAAAGAAGATAAGTCTTCCATCTTAGCTGGCAGAAAAGATCCTAAAGGGTTTCGGTTCGAAGACATACTTCGAACCAATGCCTGTCTTCGGGCTTCGAACGGGGTTCCGGGCATCTTCGAAGATGAGCTTCGGAGAATCTTCGAACTTGTTGACTGTCTTTATGCTACTTCGGCAATAACCCAAAAGATGAGATATTTTCCCCCAACAGTAGCCCCTCGAATACGCTTCTCCGTTCGACCTGTAACGTTAGGAGAGCAGTATACGGAAAGAAAAGATAACCAATCATAGGGGTTATTGGTTTTTTATTTTATCTCCGAAATACATGAAGGTATGAACTCCGAATCAGTCTTAAGGTAATTGCTTTTCGAACTATCTTAGAACTGACTTAGGAAGTTCGAAAGTCTTTTTAGACTTAGAAGAAATAGTCGTTAGTTTCTGTTTCCAACGGAAACTGTGACAGGCGTTAATTTCGTAAAAGAAGTAACGGCAGGAATGCGAAACGACATGGATTAACGATAAGAAAGTGAAGCCAAGGCTATAAATAAAGGGCCTAGAAGTTACCCGATTACCTTTTCACCGTATTCTAGCAATCAAAAACTTTTGAGCCCTTTGAGTTCTTGAGCCCTAGCCTTTGAGTTCTTGAGCCCTAGCCTTTGAGTTCTTGAGCCCTAGCCTCCATTTCCTCAGAGCAATCCAGGGATCGTGATGGCGAAGACCAAGGGATCTGCGCCTCCTTCGGCCTTGGCTCGGCAACAGGCGGCCGCAGCGGCAGCGGCGGTAGCATTGGCGGCGGCACCTTCGATGCAGGCGGCAACATCCATGGCGGCAGAGGGGAGAAATCCCCAAATCGCCGATGACCAAGGTTTGTGCCCACCATCGACCAAATATTTGGATCAGTCTTTTGAGTTGGGACCTTCTACCTGCAAGAGAGAGTCTTTGGCAATCACAGCAGGGGGAAAAATTAGTAATGGAGTTATGATTCGGAAACCGGGCAAAGAATCGATTCCATCACCAAGACCCGGAGAGGTTGTAGTATTCGAAGCCTTTTTCGAAGCAGGCTTGGGCCTCCCTGCTGTGGACTTCTTGGCCGAAGTACTTGACCTGTTCCATGTAACCCTCCCCCAGCTATCTCCGAATGCCGTAGCTAGATTAGCTATCTTTGAATGGGCGCTGAGAGCCGAAGGTTGTGAGGGGAGGGCAGAAATCTTCGCTGCGCTTCATAGAGCAACTTGTCAGCCGAAGACCTTCGTAGGCTCCGGAGGTGAGAAAGTGGTGGTTGCCTTCGGAAGCATTAATTTTAGGCTTCGAGACGAATATGCCCTGCAATTCCCTGCTAAGGCCATCAATGCTAGATGGTACACCGATTGGGTCCTGAGGTGGTTTTATGCCGAAGTTGGAGCGAGCAGTCCTCTGGCTGGGCCTCTCAAAGAAATTCAATTCCGGAAGGAAGCCTTAGTGCAGCCTGACGAAGGCCAGCTCGAAGCTCGCCTTAACCTGCTTCAAAAAATTAGCCGAAGGTTAAGCATGCGAGACTTAGCCGAAGAATTCATCGGACTGCAAATTCCTCCGGTAATGGCCAACTGGCCTATCATCTTCGAGGATGACTCGGAAGGCGGTCTTCGCAAGATCAATTTTACTTCGAGCCCTGCAGGTAACTTCGAATCCAACATGCATTGTACACATTTACTTCGAAGAAAGACTAACTTGAATTATTTTTAGCTTCTTCAGCTCCTATTACTTCAGAGCAAATTGTAAAGGCTTCGGAGAAGATTCTGGGTGCCCCAACTCCGACGGAAAAAGAATGGCGAATTAAATTGGTCGGGAGTTGGGAGCGGTTTAACAGAGTATGGGGAATGTTGGAGTTAACTCCGCCCCCTCTGATGGACTGGGTGCCTCAGGAGAAAGGACCCAAGAAAAGAATGGCTGAAGCCGGAGCTTCTAGCTCCGCGAGGACTCCGGTGAAGAAGGTGGCTCGGAAGCCAAAAAATCTCGCACCTTCGAATCCTGCACCTTCGAGCTCAAGAACCTCAATCTCTGGTTATAAAGAAGATGAAGGTATATTATTAGTGAACTTGATTGATGAAGATACAGCTCAACGAAATATTCACATTGAAGATACTGCAGATATACCGGAGCCCCAAGCTAACATCGAAGAAGTAAGAGCTCCGGATACTCAAGAGGAGCAAATTGAAGCCCCTATGGGTGAAGAGGAAGTCGAAGTTCCTGCAACTTCAGTTGTGGAGGAAAGGACTGCTCACGGAGATGCTCTGACAGCAGAAAATTTAACTGTGGATTCAGATGATGACTTCACCTTCGATCCTCCGACCAGTCCAGTACTCGATCTCCCGGAGAATGTCGAAGGTAAATTTCGCATAATTCTTTATCATTTTCTGCAAAATTTTACAATGTATAATATTTTTGTTTTTGCAGAGCCTCCTGTTGTAGAAGTGCATCACGAAGATACAACTAAAAGGCCTTCGACGACTTCGGAACCGCACCCGGAGGTCACTCAACAAGGGCCTGGAAGAGGTAAAAGACAGATAGAGCCTCTCCCTGCTCAAGGATCGACTTCGTCTGATTCAACAGATGAAAGTGAATCAACTGAGGGGGGGCCATCTTCAGAAGTTCCAAGGGCCTTAGAAGAACTCTCCGGACCTTCGCTAAGCAGAGCTGATCAGAAGGCTTCAGTAATGCTTCCTCTCTTAACTCCTTTTTTGGAGGAGAGAACCGGACTTCGGACTTTGGTTAAACCTCTGGGTCAAGCCAGTCGCAAAGTCGGGGAAACAGAACTGGTAGCCCTTTTAAGCAAGGCGAAAAGTTCGGAGCTTAACATTGCTATAGAAAGAGCAGCCTACCAGGTACAAAGCATCTTCGAACCAAATAGCAAATTATATATGAATAATTTCTTATTTCTGTTTTTCTCTTTTTTTAGCAAGCAGTCTTGGCTCGCGCTGCAGCTTTGTCGGGCGAAAATGAAATTGCTCAACTTCGGGAAGAAAACGAAGCTCTTCAAAGAAATTTTAACTTCTCCGAAGGTCGAGTAGCCCAGATGGATAATATAATATTAGCAGAGCGAAGGGCTAGGCAAAGCTTGGAGGCTGCGAAGAAAGAGCTCGAAGCAGAAAGAATTGTGCTTCGAGCAGAGGTTGAAAAACTGTGGAAGGAGGATGCTGCTAAGGGGTCCGAACTTGTGAGGCTTCAAGAAGAGGCTGGCCAACTCCTGACTCAAAAGAATACTTTGACTACAGAAAATGCTAGAATCTCCAGAGTTCTAGCAGAAATGACTTCGGTCAAGGATGCACTTATCGAGGAAAAGCTTAAGTCTGAGAAGGTGGCTTCGGAGGTCATCGAGCAAATGCTAGGTGTCTTGGAGTACTTCGGTACTACTGGATCACTATCTTCGGATGACAATGTGAGTCTGCTGCGCCGGTTAAAGAGGATCCAAGGAGCAGCGAAGCAAACGAAGACGGCAGGCATACGTTATGGAGAACTCTCCGGACAAGTGTCTGCCCTCGGATTACTTCGTTACTACGAGGATTTGGGCCGAACAATCACTCCGAGCGCAGAGGGCTCCATTACCTTCGACGACGCGAGACTTTTGAATACTTCCGAAGGCGTGACTGCCGCCTGGCGAGCCTTTCAAACTTCATGGAGAGCCGAAGGTCGTTCTGCGATCAAGGCTTGGATTGACGAAGGCCAACGCCAGAAGCAAGTTCGGAGCCAAGCTTCGAGCAGTCAGCCTCCTCCGAACCCGCAGGTTTAGGAATTATTTAGGATTTTTTGATTATGTAAAGGCCATGCTTGTAAACATTTATCAATGAAAGTCTTGTTTGTCATATTTTTAGGTGTTGGCGTAAAAGATTACGCTAACAGGTTTCTGTAGAAAAGAAACTAACAAACGAAGTGTTTGCGAAGCAAACTGTTCTAAGCCTCCGAAAGGATAATAACTTAGAATAGTTCGAAAGTGTGTATTGATTCACTTGTAATCGGTCCCTATTACAGGGTGAAATGGGGGGTATTTATAGGCCTAAACATTAAGGAAAAGACCTATTTATCCCTCTATTACAACCGACATTAAGGAAACTATTCGGTTTCCTTAATAGGGCTAAAATGGTAAAAGACTAATCTAATAGGATAGAAGATAAGTCTTCCATCTTAGCTGGCAGAAAAGATCTTGAAGGGCTTTGGTTCGAAGACATACTTCGAATTAAAGCCTGCCTTCGGGCTTCGAACCAGGTTCCAAGCCACCTTCGAAGATGACCTTCGGACAATCTTCGAACTGGTTGGCTGTCTTCATGCTGCTTTGGCAATAACCCCGAAGATGAGATATTTTCCCCCAACAGTAGCCCCTCGAATACGCTTCTCCGTTCGACCTGTAACGTTAGGAGAGCAGTATACGGAAAGAAAAGATAACCAATCATAGGGGTTATTGATTTTTGTTTTATCTCCGAAATACATGAAGATATGAACTTCGAACCAGTCATAAGGTAATTACTTTTCGAACTATCTTAGAACTGACTCAGGAAGTTCGAAAGTCTTTTTAGACTTAGAAAATATAACCGTTAGTTTCTGTTTCTAACGGAGTTATACGAAGCGTTATTTTCGGAGGAAAATAACAGGCGGGAATGCGAAAAGGCAGAGCCCAAACGGTAACAAACGGAAAGTTAGACTATAAATAAAGAACTCCAGAACTTACTCGATTACCTTTTCACTGCTTGCTCCCAGTCAAAAGCCTTTTGAGCCCTTTGAGTTCTTGAGCCCTAGCTTTTGAGTTCTAGAGTCCTAGTCCCCACTCTCTCAGATCGATCCAGTCATTGCGATGGCGAAGACCAAAGGCTCTGCACCTCCTTCGACCTTGGCTCGTCAACAAGCGACTGCGGCAGCGGCAGCGGCAACAGTGACGGCGACGCCTTCGATGCAGGCGACAACTTCCATGGCGGCAAAGGGAAAAAATCCCCAAATCGCCGATGATCAAGGTCTGTGCCCTCCATCGACCAAATATCTGGACCAATCCTTTGAATTAGGATCTTCAACCTGCAAAAGAGAGTCTCTGGCAATGGCAGTAGGAGGAAATATAGGTGCGGGAGTTATGATTCGAAAACCAGGGAAAGAAACAATCCCATCACCAAGACCCGGAGAAGTCGTAGTGTTCGAAGCTTTTTTCGAAGCAGGCTTGGGCCTCCCTGCTGTAGATTTCTTAGCTGAAGTCCTCGACTTGTTTCATGTAACCCTCCCCCAGCTGTCTCCGAATGCTGTAGCTAGATTAGCTATCTTCGAGTGGGCTCTGAGAGCCGAAGGTTGTGAGGGAAGGGCTGAAATCTTCGCAGCATTGCACAGAGCAACTTGTCAGCCGAAGACCTTCATAGGCTCCGGAGGTGAAAAAGTAGTGGTTGCCTTCGGAAGCATCAATTTTAGGCTTCGAGATGAATACGC
Organism: Zizania palustris; assembly: GCA_019279435.1. Lineage (NCBI taxonomy): Eukaryota > Viridiplantae > Streptophyta > Magnoliopsida > Poales > Poaceae > Zizania > Zizania palustris. The sequence goes on along the minus strand of JAAALK010000285.1, from coordinate 21,421,480 downwards.
TCTGCGATTCCCTGCTAAGGCCATCAATGCTAGATGGTATACTGATTGGGTGCTGAAATGGTTCTATGCCGAAGTCGGGGCAAGCAATCCTCTGGCCGGACCTCTTAGAGAAATCCAGTTCCGAAAAGAAGCTTTGGTGCGTCCTGACGAAGGCCAATTCGAAGCCCGTCTGAACTTGCTTGAAAAAGTTAGCCGAAGACTTAGTATGCGGGACTTGGCCGAAGAGTTCATCGGTCTTCAAATTCCTCCGTTGATGGCTGACTGGCCTATTATCTTCGAAGATGATTCCGAAGGTGGTCTCCGCAGAATTAACTTGACTTCAAGTCCTACAGGTAACTTCGAAAACAACATGCATTAAACATATTTACTTCGAAGAAAAACTGACTTGAATTATTTATTTTGTAGAATCTTCAGCCCCTGTTACTTCAGAACAGATTATAAGGGCTTCGGAAAAAATCTTGGGTGCTCCAACTCCGACCGAAAAAGAGTGGCGAATTAAACTGGTTGGGAGTTGGGAAAGATTTAACAGAGTATGGGGAATGCTGAAACTCACTCCTCCCCCTCTGATGGATTGGGCGCCTTTGGAGAAAGGGCCTCAAAAAAGGAAAGCCGAAGCTGGAACTTCAAGTTCAGCAAAAACTCCTGTGAAGAGGGTGGCTCGGAAGCCGAAGAACCTCGCACCTTTAGATCCTTTACCTTCGAGCTCCAGAGCTTCGGTTTCCGATTCCCAAGAAGAAGTGGAAAGGTTACTTGTGCGCCTAATGGAAGAGAATGAAACTCAAAGGGCAGCACAAACCGGAGTTCCTGCGAACGTACCGGAGTCTGGAGAAAATGTTGATCAACCAATGACTTCGGTAGTTCAAGAAGATGTAGCTCAGGACGAAGTTCCTGTGGATGAAAGTGGGGTTGAAGTCACTATGGCTTCGATTCCCGAAGAAGCAGCGAGGACTACTCAGGACGATGCTCCTGTAGTCCATGATTCAACGGCTGATTCAGATGAAGAATTAGCTTTCGATCCACCAATCAGTCCGACAACGACTCCTCCACGGACTACCGAAGGTGGACTTCGAAGAACTTCTGTATTTATTTGAATTTTTATACTATGTATAATACTTTTGATTACTTTGCAGAACCCACTCCTATGGAAGAAGTCCGTCAGGAGGAATAATTCCTGAACCTTCGACGACTTCGGAGCCAGCCCCAAGAGTTACTCAAAAGGGGCCTGGAAGAGGCAAAAGACAAATAGAGCCCCTGCCTGCTATAAGCTCCGAATCAACTCCGTCTGATTCAACAGACGAGAGCCAATCTTCTAGGGAGGCTCAAACTCCAGTGGCTCCGAAGGCCGCAGGCCAAAGCTCCGGTCCTTCATTGAACGAAGATGACCAAGAGGCAATAAGCATGCTCCCCTTACTGGCTCCTTTCTTAGGGCAAACAACTGGTCTTCGGACTTTGCTCGAACCTTTGGATCGAGCTAGTCGTGAGATAGGGGAGACCGAATTAGTGGCCATCCTGCGCAAGGCTGATAGGACGGAGCTTAATGCCATTATTGAACGTACAGCTTATCAGGTATGAAACAACTGCAAATTATTATAGAATTTATCTTCGAATGAATATTTACTTTGATTTTTACTTTGGCAGCAAACTGTCTTGGCCCGAGCTGCAAGTCTATGCAATGACGAAGAAATCGCTCGGCTTCGGGAAGAAAATAGCACTCTTCGAAGGAATTTTAACATCTCTGAAAGTCGAGTGACTCAAATGGACAATATAATATTAACAGAGCGAAGGGCCAGGCAAAGCTTGGAAGCTGTAAAGAAGGAGCTCGAAGCGGAAAGGATTGTGCTTCGAGCAGAAGTTGACAAACTGCGGGCGGAGCATGCTACTGCAGGGTCTAGGCTCGTCCGGCTTGAAGAGGAAGCTAGCCAATTGTTGACACAGAAAAACACTTTGACCACTGAGAATGCTAGGCTTTCTGGGGTTTTGGACGAAGTTACTTCGGCGAAGGATGCGCTGAACGAAGATAAGTTGAAGTCTGAGAAGGTGGCTGCGGAGATTATGAATCAGTTGTTAGAAGTCTTGGAGTACTTCGGTACTACTGGAATTCTCCCTTCTGATGATAACATCAGCCTTCTGCGTCGGTTGAAAAGGATCCAAGGGGTGGCGAAGCAGATGAAGACAGCGGGCATTAGATACGGAGAACTCTCCGGACATGTGTCTGCTGTTGGTCTACTTCGCTATTACGAGGATTTGGGCCGATCAATAACTCCGGACGCAGGAAGAGGTCCAATCACCTTCGACGACGACCGACTTCTCAAACCTTCCGAAGGTGTAGCTGCTGCTTGGCGAGCCTTCCAAACTTCATGGAGAGCCGAAGGTCGATCTGCGATCAAGGCTTGGATTGATGAAGGCCAACGCCAAAAGCAAGTTCGGAGCCAAGCTTCGAGCAGTCAGCCTCCTCCGAACCCGCAGGTTTAGGATTATTTAGGATTTTTTTGATTATGTAAAGCTGATGCTTGTAAATATTTATCAATGAAAATCTTGTTTGTCATATTTTTAGGCTTTGCCTCTTATGGAAGATATCGAAGTGTTAGAGCTTAACAGCGAACTTCGCTCACTGTGGAACACCTTCGAACTTCTAAAGAGTTATAAACGTCCTCGATTCCTTATCCCTCGAGATGACTCCGGCGTTATTGCGCCCGAAGTAATCAAAGACATATTGTCTTATATTAAAGAGGAAAATAAAGAGAGCGACGCAAACACCTCGTCTTCTGAAGACACTAATTGGTCCGAAGACGAAGGTGAAGCCCAAAATAAAAGATCTGAAGATCTTAGAAGCTGGGAAAGAAGCCCCGAGCGGCTTCGAACTTGGGCCGAGCTTCAACAAGAGCAGAAGGATTTAGAGCTTCGAAGGGGAGGAAGAGAGTTAAACGTAAAGTTCTTAGAACTTCCGATGTTGGAACTAGTCGTTCCACCC
>JAAALK010000285.1:21306776-21418409 GCA_019279435.1 Zizania palustris | reverse complement strand
CGGTTCGGAGTGCCTAGATACCTCACAGTTGATAATGGAACACAGTTGACGCAGAACCCTTCAGGAGTTCTGCGAAGGTCTAGGCATTCAGCTATGTTTGCTGCAGTGAGGCATCCTCAGTCTATGGAGCCGTAGAGCGAGCCATGGAAATATTTTATCAGGGCTAAATCGAAGAATAGTAGGCTAGCAAAGGGCTGTGGACCGAAGAGCTTCCGAAGATTCTGTGGTCCATTCGGACTACGCAAACAAGGTCCACAGGTTTTATCTGTTCAGAATACTATTCGGAGATGAAGCTATGACTCCAACGGAGCTCAAAGGAGGATCGTTTCGCAGCACCGAGCCGGACATTGAAGAAGAAAGACAAGCTTCGTTAGATTTGTCAGAAGAAACAAGACTTCGAGCTGTAGCAAATTATCAAAGTATCATCAGCAGACGAAGGCTTGGTTGACCCGAAGGTTAAGCTCAATGAACTAAGACCGGGTCATCTTGTTCTACGAGCATTATAGCACCAGGGAAGTTAGGGAATAAATGGGAAGGTCCATACCTAATTGTCCGTTCAGGGCGCCCTGGTTCATTTAAATTAGCTAATTTAGAAGGTGAAGAGTTAGCACATACTTGGCATGCGGAGCACCTAAAGCGATACTTCGCATAAGGGCTCCTTGTAATTCGATTGTAATCATCTTCTAAATCAATAAAGCATATGATCCTGATAGTGCCTTCCCTCATAGACTTCCAGCTTCCGAGTGGACGCACTGGAACCACGGGGTTGACCGAGAGGGAAGTGTCATGAAGCTGGATTGTATTTTCGGACTTCGAACCCATAAAGTTCGAAGCTTCCGACGTGGGGGCTGGCATAATCCGGAGCCCAAGCCCCGGCTTGTAGGCATCCGTAAAATAGCCCAAAACCACACCCTACGGAGTCCAAGCCATTGGCTGGTAGACTTCCGTAAAAGAGCCGAAGTGGCCAAAACCTACGGAGTCCAAGCCAGTGGCTGGTAGACTTCCGTAAAAGAGCCGAAGGTGGCCAAAACCTGGGAAGTCCAAGCCATTGGTGGTAGACTTCTGCAAAAAGAGCGAAGGTGGCCAAAATACGGAGTCCAAGCCATTGGCTGGTAGACATCCGTAAAAGAGTCCAAAGAGACAATTGCAAACTCCGAACCATTGGTTCGACAGAGATCGCAAAAAAAAGCGAAGGTGGCTAAAGCAAAACAGAATTTGAGCACTGAGCTTCGAATGTCTGTTAACATAGTCCAAAGTGACAAATTTTTTAAGACACTAAAGTGTCTTGGAAGTTATCTCAAGTGATATCTTTCATAAACAAAGGTACTAAGTTGCCATTCTTCCTACTGCAAATAGTCGAAGACATTTTATAAGATTTTAAAAGATCTTTAAATTACAGAGGGGCTCCGAACCCCAAAAAAATTGTACTCCGAAGTTTTTCTTTGCGCATAACCATCTTTGAATACATTTCGAAGTTGCTTATACCCAAAGAGGGGCTAGTAAATATGGAGACAATTTTAAATCGGCATTCATTATTCAAATAAATGTGTTTACAGATTACACTATGAAAAATTGGTATCTATACCAAGAAGGAATCGGAGACCTCTTCGGTCCCTAGACCTAGGGGTGGAACGACTAGTTCCAGCGCCGGGAGTTCTAATAACTTTGCGTTTAACTCTCTTGCTCCCTTTCGAAGCTCTAAAATCCTTTTGTTCTTGTTGAAGCTCGGCCCAAGTTTCGAAGCCGTTCGGGGCTTCTTTCCCAGCTTCTAAGATCTTCAGATCTTTATTTCGAGCTTCACCTTCGTCTTCAGACCAAATAGTGTCTTCAGAAGACGAGGTGTTTACGTTAACCTCTTTCTCTTCCTCTTTAATATAAGACAATATATCTTTGATTACTTCAGGCGCAATTACGCCGGAGTCATCTCGAGGAATTAGAATCGAGGACGCTTGTAAGTCTTAGAAGTTCGAAGGTATTCCATAATGAGCGAAGTTCGTCGTTAAGCTCTAACGCTTCGATGTCTTCCATAAGAGGCAAAGCCTAAAAATATGACAAACAAGATTTCATTGATAAATGTTTACAAGCATGAAGCTTTACATAGTCAAAAATCCTAAATTATTCCTAAACCTGCGGGTTCGGAGGAGGTTGACTGCTTGAGGCTTGATTCCGAACTTGCTTCTGGCGTTGGCCTTCGTCGATCCAAGCCTTGATCGCAGTGCGACCTTCGGCTCTCCATGAAGCTTGAAAGGCCTGCCAGGCAGCAGTTACGCCTTCGGAAGGAGTTAGAAGCCGCTCGTCGTCGAAGGTAATAGGGCCCTCTGCGCTCGGAGTGATTGTTCGGCCCAAGTCCTCGTAGTAACGAAGTAGTCCGAGGGCAGACACTTGTCCGGAGAGTTCTCCGTAATGAATGCCTGCCGTCTTCATTTGCTTCGCTGCTCCTTGGATCCTTTTTAACCGGCGCAGCAGAGTGACGTTGTCATCTGAAGGAAGTGATCCAGTAGTACCAAAGTACTCCAGAACACCTAGCATCTGTTCTATGACCTCCGTAGCTACCTTCTCGGACTTAAGCTTTTCTTCGATTAATGCATCCTTGCTCGAAGTCGTTTCTGCTAGAACTCCGGAAATCCTAGCATTCTCCGTAGTTAAAGTATTCTTCTGATTTAGGAGTTGGCTAGCTTCCTCTTGGAGCCTCACAAGTTCGGACCCAGCATTAGCATGCTCCAATCGCACCCTTTCGATTTCCGCCCGAAGCATGATTTCTTTCTGCTTCGAGCTCTTTATTTGCAGCCTCCAAGCCCTGTATGGCCCTACGCTCCGTCGAAATCACATTATCCCGTTGAACCACTCTAGCTTCGGAGAAAGACAAGTTGCGTTTAGAGCTTCATTTTCTTCCCGAAGCTGAGCAATTCATTTCGCCTGATAAAGTTGCAGCGCGGGCCAAGACCGCTTGCTAAGAAAAGAAAAAACTGAAGTAAGAAACTATTCATGTATAATTTGCTATTGGTTCGAAGGTGTTCCGTACCTGGTAGGCTACTCGTTCCATAGCAACGTTTAGCTCCGAACTCTTCGCCCTGCTTAAAATTGCTACCAGCTCTGTCTCCCCGACTTCGCGACTGACTCGACCTAAAGGTTTGAGCAGAGTCCGAAGCCCGGTTCTTTGCTCCAAAAAAGGAGTTAAAAGAGGGAGCATTGCCGAAGCTTCTTGGTCATCCCTGCTTGGCGAAGCTCCGGAGCGTTCTCCCGAGGTCCTTGGAACTTCGATAGATGGCCCCCCCTCAGTAGATTGAGTTTCGTCTGTTGATTTAGACGAAGTTGATCCTTGAGCAGGGAGAGGCTCTATATGTCTTTTACCCTTTCCAGGCCCTTGTTGAGCGACCTCCGGGTGCGGCTCCGAAGTTGTCAAAGGCCCTTGAATTGGATCTTCACGATGTACTTCTACAGAAGGGGGCTCTGCAAAAGCAAAGGTATTATACATTGTATAATTTTGCAGAAAATAATAAGAGAATTATGCGAAGTTTACCCTCGATATTCTGGGGGCGATTGAGCATCGGACTGCTCGGAGGATCAAAGGTGAGGTCTTCGTTTGAATCCAAAGCTAAAACTTCAACTGCCGGAGTATCTCCGTGAGCAGTCCTCCCTTCATCCACAGCTGAAGTTGTAGCAACTTCAACTTCACCTTCACCCGCAAGGGTTTCGACTTGCTCTTCCTCTTGAGCATCCAAAGTTCTCACATCTTCAATGTTAGCTTGAGATTCCGCATACCTGCAGTATCTTCAATGTGAATATCTTTTGAGCCGCATCTTCATCAATCAACCTCACTAATAGTTACCTTCATCTTCTTAGAACCGAGGTTGAAGTTCTTGGGCTCGGAGATGCAGGTTTTCTAGGCTTCCGAGCCACCTTCTTTACTGGAGTCTTTGCGGAGCTCGAAGGTCCCAGCTTCGGCTATCCTCTTCTTGGGTCCTTTCTCCGAAGGCACCCAGTCCATCAGAGGGGGTGGAGTCATCTCCAACATTCCCCATACTCTGTTAAACCTCTCCAACTCCCGACCAATTTAACTCTCCATTCTTTTTCAGTCAGAGTTGGGGCACCCAAAATCTTCTCCGAAGCACTTATAATTTGCTCTGAAGTAATAGGGGCTGAAGCTAAAAAATAAATAAATCAAGTTAGTCTTTCTTCGAAGTAAATATGTATAATACATGTCGGTTTCGAAGTTACCTGCAGGGCTCGAAGTCAAGTTAATCTTGCGGAGACCGCCTTCCGAATCATCCTCGAAGACGATAGGCCAGTTGGCCATCAGCGGAGAAATTTGCAGACCAATGAATTCTTCGGCTAAGTCTCGCATGCTTAACCTTCGGCTAATCTTCTGAAGCAGGTTGACGCGGGCTTCGAGCTGACCTTCGTTGGGCTGCACTAAGGCTTCCTTCCGGAATTGGATTTCTTTAAGGGGTCCGGCCAGAGGACTGCTTGCCCAACTTCGGCATAAAACCATCTCAGAACCCAATCAGTATACCATCTAGCATTGATAGCCTTGGCCGGAAACTGAAGGGCATACTCATCTCGAAGCCTAAAGTTGATACTACCGAAGGCTACTACTACTTTTTTCACCTCCGGGGCCTACGAAGTTCTTTGGTTGGCATGTTGCTCTATGTAATGCAGCGAAGATCTCTGCCCTCCCCTCACAACCTTCGGCTCTCAACGCCCATTCGAAGATAGCCAGTCTAGCTACTGCATTCGGAGATAATTGGGGAGGGTTACATGGAACAGATCAAGTACCTCCGCCAGGATGTCTACTGCAGGAAGGCCCAAGCCGGCTTCGAAGAAGGCTTCAAATACAAATACTTCTCCGGGTCTGGCGATGGAATCATTTCTTGCCTGGCTTCCGGATCATGACTCCGGCACTAATTTTCCCTCCTGCTGCGATTGCCAATGACTCTCTCTTGCAGGTAGAAGGCCCCAATTGGAAAGATTGATCCAAGTATTTTGTCGATGGCGGGCAGAGACCTTGGTCATCGACGATTTGGGGATTTCTCCCTCCTGCCGCCATGGATGTCACTGCCGGTGCTGGAGGTGCCGGTGCTGGAGGTGCCGCCGCCAACGTTGCCACCGCTGCTGCCGCAGCCGCCTGCTGCCGAGCCAAGGCCGACGGAGGTGCAGATCCCTTAGTTTTCACCATTGCGGTCGCCGGATTGTTTTGAGGAAATGGAGGCTAGGGCTCAAGGGAACTCAAGGGGCTAAAAAGTGTTTGATTGCGAGAAAGCAGTGAAAAGGTAACCGGGTAAGTTCTAGGCCTTCTATTTATAGCCTAGATTTACTTTTTTACCGTTAGTCCATGTCGTTTCGCATTCCTGCCGTTACTTCTCTCCGAGATTAGTGTTTACTACAGTTTCCGTTAGAAACAGAAAACTAACGGCTATTTTCTCTAAGTCTAAAAGACTTTCGAACTTCTCGAGTCGGTTCTAAGATAGTTCGAAAAGCAATTATCCTAAGACTGATTCGGAGTTTATATTTTCATGCATTTCGGAGATGACCTAAAAACCAATAACCCCTATGTTTGGTTATCTTTTCTTTCCGTATACTGCACTCCTAATGTTACAGGTTAAACGGAGAAGCGTATTCGAGGGGCTACTGTTGGGGGAAAATATCTCATCTTCGGGGTTATTGCCGAAGCAACATAAAGGCAGACAGCGGATTCGAAGGTTCCCAGACGTTCATCTTCGAAGATACCCGGAGTCAAGTTCGAAGTACGAAGATAGGCATTGGTTCGGAGTACATCTTTGAACTAAGGCTTTTCAAGATCTTTTCTGCCAGCTAAGATGGAAGACTTATCTTCTTTCTCATTAGATTAGTCTTTTACCATTTTAGCCCTATTAAGGGTACCGCATAGTTTCCACTATGTCGGTTGTAATAGAGGGGTAAATAGGTCTTTCCTTAATGTTTGGGCCTATAAATACCCCCCGTTTCACCCTGTAATAGGGACCGAATACAAGTTATTCAATACACACACTCGAACTATTCTAAGTTGTTATCCTTTCGGAGGCTTAGAATAGTTCTCTTCACAACACTTCGTTTGTTAGTTTCTTTTCTACAGAAACCTGTTAGCGTAATCTTTTACGCCAACAATTTGAATTGCTAAGCTCTATGGGTATTAAATATGTTCATGCATATGGTGATTCACTATTAGTATTTCAACAAATAGCTAAACATGCTCAATGTTTTAATGGTTTGCTGAATAGCTACTTGGATAAATGTCTAGACATAATTGCTATTCTTGATGATTTTGAAATTTCACATGTGTCTAGAGAAGCCAATTCAGTAGCAAATGACTTGGTTCAGCAAGCATCTGGTTACCAAATTAAAAGAGGTAAATTTTTTGCACAAGAAAAATCGATGCTTGACTCTATTTCAGTACCTGAGTCAGAACACATCGGTTTGACTGGCCTGACATGGCCGGTCCGACTACAGGTGTCTGGTCGGTCTGACTGGCACTCTATGTCTGGTCTAACCGCCCCATGTCAGGAGTTTTAGGACACGGGGGGCATGTTGAATTTTGTGATTTGAACGCCAATTCAAGCGAGGATTTGGCGAGTACTTTAGGACATCAAGAGGATGATTGGAGGACTCCAATTATTAAATATTTGAGAGAACCTAGCAAGGGGGTTGATCGAAAATTTTGGCGGCAAGCGTTTAAATTTGTATTACTCGATGATGAGTTTTATCACCGAACTATTGATGGAGTACTTTTGAGATGTTTGAATGTCGATCAGTCTAGACTTGCTGTGGGTGAAGTACATGAAGGTCTTTGTGGTACTCATCAGTCGACCTAGAAAATGAGTTGGATGCTCAAAAGAGTGGGTTTTTATTGGCCGACTATGACTGAGGATTCTTTTAAGTTTTATAGGGGACGTGAAGCTTGTCAAAGGTTTGGTAATATTCAGCTTGCTCCTGCATCTTTACTTAACCATATTATCAAACCATGGTCGTTCCGAGGTTGGTCCTTAGACTTCATCGGCCAAATTTATCCTTTCTCTTTAAAAGGTCATTGGTTCATGTTGATGGCTACATATTACTTCACCAAGTGAAATGAGGCCGTGCCTCTCAAGAACATGACACAAAACGAGGTAATTGATTTCATATTGAAGAACATTATACATAGATTCGGTATTCCTCAAGCTCTTACTACAGGTCAGGGTGCTTCATTTGTTTCTAAAGAAGTATGTGGTTTTGCCGAATCTTATGGTATAAAGTTGGTAAACTCTTCACCATACTATGATCAGGCCAATGGTCAGGCCTGTCTAGTAATAAAACTGTGATTAACGTCATTAAGAAAAAGATTGAAGAGTTCCCTAGTAAGTGGCATGAAGTGCTTTTTGAGGCATTATGGGCATGTAGAGTTGCAAAGCGTGGTGCCACAAAGGTAAGTCCATATAATTTTGTGTATGTACAAGAAGTCATTTTACCCATAGAGGTGAATCTTGGCTCTTTAAGGTTACTTAAGCAAGTTGGCTTATCGGTCGATAAGTATGAAACTCTTTTGAAGGATAATTTGGAAGAGGTGACCGATAAGAGGTTAAGAGCTCTAGAGGAAATAGAAAGAGACAAAAGAAGAGTGGCTAAAGCTTATAACAAGAAGGTGAGAGCAAAATCGTTTCTAGTTGGTGACTTGGTTTGGAAGATGATTTGTCTTTATGCACTAAGAGCCCAAAATTTGGTAAATGGTCGCCTAGTTGGGAAGGTCCTTTTAGAGTTGTTGAAATCACTCCAAGCAATGCAAATTTGCTAGAGTCACTTCAAGGAGAGCGATTTCGTAGGGCTTTGAATGGTAGGTATTGAAAAAGTACTTCCCAAGTGTGTGGCAAAATGCTTGAAGTGTCGAAAGGCCGATATAAAGCATATAGCTCTTAGCTCGTTGTGCTTTTAGCTCACTAGAGTTTGCCAAAACACAGGGGGACATGTGTGATAGCAAAAATGGCATTAATGGTCAAAATTATCAAAATATCACTTTTTGGTAGTTTTACCAAAAATATGCCGAGACCTCGCACAGGCCAGTCCAACCGGCCACGTAGGCCCGGTCAGGACTGGCCCAATGGAATCCGATTCAGATTAGCTGATTTTGGGTCTATTTTATATTTGATTAATTATTGACGACTTCGAACCCGTGTTCAACTCAGAATAGACCCAGACACTCATGGCAAACATCTATAAATAGAGGCAAGGCCGATTCAAGGAGACACCCCCAAGAACCCTAATAAATCCAATCTATTGTCTACCTTGAATTGCATTTACATTCAATTTACTTTCCTTGCCCTAGGATTAGCCAAGTAACATCTTTGCTGGTTTGCGTTGTAAACCATCCGTCCGCCGCATCGTAATGACGATAAGTCCTTATCGGTTCGCTCGTGAATCGTCTATTTCATCAACGTAACAGATTTTTATCGTTTTATCGGTTTTATCGGTGATTCGGTCTCTTGGCCAAATTGCTTCTTTGTTTTTGGTATTTCTTGAAGTGTTTCATCTTCTTCTCCATCACCAAGTATTTCATTATGAGTTATCTTCGTCGGTGAGATCATCGTCGATCCAATCTACTTACTACATCGCCGGATGGTCTGACTAGCCAACTATAGCGGGTCCGACCGAGCCTTGGCGGCACAGGCCGGTCTGACCGCCAGCCATGGCCTGCCTGATTTCCTCTTAGGTTGTCTTGGGCATCGTCTCCCTTTACCTTCGGTCAAACCGCCGCCTGTAGGTCGGTCTGACCGCAGTCCCCCATTCGGTCTGACCAGCAACCCTAGGCCGATCCGACCGCACAACCCCTATTAGATTTAATCGGTTTTAGCTAGCCGATTAGTTTTAATTATTTTTAGTCATTTTCTTACACATCGGTTCATTGAATATTATTCAGTGATATTATTTGATTGCATGGCGGCTCTATTATTTCCTCACCATTGTTTGAGGATCGTCGGAACGCGGCGTCGGTGTTGCATTACGCTTAGGGGTTTACCCCTAAGTATCCATACACTTTTGGATCGTCGGATCGATGTCCGTGTGTTTGGCGCATTTTAGTGTCAACAATAGCTTCAAAAAACTAACATTTGTAGGAGTCTATCATACCTGGTAGGTGGCTCGCTCGAGGGCGATGCCCAACTCCATCCCTTCGGACTGGCTGACCTCAGCGACCAATTCGGTCTCACCCACTTCCCGGCAGACCCAAGCCGAAGTGCATAACTACAGAGCTCGAAGGGATTTTGTGGAGGTCTCCCTCTACGGTCTATGGAAAGACAATGGGCTAGCTGGCCATGACAGGAGGATATGAAGAGCGATGAACTCCTCCACCAAGTCACGCATGCTCATGCGCTGGGCTATGGTGTCTAGTAGCTGGAACCACACCAGGAGTCCGCTCACCTCCACTGTGATCGCCGCCTCCCTCCGGTACGAGATTTCATCCGGAGGCCCCTCTAGGCCGAAGTATGCTCCCACTTCAGTGGAAAACCCCTGGAGGATCCATTCCAAATACAACAGTTGTTGGTAGCCTTCACTGGGAAATTGTTCTAGAACTTCTTACGGAGCTAGAAGTTGATACTCCCGAAGGCCACCAGCATCACCGAGCCATCGGGGCCATAATGTTTCTTTGGCTGGTAGCTGTCCTCATTCATTGCCGTGAAGATCTCTGCTCGCCCTTCGGCCCCCTCGGCCCGCATGGCCCATTTGAAGATGGCCAAGCGTGCAATGACGTTCAGGGAGAGCTGCGGGAGCGTCACGTGGTACAGGTTGAGGACCTCCACCAGAAGCTTTGAGGAGGGCAGCCCGAGCCCCACGTCGAAAAAGGCTTCGAAGACCACCACCTCTCCGATTCGTGGCACCGGATGGTCTCGAACCCCGAATCCTCACTTTGACCTCGGACATTAGCCGTCCATGGATGGCGTTTCTCACCATCTCCTTGGTGTAGGTGGTATGCCCCATAGTGAATGTCTGGTCTGGTAATTTGCTCGAGGGCGGCCGGAGGTCCCGAGGTCTATAAGACCAAGGGTTTCCCGGAACCTTCGCTACTGCTGCCGCCACCGTCGCCTATTACTGAACCAACGACGAGCCTGTGGTGGGCACTTGGCACTGGTCCTAGCCATCAACAAAGAAGCAGAGAGGCCAAAGAAAAGGAATGGAGAAGAAGAGAATGAAGGCATAGAGCTCGGGCGTCAAGACTGTTAAAAGCGAAGGGCTTCGTACCTTCAAAGTCACTTTTTCTCCCCTTTTATAAGGAGGGTGGCTTGCACTGGACGCCTCAGGGTGACTATTGGTATTCTTTTCAGGTGACAACCTCGTCAATGGTAGGTGGGCCATTTCCGAGGAATGTTTTAATCACGCCTCAAACCGTCCACAACGGATGAGATTTCAAGAGGTGACGGTTATCAGAGGCGGCAGTTAGCTATCCAAGGTAATCTTTTAGGATTCTTGAACTAACGTTTGGGAAACTGATGTATTTAAGTGAATTAATTGAGTAAATTTTGGGGGCCACACCAAAGTATTGTAGACTGGGAGCCCGGAGACAACCTCCCTCTGAGTTCGAAGCCATGACTTAACGGATGTGAGTACTTTCGATTTATCTAGTCGAGAGCATGAAATTATTTCTTACGTATACTTCCTTCCTCACTATGTAGGCCGAAGGGTCCAGCGAGGCTTCGGCCAAGGAGAACTCCCCGAAGGGTCCCATCCTGAAGGGGTGCCTCCAGGATGGATTGGACATCTTCTTTATCCAAGTGTTCACATGACCTTTTACCTTTTTAACCCTACGGAGGTCAAGGAATAGTGTCCTCTATGATGGTTGTAACTAGATGGTAAAATGGTATTCTTCTTGTATATTCTTTCCTATAAATACCCCCTCTTACTAAGGTATAGGCATCGAATCAAGAGATAATGAATAGACACTCCGAACTATCCTTTGATATTATCCTACTCGGAGGCCTAGAACAGTACGTAAACAATCATCTTACTAAATAACCATTCCTGGTTATTTAAACCTGTTAGCATAATCTTTATGCCAACAATAACTAATATGAATCTTCACACTATAAAGTAGAACGATTAATTTCTTTTCATACCAAGCTCTTCATCTTTCTTGATTTTTTCATTGAGCATTTCTTTAGTGCGATATTTGAGGTGTTGAAGTAGACTGGGGTAAATAAGCTCTGTCCTTGTTAAATGCATCAATCACCTTTAGTTTTCACATACCATTCATGGAACGCCATGATTGAAAATACTACATTATAACCAATATAATATTTAATCTATTGACTTGGGTGTTACTTGGTCATATAGGATAATGTAGTGTCTTAAATGCAAGTGTTGGGGGAAAATATTTCATCCTCCAGAAGCCAAGGACATTTTGATATCGGCACAAGCAGAAGAAACGAAGTCAAGAACTTTGATCTCCGAAGATCCTAAAAGCAGCAAGGCCCTGTCTGATTGGGAGCCCTAAGTAGTGGAGACCTCCGTCAAGGCTTCGGCGCAACGGAGCCTCTCGAAGCCTCTTCACCCGAAGGGGGGTTGCCAGCGAGGACAAAAGATTTATCTTCTCACCAATTAGACTAGTCTTTTACTCTTTTACCCCTATGAAGAATATTAAACAGTATCTTCTTAGTCGATTGTAATTAGAAGGTAAAGAAGTATTTTTCCCATGTATTTGGTCTATAAATACTCCTCTTCACTCTGTAAAGGGTATCAAATACTCAGATATTCAATACACTCTTCGAACGATGTCAAGCTATTATCCATCTCGGAGGCTTGGAATAGTTTACTTAAACAAACACTTCGTTTGTTAGATACTTAGTTTCCTAAACCTGTTAGCGTAATCTTTACGCCAACAGTTGGCACCGTCCATGGGGAATCTAGTACAAAAACTTCGTTCTCTACCAATCCTTTCCTAGAGCCATGCCTCCTAAGTGGAGCCTAGGAACTAGTCCCCTCCAGAGGTCTTCTCGGACCTCTAGGTTGAGATCTTCAAACACCGTCGAGGTCGGAGAACCCTCTATGGTCCCCCCAGCTCAAACTCCCGAAACAAATACTCTTCCTCGAGCATACGAAGCCCTTTTGAGACTCCGTCCATGCTTCGAACCAACGGAGCCTCTCCTACGGCTCCGACTGTGCTTCAAACTGACTTATTCAGTTCTCAAGACCCAAAGGTCCCCTCCGGAAGAAATGAAGACTGTCCTGACGACGTGGCAACCCAGATGGCCCGTCTTCAAGCCGAAGTGACAAGGTGGAGGCAGGAAGCTTCTGACAGGCTTTATCCTCAAGGTAGCCCTGTCATCCCGGAGGTGCCTCAAGATGACGATCGTGCCTTCTATCCCGAAGCCTCTGAGATTCTAAGAAGAACTGAGAATGCTTCTTTGGATGATGAATCTCCATTACAACCAGACTTGTAGAAGGTATGCTTCGACCCCAAATTCAGGACTTCGAAGCTTAATAAGTATTCTGGAGAGGAAGATCCCAGAGAATTTTCCTGCTCGTATGCTTTAGCAATCGAGGCTAGCGGAGGAGTCCAAGACACAATGGCGAAGTGCTTCCTCCTCGCGCTCGAAGGAGTAGCTCTACTTTTGTTCTAGTCTTATAAACCAGGATCAATTAAATCTTTGGAGCAGTTGATGAAGAAGTTTATGAATAACTTCCAAGGGACCTTCGTGCCCCATATGTTTACCATGAGTCTTTTTCAAGTGAAGCAGCAACCTGGAGAAACTTTGCGGAAATTTTTCAAGCGCTTCGCTCATGCGAAGTGTCAGATAAAGGGGTTGTCTACATCGTCCGTCGAAATTGCCCCCTAAGAATCCACAAGCTCTGAGAGGCAAGGTCAGCGGCTGGAGGCTGCCAGGGAAGCCGGCTGGTAGAGGCCAAGACTTCTTCTGCTATGTCCACGATGAGAATCGAAGCCATGCTACCGATGCATGTAAGTCTGTACTAGTTCTAAGGAGTGAGTACGTCAAAAGGAGATCTGGTCAAGGCACTACTGACCGAGCCCCTCCTGAGGCACGTATAGAGCCAGTGCAGACCGTAAGACGTGTAGACATCTTTGAAGCCCCAAGACAGCCTTCGGTGGCTAGTGTTATGCCACCTCCGAAGAAAGAAGATACACAAGACCGTGACAAACGAGTGGTTCTTCCCATCTTCGGAGGAGGAACCTTAGGCGTCATGTCGAAACAGCAACAACGAGAATATGTTCGCAAAGTAGGGCATATTGGGACCTCCTCGTCGGCTGCTAAAATGCCCGAGTGGTCTCACGTTCCTATGTATTTCTCCACAGCTGATGCAGTGGATATTAAATTTCCTCATCCGGACCCCCTTGTTATCACTACGGATATTGCAGGAACAAAAGTCCGGAGAGTGCTAGTTGATGGAGGAAGCTCCACAGATATTATCTTTGTTTAGGCCTTCAACCAACTATGCATCCCGCGGAAGCATCTCCTCCCAGCAGCTTAATGGGGATTGGTCCCGATCTTCCGCTAGGTAAGGATAACTTGGATTGGTGGAGAATCTCGACGTTGACGATCCAAGGCTCCGGTCCGGCGGATCAAAACCTTGCAATCGCTACACCACTGTCTCCATTGGTTATCAACCACGCAGGGCGCGATTGACCTCGCCAAGAAGGCTAGTTCCTGCAAGCGAACCCAAGAACACAAGCAAGAACAGGAAGAACACAAGTCGAATGCCAAATCACAGATGAACTATGATGAGGAGAGGTTTCACAAACGCTGGTGCAGCAGCCATTCGGTCCGGTGCAGGAGCGGGATCTAAACACACAAGTGTAGATGCAAACAAAGAAAAACCTAACCCTAAAGGCGGCTGGCGTGAATATATAGGGCGTGGGTAGCCTGTAGGGGGTGCACACGACCTGAACTATGGGCCAACACGGCCTCCAACTCAGTACAAGTTCCAACTCGGCCTAGTTCTGTCACGCAGGACTGTTTCAGTCACACAGGACGACTCGAGACTCCAAATGAGGCGAAACCAAAGAAAAAAGATCCGACTTCTCCTTAGCTTTCCAAAAGTCCAAGAACGCACCAATCGGACTTCGTATGAGGAATTTATGCCCATTTTGGTGCATGGTGGTTGATGTAGTCCGAACGAGCGAATTCTTGACTTCAAATCATCCGTGTAACTCCGTCTTCATCTCCAACTCTCATATTCCATCTCCCATGTTCCTAAGCAACAAAATATCACTAGTATTCAGTAGCATCCCGTCCAAACAAATATTAACATAGTTGCTAAGGAAAGAATTAACCTCATGGATCAAGCGACGGGTACGGGCGCGTGTGATAGGTCCCTGTAATTGAATTGTAGGTTGATGGTGCAGGTGTGTATCATGCTGGTGCACCTGTGTATCATGCTGGTGCACCTGTGTATCGTGCTGGTGCATCTGTGTATCATGTTGGTGCACCTGTGTATCATGCTGGTGCATCTGTGTATCATGCTGGTGCATGTGTGTATCATGCTGGTGCATGTGTGTATCATGTGAAGTGATGTCCTCATCATCCTCCCCCTCTTGAATTGGAGTCGTCCTCGACTCAAGCTCATCGTCATCTCCCAAATAGAGCTTTAAATCTGAAATGTTAAATGTGGGACTAACCCCAAAAGCTGCAGGCAACTCAAGTTTATATGCATTATCATTAATCTTCTCAAGCACATGGAAAGGACCATCAGCACGGGGCATCAATTTAGACTTTCTTAAATCAGGAAAACGATCCTTACGCAAGTGCAACCAAACAAGATCACCCGGTTCAAATGTTATCTCCTTTCTACCCTTACTACCATAAGCACGATATTTCTCATTCATTTTCTCTATGTTTGCTTTAGTAGTTTCATGCATCTTAAGTAATAATTCAGCACGTGTAGTAGCATCAAAATTCAATTTTTCAGATGGTGGCAATGGTAGCAAATCAATAGGAGCACGCGGATTAAAGCCATAGACCACTTGAAATAGACTTACCTTAGTAGTGGAGTGTACAAACCTATTATATGCAAACTCAATATGAGGTAGACACTCTTCCCAGAGCTTCAAGTTGGTCTTCAAAACAGCCCTCAGCATGGTGGACAATGTACGGTTGACGACCTCCGTTTGCCCATCCGTTTGGGGGTGACAAGTAGTAGAAAACAGCAGCTTCGTCCCCAACTTATGCCACAACGTCCTCCAAAAATGACTTAAAAATTTAGCATCACGATCTGAAACGATGGTATTGGGAACTCCATGCAAGCGTACGACCTCTCTAAAAAAACAATCAGCAACATTTGTAGCGTCGTCGCTCTTGTGACAAGGTATAAAATGCGCCATTTTAGAGAACCGATCTACCACCACAAAAATACTATCCCCCCCTCTTAGTTCTAGGTAATCCTAACACAAAATCCATAGAAATATTCTCCCAAGGTACACTAGGAACAGGTAGAGGCATATAAAGACCATGTGGGTTTAGACGGGACTTAGCTTTATTGCAAGTAGTGCATCGTGCCACGTAGCGCTCAACATCTCGTCTCATCCTAGGCCAATAGAAGTGTGTGGACAACACATCTTCAGTTTTCTTTGATCCAAAATGACCCATCAAACCACCACCATGTGCTTCCTGCAATAACAACAAGCGAAGAGAGCTAGCCGGCACACATAACTTGTTACCACGAAAAAGATATCCATTATTCATCACATATTTGTTCCAAGCACGGTCAGCTGTACAATTTGCAAAAGCATCTTGGAAGTCCAAATCAGTGGCATACATGTCCTTTAATGTTTCTAAACCAAAGATCTTATAATCAAGTTGAGAAAGCAATGTATAACGTCTAGATAAAGCATCGGCAATAACATTATCTTTCCCTTTCTTATGCTTAATGATATATGGAAAAGTCTCAATAAATTCTACCCATTTAGCATGTCGTTTATTCAGATTTGCTTGACTACGTATATGCTTCAATGCTTCATGATCCGAATGAATAACAAACTCCTCAGGCAAAAGGTAATGTTGCCAAGTTTCAAGCACACGTACTAAAATAGGCCATGTAATTTCTCACTAAAATAGGCCACGGGTTTACCTCCTTGTAGCAGCACACCTCCTAATCCAAAACCACTAGTATCACATTCTAACTCAAAAGTCTTACTGAAGTCGGGTAGCTGAAGTAGAGGTGCATGTGTAAGGCGATCCTTGAGTGTGGCAAAAGCTTGTTCTTAGGCTGGTTCCCAAGTAAAAGTAACTCCCTTCTTGGTCAACTCATGTAAAGGACCGGCTATGGTGCTGAAATCTTTCACAAAACACCGGTAGAAACCTGCAAGACCAAGAAAACTACGTACCTGTGTGATAGTTTGTGGTTGCGGCCAGCTGTTGATTGCTTCTACCTTCGCCGCATCAACCTCAATGCCCTATGAAGTGACAACATATCCAAGAAACACAACTCGATCCGTGCAAAATGTGCACTTCTCAAGGTTACCAAACAATCTAGCGTCACGTAGGACAGAAAAAACAACACGTAGGTGTTCAACATGTTCAGTGGAAGACTTGCTGTAAATCAAGATATCATCGAAGTATACTACCACAAAGCGTCCTATAAAGTGCCGTAGGACTTCATTCATCAAGCGCATGAAGGTACTAGGTGCATTAGTAAGTCCAAAATGCATGACAAGCCACTCATATAATCCAAACTTTGTTTTAAAGGCAGTTTTCCATTCATCACCTAGTTTCATGCGAATTTGGTGGTAGCCACTACGGAGATCGATCTTAGTGAAGATAATGGCACCACTAAGCTCATCAAGCATGTCATCCAATCTAGGAATAGGGTGTCGATATCGAATGGTGATATTATTAATAGCACGACAATCAACACACATGCGCCAACTACATCCTTTTTAGGCACCAAAAGAACGGGTACTGCACAAGGACTAAGGCTTTCACGGACGTACCCACGATCAAGAAGGTTATGTACTTGGCGCTGAATTTCTTTTGTCTCCTCTGGATTGGTACGGTACACTGCACGATTAGGAAGAGACGCCCCTAGGATCAAATCAATTTGGTGCTCGATGCCGCGTACCGATGGCAGCCCGGGTGGTATCTCAGTAGGAAAAACATCGTTAAACTCCAGCAAAAGGTCAGTGACTGCAACAGGAACAGAGCTAGGAATGTTCGCAAGTGAAAACAGCACGTTCGTGCAAATCAAGCCATATATCAAGGGAGTATCATCACAAATTTCAGCAAGGTCAGTTTTAGTTGCAAGCATGGCACGTCCTTTCAAATTAATAACATGTGATGAAGAAGGAGAAGCAACTTTATCTTTCTATTGCCTCAAAAGCGTCTTAGCTACTTGCTGATTTTCAGAAGGTTGTGTGTTCGTTTGTGCGTCCTTAGCATGTTTTTCTTGTTCAAATTTCACAATTTCAGCAGTAGTCATGGGAAGCAAAGTAACTTTCTTTCCTTTATACATAAATGTGTACTTATTGCTCCTACCATGGTGTGTAGCATCAGTATCATACTCCCAAGGTCTACCAAGTAATAGAGAACATGCTTGCATTGGTACTACATCAAAATCAGCAACTCCGAAGTATGTACCAATGGAAAATTTGATGTGAGCAGTTCGTGTTACCTTGACATTACCGCTATTGTTGAACCATTGCACATGGTAAGGGTGTGGATGCGCTCGTGTGGGAAGTTGAAGCTTCGTTACCATGTCGTGGCTCACCAAATTGTTGCAACTACCGCTGTCGATGATGACATGTACACGAAGATAAGTATTCAGTATTCAGTAGTATTCCGTCCAAACAAATATCACTAGTATTCAGTAGCATCCCGTCCAAACAAATATTAACATAGTTGCTAAGGAAAGAATTAACCTCATGGTTCAAGCGACGGGCACGGGCGCGTGTGATAGGTCCCTGTAATTGAATTGTAGGTTGATGGTGCAGGTGTGTATCATGCTGGTGCACCTGTGTATCATGCTGGTGCATGTGTGTATCATGCTGGTGCACCTGTGTATCATGCTGGTGCATGTGTGTATCATGCTGGTGCTTGTGTGTATCATGCTGGTGCATGTGTGTATCATGTGAAGTGATGTCCTCATCACAGCTCATCTGTTTCAAGGCTTCGCAGACCCTCCTCTCGATGCCCTTAGCCAAATAGGCCTCGAGGTCGCCTTCGGAGAGGGGCTCCTCGAGGCCTATTTGTCATCTTTAGAAGGGGCATGCTAAATCAATTCGTTGCTGCGGCGCATCATAATTATCTATGCTTAAAGATGCCCACACAAGGAGGAGTGCTTATGGTCTTCGGCGACCAAGCTACAACACGAAGGGCAGAATACGGCCATGGTCCACCCCTTGATCCTAGAATGATAAATAATGTGCAAGACCATTTGGAGGATATCCCTGCGTCAAGTGAATTCTCGAAGATATCCTCCCCTAGGCCGAGCCCTGATGGTGAAATTGTAACGAAGATCATTGTCAAGGATGGCAAAGACTATCCCATCCACTTTGGCATAGAATTGCCTCCGGAAATTGCTACTTCGCTAGAAGAGATAGTTATAGAAAAATTGGATATGTCTTTGTCTGGTTTGATGAAGATATTTCTAGAGTTGACCGAAGTATCATTGAGCATAGCCTACTCGTCAACACAAGGGTTCAACCTGTTCACTAGGGGCTCCGCAAATTGTCAACAGAGAAGGCGAGTCTTGCTAAAACAAAAGTTGAATAATTGTTGAAGGCCAGGATAATTAGAGAAGTGGCTCATACAGAGTGGTTAGCCAACCCCGTCTTCGTCAAGAAAAAGGCCACCGGCAAGTGACGCATGTGCATTGATTTCACATCTCTGAATAAAGCATGCCCACGTGACCCCTACTCCATGCCCCGCATTGATCAATTAGCCGAATCCACTGCCGGCTCCGAGCTTTTGAGCTTCCTCGACGCGTACTCTAGATATCATCAAATATGGTTAAAATGCGAAGATGAAGCAAAGACAAGATTTGTAACTCCTTCGGGAGTCTTTTGTTATGTAAGAATGCCCTTCGGCTTAAGGAATGCCGGGGAAACTTTTCATGGTTAATAGCTAAGGCTCTAGCTCACCAGATAGGCCGCAATGTCGAAGCCTATATGGATAATATTGTAATAAAGTGTGCTTTAAAGCACCAGCATAGTGTAGACTTAGCAGAAACCTTTGAGAGCCTTAGAGCATGTGGAGTTTGCCTCAACCTCGAAAAATGTATCTTCGGGACTCAAGCAGGGAAATTGTTAGGGTATTTAGTTTCCAGCAGGGGGATCGAAGATAGCCCAACTCAAATAAGTGCATTACAGAGAATGGCTCTGCCTGAAAATTTGAAGCAAGTTCAGAAGCTTGTCGGACGCCTCGCGGCCCTTAGCAGATTTCTGGCAAGGTCTGCAGAGCGGAGCCTCACAATATTCAAGGCCTTAAAAGGGTCCGAAGATTTTGCATGGACACCGGAGTGCTAGAAGAGTTTCGATGATATTAAAGATTATCTTGGCAACCTTGCAACACTCACTATGCCCATTGCAGATGAAAATCTTCTCTATCTTGTAGCTAAAGGATCCGCTGTCAGTTGGTACAAAATCCAGTATATTTTGTGTCAGAAGCCTTATCCGGAGCAAAAAACTGATACTCCGAGTTGGAAAATTTCACTTATGCTCTGGTAATGGCTTCGAGGAAATTACGACATTATTTTTTGGCACATAATGTAATTGTACCAACTTATTATCCTCTGGGAGATAAGGTCCAAAGCAAGGATACTATAGGGAGAATTGGAAAATGGGCCGTTGAACTAGCACCTTTCGGCATCTCTATTGTAGTAAGAACAACAATCAAGTCACAGGTGGTGGCTGATTTTGTAGCAGAATGGACTCCGTTTGCAGTATGGGCTCCGGAAGAATCAAATGAAGGAATATGGACCATATACTCTGATGGATATTTTCAAGCATCCGGAGTAGGTGCCGGAGCAGTGATAATTTTGCCTTCAAGGCAGAAAGCAATGTACTCTGCAAGGCTAAACTTTAAGTCCACTAATAATATTGCGGAGTATGAAGGAATTTTGCTAGGTCTTCGCAAAGCACGTGCCCTTGGTGCTACAAGAGTTGTTATAAAAACAGATTCCCAAATTGTAGTAGGGCACGTTGTTAAAAGTTTCCAAGTTTGGCATCCACAACTTGCTAGATATCTAGAAGAGATCCGCAAGATCGAAGCAACATTTAAAGGGATCTTCGTCTGAAGCATCCCAAGAGCCAATAATGCACAAGCAGATATTTTGGCAAAAGCTATAGCCGGAGCCATAGATATTCTGGAAGGGGCTTTTTATGAAGAGCTTGCCTCCCCTTCGATGCCCCAACTCCCTCCTGCGGAGGTCCTTTGCATACCAAATACCGATTAGCGGAGTTCAATTATCGAATTATTGCAGGATGAAGCTAATTTGCCCAAAGGCCCGAAGCTATCAAGATTGCACTTAAGGATTCAGAATTATCATATTATCAACGATATTTTATACAAGGCCGGAGTATGTTCTCCTCTACTGTGATGTATTTCCCGAGCCAAAGGCAAAGATATACTCCGAGAAATTCATGAAGGACTTTGTGGTAGCCATCTTGCCCCTCTAGCCTTAGTAGGGAAAACACTTCGCCAATGGCTCTATTGGCCTACAATAGTCGCTGATGCAAAAGCTTTGGTCCGCACTTGCTAAGGTTGTCAATGGATGGGAAGATGGAGTCATCGTCCACCAACACCGCTTCAAGTTATTGCTCCGGTATGGCCAATGGCCCGGTGGGGTATGGATCTCATTGGCCCCTTCCCAGTGGCAAAAGGCAGTCTAAACTTTATAGTGGTAGCAATTGAATATTTTTCTAAGTGGGCCAAAGCAGAACCCCTCATAGCTATCACTTCAAAGAATGTACATAAATTCTTCTAGCAGAATATTATTTGCAGGTTCAGATTGCCTCGACAACTGACAATCGATAATGACACTCAATTTGATGTCAAACCCTTTAGAGAGTTCTGCCAAGGTCTTGGTATTGAAATGTGTTTTGAAGCTGTCCGTCATCCTCAATCCAATGGAGCCGTCGAGCGAGCTAATGGTAATATTTTATCAGACCTGAATCTAAGAATAGTAGGATTAGCGAAGGGGCTATGGACCAAAGAGCTTCAAAAGATTTTGTGGTCCATTCGGACCACTCAAGCAAGGTCAATAGGTTTCACCCCTTTCAGGTTACTATTCGGAGACGACGAAGCTCAAGGGAGGATCCCTTCGCAGCATCGAACCTGAAACAAAAAATGAAAGACAGGCTTCGCTGGACCTAACTGAAGAAAAAAGGCTTCGAGCTGTTGCTAACCTGACAAAGTATCAACATCATACGAAGACTTGGTATGATCCGAAGATAAAACTTAATGAACTTAAACCGGGTCATTTAGTATTGCGAAGCATTATCGCTCCGGGGAAATTAGGAAATAAGTTGGAAGGACCATATATCATCCTTCTTTCAGAACGCCCCAGATCTTTTAAATTAGCTAATTTAGAAGGTGAAGAATTAAAACATGCATGGCATGCGGAGCACCTTAAGCGATACTTTGCAAAGGGGATCCTTGTAATCATTTGTAAACAATTTCTAAATGAATAAAGCTCATGGTTCGAGTAATGCGTACTTCTCAAGATGATTCCTACTCCTAGTGGACGCACTAGGAGGACGGAGTTGATTGTGGAGGTAAGTATTATTCATTCGAACCGAATTTATGGACTTCGAGCCACCGACTCGAAGCATCCGTCAAGGTGGGAAAGTAACATGAAAAGTGGATTCTAAGCCACTGGCTTGAAATCATCTATAAAAAGAGTCCAAAGAGACCAAATGATACGGATTCCGAGCAATTAGCTTGAAAGCATCAGTAAAAAGAGTCAAATGATACCACAAAAAGCAAATTTCGAGCCACCGGCTTTATAGCATCCGTAAAAAGAGTCCAAATAGACCAAATGATACGGACTTCGAGCAATTAGCTTCAAAACGTCCGTAAAAAGAGTCCAAAGCGACTGTTATAATCGGATTCTAATACATCCAAAAAAGAGTCTGAAGCGACCACATTCGAAAAAGAGTACTAAGCTACCATTTTTATACTCTGAACCAATTGGGTCGAAGATATTTTTGATGTCCCTAGCGAACATCTATTCAAATTTTGGACTACGAGTCCTTAATTCCTCTTCAATATAATTAGGGGCTCTTAGCCTCTGAAAATAAAAATTATTGAAATTGTACTCTTAGATGGCATTGTAATCGTTGTGCGTAACCATCTTCGATTGAAATTCAAAGGTGCTTACCCCCAAAGAGGGGCTGGGAGATAATGAGACAATTTCGAAGTATTCTAGTTTATATTACTCAATAAATTATATTACATTAAGAAAAATCAGTGTCTAAGCCAAGAAGAAAGCGAAGGCCCCTTCAATCCCCAGAGCTAGATTCAGAGTGGGCTCGGCTTTGAAGGAGACTCGTCCCAGAGCACCGAGTCTTCAGAATTTTATGCTTAACTCTTTTCCCCTTCTTTGAAGCATGGAAATCTCTTTGCTCTCACTGAAGCTCGGCCCAGGTCTGAAGTCGTTCATGGCTACTCTTCGCTTGCTCCTCGCTAGACCACTCTTTTCGGACCAATCAATGTCCTCCAAAGATGAAGACGCTACATTAACAACTTCTTCCCCCTTCTCCTCCTTAATATAAGCTAATATCTACTTACATATCTTGGGTATAACCACTCCATGGCTCCCCTGAGGAATTGAAAATCGGGGATGCCTATGAAGCCTTAATGCTTCGAAGGTAGCCCATTGTTGACAGAGCTCTTCGTTAACCTCTAACACTTCGAGCTCATCCAAAAAAGGTCAAAAAGCCTAAAAACATTTTAAAATAAGTATTTTCATTCAAAAGAGAACATGAACATAAGTTTTTACATCAGTGGAGCCCTAAGGAGAACTAAACCTTCAGGTCTGAAGGAGGCTTGCTGCTCGAAGGCTACACCCGTGCTTGCTTTTGATGCAGGCCTTCATCAATCCATGCCTTCATGGCTGACCGACCATCAGCTCTCTAGGATGGCTGAAAAGCATCCCAAGCTGCGACCACGTTAGGCGAAGGGGTCAATAGATGGTCACCACCAAAGATAGCGGGGGCTGCTTCAGGCTTCGGTGAAACAGACAATCCGGTGTCTTCGTAGTAACGAAGCACTCCAAGAGCGGCTACTTGGCCGGAGATCTCTCTGTACCGAGTACCCGTAGTCTTCATTGTCTTCGCTGCTGCTTGGACCATTTTCATCTTTTGCAGCAGGGAGTCATTGGCGGATGACGAGGAGGCGCAAGAAGTACCAAAGTATTCCAGAACACTCCAAAGGGCGTCCATGGTCTCGAAGGCCGCACTCTAACACTTTATCTTTTCTACGGCCAATGACTTATTCGACTTAGTTAGCTCGCACATTAAAGAGGAGAGTTTGGTTGTCTCTTTCATTAGGATAGTCTTCTGTCCGAGCAACTTCTTTGCCTCCTCAGCCAAACCTTGTTGCTCTTCACGGAGCTTGACAAGTTTAGCTCCCGAAGCTACCTGCTCCTCTCGCAGCCTTTCTACTTGAGACCGGAGTACAACCCGCTCAGCCTCGAGCTCCTTCTTCGCAGCCTCTAGCCTATCTTTAGCACTCCGATATACCGAAGCCATCTTTTCCAAGCTCGAAGCTTAGTTCTCAGAGTTGGTAAGACTCCCTTGAAGACTCGTCACCTTTTCTTTGAGCCGGTTGCATTCTCTCTCATTCGATACGGCCGCAGCTCGAGCTAGAACGACATGCTGCAATGGAAAAGAAGAGCAATGTAAGTAAATTATATATGCATGTTCAATTAAACTAATTTTTGTAGGTGCTTCATACCTGGTAAGCCGCCCGTTCGAGAGCAGCATCAAGCTCCGACCCTTTGGCCTCTCCAAGGATGGAGACCAATTCAGTCTCCCCGACTTCACAACTAGCTCGAGCCAGAGGCTCTAGCAAAGTCTGAAGCCCTATCCTCCTTTCAAGGAAGGGGGCTAGGAGAGGGAGCCTTGACAAGGCACTCTGATCATCAACGCTAGGAGAAGGACCAGAGCAAAGTGAAGCACCTTCGAAGGCCTCCGTCGATTGGCCTCTGTCCGTAGACTCCGACGGAGTCCACCCTAGAATGGGAGCAGGTAGGGGCCAACTTTTAGCTTTACCCTTTCCAGGGCCTACCACCTCGTTCGGAGCTACCTCCAAAATTGGAGCCACCTCTTGCTCTGCAACCGGTGACGGCGCCGAAGCTGCCGCAGGTTCTGGGACCACCTCCAGAACAGAAGCCACCTCCACCGGAGCTGATCCTGTAAAAACCAAAGGTATATGATATTGCTTAAATTTTGTAGGACGCAAAAAAAGAAGAAAAGGTATTCAGCTGAGGCTTACCTCCGGCATCTTGTTGCCGGGTGAGCACTAGACTACTCGGGCGCTCGAACATCTGACTGAAGTCCTCTTCAGACTCCGGACTTCGAACCAAAGAAATGTCTGTAGAGATATCTTCGACCACTACAGCTATCATTTCGTCCAGAGCCAAGACTTGGGTTTCAATAGCCTCGACTCCGCCTTCCTCCATAGAAGGAGCATCCTCCTAGCTAGATAGGATGTTTACTGTCTCCGCCTGCTCAGGGTTATCTTCGATCCTCGGTGCCACCACCACGCTGCATTGAATGGAGACTTCAGCTCCCATCCGAGACTCTTCGTCCCCAGTAAGAAGGGCCTCGAACTCCTCCTCCATCACCATGTCTACATCCTCTTCATCTTCGGATTGTTCCAGCGACGAGACAGGAGATTTTGAAGGAGTGAAGGCCTTCATCTTCTAGACCAGTCTAGAAGGGTTGGGGGTTCAACTCTGCCTCTACATCCGCCTTCCTTTTCTTCAGAGCCTGGTCCAAGGCAGACCAGTCTTGAAGGGTTGGGGGTTCAACTCTAACCAACTTAACCCTCCGCTCATTTTCAATGGGCGTAGGGGCTCCGAGAACCTTCTCCACAGCTTAGACGATTTGTTCTAGAGTAAAGGTCACGTGCGGAGCTGAAAGATAAGATATCATTTGATTAAGTCATTTCTATAAATCAATACTGTATGCAAAACACTTTGATACAGGATACATGAAAAGCTTACTTGTGGAGCTTTAAGGGATCTCCCGAAGTCCCCCCTCCAGGTTTTCCTTGTAGTTGATCAGCCAAGCAGCCATCAGAGGAGGGATCGAGAGTCTGATGAACTCCTCTGCCAAGTCGCGCATCCTCATGCGATGACTCACAGAGTGCAACAACCCGAGGCGGACTTGAAGCTGGCTTGGGTCCGGTTGGACCTCCGCCTCCCTTAGATAAAAGATGTCCTCCAAGGGTCCGGCCAAGGCGCAGTCCATCCCCGCATCAGCATAGAACCAGCGAAGGATCTAGTCTGAATACCATCTGTCATTGATGGCCTTCACTGGGAACCGGTCTTGGAACTCATCGAGGAGTTAGAAGTTGATGCTCCCAAAGACGATCACCATCTTCTCCCCTCCAGCTCCGGTGAAGGTCTTCGGCTGGCACGAAGCTTTATGAAGAGCCGCGAAGATCCCCGCTCTCCCGGTGCATCCTTCGGCCCACATCGCGCATTCAAAGATGGCTAGACGAGCAATTGTATTTGGAGAGAGTTGGGGCAAGGTGACATGGAACAACCTCAGTACCTCAGAGAGGAAATCCACTTCTAGAAGTCCCAATCTGGCTTCAAAGAATGCCTCGAACACCACCACCTATCCGGCGCATGGTGCCGAGATCACTTCACCCCTAGGCTGGCGCACCTTGACTTCAAGTCCCATCTTCCCGGCGATTGCGGCAACAATCGACTTCTTCGAGCATGACAACGCCCCCAAGCTATACGATTGATCTGTATACTTGGCAGATGTCGGACGGAGGTCATGGACGCCGACTGGACGAGGGTTATCTGAAGGCCCCGCCGCTGCTGCCGCCGTCATCTCTTGCTGCTGGGCCAAGGATGAAGCTGGGATGGGAGCTTGTGGCTTGTCTTCTCCATTGGAGGATAGGAGAGTATGAGAAGATGAGCTCGAGAAGAAGGAAAGTGAAATGTGAAAGAAGTCGGTAAAGTATCCAAAATTTACCTTTACTTTCTTATTGATAGCATGGATTCCTTATACTGTACGTTGCGGTGCGCCGTTTGGTTGCCGTGTTACATCCCGATACCATCACAATTTGCAGAGACGTTTATGAGAAGTCACTGCCTACAGAGATGAAACAAACGTTAGCCTCTTCAAGGAGTAACGACTCTATTTCTGAGTTTAACGGCTCTGAAGTCTAACGGCTTTGAAGACTAACGGCTAAATTGGCTCTGCCAAAGATCCATCTCCGAAGCCATTTTAGTGAATATCTCCGCACAAAGTTGGTCCGAAGACCCTCAATTTCCAAATGTTTCTAAGAATGGTAAAGTTTTTCAAGTTTGTCTCTCAATTCTAAGCATGAAATTATTTCTTGCGCATATTGCCCTCTTCATTGCATAGACAATTCGGAGATAAGTATTCGAGGGGCTACTGTTGGGGGAAAATATTTCATCCTCTAGAAGCCAAGGACATTTTGATGTCAGCACAAGCAGAAGAAACGAAGTCAAGAACTTTGATCTCCAAAGATCCTAAAAGCAACAACGCCCCGTCAGATTCAGAGCCCTAAATAGCGAAGACCTCCGTCAAGGATTCGGCACAACGGAGCCTCTCTAAGCCTCTTCACCCGAAGGGGGGTTACCAGCGAGGACAGAAGATTTATCTTCTCACTAATTAGACTAATTTTTTTACTATTTTACCCCTATGAAGAATATTAAACAGTATCTTCTTAGTCGATTGTAATTAAAGGGTAAATAAGTCTTTTCCTATGTATTCGGTCTATAAATACCCCTATTAACTCTGTAAAGGGTAAATCAATTTTGGTAATTTGGGCCAAAATACACATGTCCTAGACTGGGCCGAAGCCCTACAGGGCTGAAGGCCCATTGAGTTATAGGCTTCGGAAGCTTCTAGCAGGGCTACTACCTTCGGCCCAAGGAGTAGGCTTCGGTGGGCCTGGCCGAAGGCCCACTTCAGACTGATTTCTAGAGATAGAGTTTGAGTCCGATTCTCGCTAATTTTATCCCGACGCGTGATTAGGCCGAATCCTACCAGATTAGGTGTAGAGATTAGAAGACTAGCCCCTATAAATATACGGGTGAGGCCAGTTCATTAACCCCACCAACACAAATCAACACAAAGCCCTAGCTTTGAACCGTACCTTTACTTTTACGTTTACTTTTCTACAACCTTCATGGGTTTGCCTAGAAGCCCTCTGCCGGCCACTTCGAAATAGTGGTAATCCTTGTTACTTTGCCTGTAAAGTATCCGTTTACCTATGTAATAGATTGTTATCGCCTTGTTACTTTGCTTGTGAAGTATCCGCTAATTTTCCTAAAAGATTGCTACCTTCGCTCTCTAGTGCAACACTTAGCAGAATTCGGTCCCCAGGCCGAATTGGCACTTGATATCTGTTCTGTTGCAGGTTTCTACTCTTGGAGCCCCTTTGCCGGAGGTGTCCGGAGCCAAGAGATTGGTTTCAGAGGATGCCAGAACACCTCTCAGTGGGATTGCTGCTTCAACAACCAGTGTCGGACCATCATGCTGTTGTCGGTTTGACCGAGTCCCGTACGCCAGCACACTTCACAACAGGCTTCGTCACGACAGGCTTCACCACGTTCGTACCCCGCGTAAAATGAAGTCACACCCACATGTTGTGTTCGAGTTATTTTGTCGTGTTAGAGACTTCGCGCCGAACCCCGCTATTCGGAGGTGATTGTCACGTCAAGATCTGTTCGGAGCCCGCCTTCGGCAAGATCAGTCCAAACGCCGAAGGTACCCTTCGGCGAGACCCTTCACATCAGACGTCGAAGATACCCTTCAGCGATACCCTTCGCACTGTACACTTCGGATCTGTCAGGCTCCGCTCGTCTTACTGATTTATTCTGTTTAATAGATTTCTTTCCTGCTAATTAGATTATTTCTGTGTGATCTGATTACCTAGCGACTCCACCCCCTTACCATAGTTAAGGGTAGTCGGAACATGACGTCGGTGTTGTGTTACGCTTAGGCTTGTCCCTAAGTATCCGTACACTTTTGGATCATCGAACTGAAGCAAGTGTGTGGCACGTTTTCGTGTCAACATACTTTTTGGTGACTCCGCTGGGGAAGACCATGCCATCATGACAAGTACATCTACATCGGCCTCCGGTACGTCTACAATGACTACTATGTCAACACCGATGATGGATCCCATGGGAGGCGCGGATATCGACAACCGCAACATCATGACGCCTACCCTTGAAGATGTCCCCATAGAAGACCGAGCAGAGATTGAGGAGAAAATGAAGGCACTCTAAGACCTCATGCTTGGGAGCTACTGTTTATAGCAAAAAATGGCATTAATGGTTAAGATTGTCAAAATATCAATTTTAGTAATTTGGGCCGAAAATACACATGTCCTGGATTGGGCCGAAGCCCTACAGGGCCGAAGGCCCATTGAGCTATAGGCTTCGGAAGCTTCCAGCAGGCCTACTACCTTCGGCCCGAAGGCCTTCGGAGGCCCACCTCGCCGAAGCTTCAGCACGAGAAGTAGGCTTCGGCGGGCCTGGCCGAAGGCCCACTACGGGCTGATTTCTTGTGATAGAGTTTGAGTCCGATTCTTGATAATTTTATCCATACACGTGATTAGGCCGAATCCTATCAGATTAGGCTTAGAGATTAGAAGTCTAGCCCCTATAAATATAGGGGTGGGGCCGGTTCATTAACCTCTTCAATACAAATCAACACAAAGCCCTAGCTTTGAACCATACCTTTACTTTTACCTTTACTTTTCTACAATCTTCGTGGGTTTGCCTGGAAGCCCTCCGATGGCCACTTCGGAATAGTGGTAATCCTTGTTACTTCGCTTATGAAGTATTTGTTAATCTACGTAATAGATTGCTATCGTCTTGTTACTTCGCTTCTGAAGTATCCACTAATCTACGTAACAGATTGCAACCTTCTCTCCCTAGTGCAACACTTAGGAGAATTTATTCCTCAGGCCGAATTGGCACATGATATATGTTCTGTTGTTGGTTTTCATGCTCAGAGCCACTTTGCCGGAGGTGTCTGGAGCCAAGAAATTGGTTTCAGAGGCTGCCAGAACACTCCTCGGTGAGAATACTGCTTCGACTTACCGTGCCGGACCGTCACGCTATTTTCGGTTTGACCGAGTCCCACGCGCCAGCACGCTTCGCAATAGTCTTCGTCACGATAGGCTTCGCCACGCTCGTACCCCGCATCAGATGAAGTCACGCCCGCTTGCTGTGTTCGAGTTTTTATCGTGTCAAAGACTTTGCGCCGAACCCCGCTGTTCGGAGGTGATTTTCACATTGAGATCTATTCGGAGTCTGCCTTCGGCCAGATCAGTCTGAATGCCGAAGGCACCCTTCGGTGGGACCCTTCCCATCAGATGCCAAAGGTACCCTTCGGCGATACCCTTCACACTATACACTTCGGATCAGTCAGGCTCCGCTCGGCTTGCCGATTTATTCTGTTTAATAAATTTCTTTTTGGCTAATTGGATTATTTCTGTGTGATCTGATTACCTGGCAACTCCACCCCACTTACCACGGTTAAGGGTAGTCGGAACATGATGTCGGTGTTGTGTTACGCTTAGGCTTGTCACTAAGTATCCGCACACTTTTGGATCATGGAACTGACCCAATTGTGGGGGCACGTTTTCGTGTCAACACACTTTTTGGCGACTCCGCTGGGGAGGGCTACGACAACATGACAAGTAAATCTACATCTGCCACCGGTACGTCTAAGATGACTACTACGTCTACATCACCGATGGATCCCATGGGAGGCACGGATATTGACAAACGCAACATCATGACGCCTACCCTTGAAGATATTCCCACAAAAGACCGAGCAAAGATCGAGGCAAAGATGAAGGCACTACAAGACCTCATGCTTGGGAGCTACGTCAGGACACGCGCATGCTTCATCAAGCTCGACGTCAATGTCCCCGACCTTGCTCGGATCCAGGTAACACTGGTATCACCTCGTTTATCTTCTTTAGAGATTGAGCAAAAGATAGCTGCATCAGTAGACCAAGACGTTAGCACTTCGCTAGCCAACCGTTTAGATTCAACAGTTAGCTCTCAAGTAGATGCGACTCTTAGAAGGTTCGGCTTTACCGAGGCCATACCTCTAGCTCATATTGCTAGTATACCTCCAATAAATCATATTTACAGCAGAACTGATGGTAGTCCCAGCAAAGCCATTACATATCTGGCCTCGATATCCATGGCCGAGAACAATCATTATGCTTACGGCTAAGCCAGCACTGCTCACCATGTGCCGACTCCACCTACGCTGGCACCATCTTTACACATGTTGCCCACACCGCATGCACAAGTGCATGGGCCCGAACACGTCATACAGCTAGCGCACGATGAGGAGCCTCACGGCCGTCATGCCGACATACTGCCACGTATCGCGCCACCGCATGAGAGACGCGCGTAGGCAGTAGGTCAGGATGACATTGAGGAGCAAATCCGCGCACTGTTTAGGGAGTGCACCGGCTTCGTACCTAGGGGCCAGGCTAGGGTTTACCGGAAGCCATACCCCGATTATTTCGATACAATACCTTACCCTCATGGCTATAGAGTCCCTGAATTCACCAAGTTTGACGGTCAGGGTTAAAAAAACCACACTAGAGAACGTTAGTCAGTTTTTAGCACAGTGTGGAGAAGCTAGTGGGTTGGACTCTTTAAAACTTAGATTATTTTCTCTCTCGCTATCTGGCACTGCTTTCACTTGGTTTTCAGCGCTCCCACCGAACTCTATCCAAACGTGGGCTGAATTAGAGCAAAATTCCATGACTACTTTTACACAGGCGAAACAGAACTTAGGCTTTCACACTTGACATCGGTTAGACAGAAGTCTAGCGAGGGCATCTCTAAGTATATCAGCGTTTTCAAGATACTAGAAATCGATGTTTTAGTCTTATATTTCAGAAAGAGATTTAGCGGATATAGATTTTAGCGGGTTGCGTTCTGAGATTAAGGAGAGACTAGACAACCAATACTTTTTAGAAGTTAGCCAAGTCTTGCAAAAGTTTCTGATCCAGGAAGGCCGAGCCAAGGATAAAAGTTTATCAATACGTTTAACAAGCCTAGGGCTGAGTTCCACGTCATGGAGCACTCCGACGAGGAAGAATCGGAAGAGGAGGAAGATTCGGCCGACATGTATGCGGCCGAATGGGTTTGGAACGCTAAGAGTAAGCCTGTTACTTGCTCCGAGTTACGGCCGTCTCCCACCAAGAATCGGCATAGCGAGGTCAAGTACTCATTTGATATAACTAAGTGTGACAAAATATTTGACTTCCTCTTGAAGAACCAGTTTCTCACGTTGCCTAAAGGCCAAGTCATTCCATCTCCCGACGAGCTAAAGAAACACCCATACTGTAAGTGGAATGATTCACATTCGCATTATACTAATGACTGCAATGTTTTTCATCGGTAGGTTCAATCGACCATAGAGGAAGGATGATTGAAGATAGACCCCAGTCCAAAGATGAAGCTGGACAAAGCCCCAGTCCAGAGCAGGCCGAGTCAACTAAGGGGAAAGCAGTCATTATTGGAGAATCACGCTCACGCACACTCGTACCTAAGAACCCTAAAGTAGGAGTGTGGAAACAGAATGTTAGCATGTCTCCTTCGGCTATGGATCGCAAGAAGCCGAAGGTAACATAACAGATGTTGTTAAACAAACACCAAAGAAAAGCTAAGGAAACAGGCCGCCACGCCAAAAGGCTAAGTCAGGTGAAGGGACCAAAGCGGTCGGAGGGTCACTTCGGACCACACTGGCCGAACCATCCGCATGGTGGCTTTGGACCACAGTGGTCGAACCCTCCGCACGAGGACTTCGGGACACAATGGCCTAACACCCCCTATGGTGGCTTCAGACCCCAGTGGCCAAACCCTCCATACAGCGGCCTCGAACCCCAACGGTTGAGCTCCACACAGATCAAGTTTGGACCCCAATGGCTGAACCCAGCTCCGTTATGGATGAACCCTCTAGCGGGAGGCTCCAGCCCGCACTGGCCGAATGTACCTCTGACCTAGCAGGCCCCCTCGCTGATATGGTCTGAGAT
Source organism: Zizania palustris (assembly GCA_019279435.1). Classification (NCBI taxonomy): domain Eukaryota; kingdom Viridiplantae; phylum Streptophyta; class Magnoliopsida; order Poales; family Poaceae; genus Zizania; species Zizania palustris. The sequence goes on along the minus strand of JAAALK010000285.1, from coordinate 21,386,190 downwards.
ACCGTCAACCTGGCCAAACCCCCCTCCGGGTAATGGGTTTAGCTCATAGTGGGCAAAGTCGCTAGAGCCACCGATGCCCCCGCTATACAACTGGACGGGGACCCCATGGGCTCCATACGTATCATAGTCAGAGCACCCTTCGCCACCTAACACTATTCCTTGTTTCTCTTTGGAGTATTATAATTGGCAGGGACAAACATACACATCGGAGGGGGCATCGTCCACAGGCTATCCGTGGTACCTCCGAATCGACTCGCGCAGGACGAAGCCAAGGGAGCTGAATGCGAAGAAGAAAATGACAGGGAGTCCGAAGCTATCACAGTCAGAATAGGGTCTCAGGAAGTGCAAATCCCGAAGGCCCCTTCGCCGAAGCCTAACAGAGGTAAGCCTCCTACTCCGGCCAAAGCCAACACAAGAGGCTGGTCCGATCAGCCAAACGAGGCCGGTCCGATTGGCAGGGTCCGCAGCGAAGGCCCCTCTGATTATGAAACATGTGAGGCTGATCCAGGTATTACCCCTACGGCCAAACATAACAGGAACAAAGCAGTGGCACCTAGTACCAAGCCACAACCATCTTGGGCACCTCTAGGTATGTCCAAATCACAGAAAAGGCGTCTGCAATGCCTACTGGCATAGGAGATGTGCGAGAAGAAAGCCGAGGATTAGCGAGACGCCATCTTTGAAGAAATCCGCCCTCGGCCAACGGTGAGACAGGTATGGAGGATCAAGCCAGTTGAGATAACCAACCCGGCTCCTAGTCCGAGCGACGACGATGACACGCTCGACGATGACTACTCGCCCGTCTCTAAGGGACCCGCACCCCAGGCAATGGACATCAACGTCATCATGCTACCCATTGAGTTTGCCCTACCACAAGATGAGGCCGAGGTCGCTCAGTTGAACCTCGGCCCACGCAATTCTATTTTTAAAACCTGAGGATTCGGCTCGCCATCTAAAGCCTCTCTACGTCAAGGGTCACATTGACGGGAAGCCGATCTCCCAGATTCTTGTTGACGGTGGTGCCACTGTTAACCTAATGCCTTACTCGCTATTGAAGAAACATGGCACGGACAAGGAGGACCTAAAGAAAACCAACTTAATGTTCAACGGCTTCAACGATGAGAGTTCTGAGGCCAAAGGCGTGCACTCCATATAGTTAACAGTGGGAAACAAGATGTTGCCAATGGCTTTCTTCATCGTCGATGTGCAATGTAACTACAGTGTGCTGCTCGGGCGTGACTAGATTCATGCAAACTGCTGCATTCCTTCTACTTTGCACCAATGCGTAATTCAGTGGGATGGCGACAAGGTAGAGGTCATACCCGCAGATACTTCGGCACAGGTAGCATTAGCCGATGTGTTCATTGATGCCATCCACAACAAAGTAGGATGTCTATCAGGTAGAGATCTTTCGGATTACGACTTTGTTAGCGTGTCCGGAGGACATTTCGTACTAGTGTCTATGAAGCCGGCTGGTGTAGCACGACTATTTCTAAATTAGTAGTCATGTCTAGCAAAAGTAATCTAGATTGGCTGAAGTCTCGTGTGGAGCAATATCGGTCTGCTAAAGACGGTATTGCCAAAGCCATTGAAGACTTTAGAGAAATAGAGAAATTAATAAGGTTTTGCGTCAGCCAACCCTTTAGATGAAATTGACATAGGCGATTGTAGCATCCCAAGGCCGACTTTTGTAAACCAACATTTACAGCCTGATGAAAAGGCTGAAGTAATAAAGTTGCTTCGGTCGTACGTCGATTGTTTCACATTGGAGTATAGATAGATGATGGGATTAAGCCGCGAGCTCGTGGAACATTGGCTACCTATCAAACCCAGATTTAGACGTTATAAATAGCATCCTCGTCGCTTTAATTTGGCCATCTATGACCGAGTTAAGAAACAAGTGGAGCGACTACTCAAAGTTTAGTTTATTAGGCCATGCAGGTATGCTGAATGAGTCGCTAACATTGTGCCTATAGAAAATAAGGGGAGCGGCAAAATACAAGTTTGTATTGATTTCAGGGATCTAAATAAGGCTACTCCGAAGGACGAGTATCCAATGCCGATAGTCGACATACTAATCAACGATGCTTCATGTGGGATCAGAATGACGACTAAGGGGGGTGAATAGGTGCCTCGACAAATTCTCGTGAATGAGATGGCCTTTTCAAATCACCCAACGCAACTCTAAGTGAACAAGCAATTTTACCTAGATGTTTGACTGAAAATTTCAAAAGAATAATTCACTTGATTCAATAGTTAGAGTATTGACTATTCTTTCAATTTGACTTTGAAACACCAATCAATTCAGTCAATCTCTGAAAATTGATTCTATACCTTTGCTGAAATCCACTAATTCAAAACAGTTAAGTTTCTATTGATTAAACCTTATTCAAATCAGAGCATCCTACAAACAGGGGATATACAGAACAAAGCAGCACAATTCATATGAGTCAAACAAAATCTGAAATGTTGTACTTGTGTGCTTGCACTGTTTGGCAATATTGTAGGAATAAAAATACAATTCTCAGCTGAAAATAATGTGTAAAAAATACTTGCTGATGAAGTAAAACTACTCTGCAGTTATGACACTAAAACAGAATTAATCTAGCAAGAAGACCTCACATATACATAGATTAAGCTCATTCAAACAGAAAGAATAAATCTCAGGTCAGTAGCTTTTGACAGTAAACCATGAACAGGAAATTTCATAGCAGAAGTTGATAAACTCAAAATATAGTGAATTCCTTCCAACAGATTTTGCAAATGAACTTCAGTAAGGAAACACAACAGATTAGAATCTTGATTTTCACTTAATACAGAAATGTTTACACAGAGACAGCGGTAGTGTCAAATTGAAGTTATAATCAACTCTTCTCAAAATAACTTGCACTATTGCTGAAAAACTGAGACATACAGAGTTTAAATCAGAAACTCCTGCTTGCAATGAAGAATAAATGATTTCAACTTTGCAAATCACTAATCAATTCTTCACAACCTTCAACATCACATCAGAAACATGGATTAAAATAGACATCCTTAAAGAACTCAATTCAAACCAAGTGACTTCTTGTTAAAACAGAATTGTGTCTGAATATTCAGAGCTTGATAAATTTAGTTCAACAGAAAATTCCAGACACAAATGACAATTCAGATCAGTAAGATGAATGTTAAGATTTCAAATATGCTCACAAAACTTATGTTACTTTAGTCATTTCAGTTTCAGACACACTAACTACTGAATGAACTAGATTGACAAACTGCAAAAATGAACAACACTCTTTCAGGCTGAAAACAGAATCTCAAATATTTTAATGCAATCAAATTTTGACAACTGAATCAAACTGATAGGAATACTTGTGTAATTCCTCAAGGATTCAAATAAAATAGCTAACAAGTGCATTAAGACTCATTCCAGATGCAATAAGTACTAGAACAATGAGAATATACTCTGAAATAGTTCAGACAGGCACTGTAGAGCTTCTGAAAATTTCCCACTTCTAATGATACTTGATACTTAGAGTTAGAAAGGATACAAATTAAAATTTAGAGAGCTATTTCAGATTCAAAAATTCATTAACCAATCAATTTTAGAGTAAAGCATCTAGATCTTGAATAAGTGAAATCATCAACAGAGCAAAATTGCTAAAACCTAAACACATCCATTCTGTATTTTCCCATCTTTAGAGGATTGGCAAAAACAACAACAATACACACAAATTCTTTGATGTAAACTTAGAATACTAAAATCAGAGATGAATTTAGGTAAACAAACTCAACCAGGGTTGGTAAACTTCATCTCAGACCAAACATAATGGAAGAACAGAGTATAGTTTTTTAGTTCATCCAATAATCATCCACAAATTTCAATATCTTGCTTCAACTCAGATTGACACAACAAGAAGGAACCAGCACTATTGAAAATCTGGCAGCATGTCAACTTCACACAGCATGAAAGAACACAAATCAATCAAAAAGAAAAATAATAACACCAACAGACAAATCTCTTCTCAACTAAATCAAAGATACCTTGACTAGTACCCACTGCATAGATCAAGATGAAATTTGAATAACAGATCCTACAGAGTTTGCTCAAGTATTTCCTCACCTCATAAACAACCAAATCAGGATAATCACTAACAAAGAACATGTCTTCAGATCTATTCAAGAAAACAATAATCAACTACTTCATCTAGGGAAACCGAGTATAGATGCACAAGAACTCACCTGTTGGTAGCTATTCATCCTTGAATTTAATCCCTGAAGCAACTGGTCAGGTGTTCCAGGAGATTCCAGTAGAAAAATCAGAAGAACTGAGAGCCATCCAGCAGCGCAGAGATCAGTTGAAAAATTACGCACTACAGTACCGATTTTACTGTTGCGGGTAAGGAATTAATCATCCGAACAGAAATCTCTAGTGTATTGTAATTAAAAATCTCATTCAATGTCATAGACAAAACCTAGGGATGAAGACCCTTAAGTAGCACATTCTAGAAGACACTTTTACAAAAAAGACCCTTGAACATTTTCAGAATAAAATATCCTGAAAAATACCCCTAATTGACTCTAGAAAAAATACAACTTGACTCAACCTTTTAATACATTTTCAGAACTTGAAAATTCTAAAACATACTAAAAGTTTACACTATCAAAACTAAATACTCAAATAAAAACTAAACTCCTAATTATTGGATATAAAAAACATTTAGAGATTCGACGGTTTTCAGCAAAAATCGACAAAGCCTCCCCGATCTTCGACGATTGTCGTCAGTCCGCGAACTCGACTGCCAGCAAGACTCTCCCGCTCTCGATCCCTCGAGTCGCCTTGTTATTTGAACTAGCTTCCCTTCACTAACGCAACTGACTCTTCGTCTTGATCAACCTTCATCCCACGTCCTGCTTGATCTCCATGCGTACATCTGAGTCCACTCACAACTTCAACTGACACCCTCGACCATCTGGCATTAGACTCCCCGTCTAACCCTGATCCCTTGCCATCAACAATTGACGAGTAACTCAACCCTGCACACACGAGACAAACACAGACACACACACATATCCAAACATCCACACAGAAACTCATGACAAAACCCCTGTCAATCACTCATCATAACCTTGAACCATAGTGACGATCATCCTAGGTTCCTCAATCTCCCCCTTGATGAGTGCATTGACAACTCAAGATCAAAAGAAGTTTAAAACACAAGTTCAGCACACAAGTGACCATGAAAGCTCTAAAAAGAGCAAAATAAAGAAACATGTCACTTGAAAAGGATGGATGATAGATCAAAAATTACCTCAAAAGCTCAATGAGCAACAAAATCAACAAAAAATCATGAACTCTCCCCCTTTGGCAATGCAGACATCAAGATAGCTCCATGAGTTTTGAGAGTAAAGTGTACATGCAATGCTTCCAGATATGATTAGATCCAATTACAGTACATACAATCCTTGTGCCTAACAAACTTCCTAACCAACTGTATGACAAGCTTGAATGTATACAATCTAAATATTAGTATGAGCAAGCATTTTGATGGTTTAGCAAATAAAGCATCACTATTTAGACTAGCATACTAGACATGTCAAGGTAAGAGATAAAATTCTAGTCAAAAGCAAACTCGAAAAGCACATCCCACTACAAGGAGCTGCAGCAAACTTCATATGCGAGGAAATTAAACTTTTTATTCTTTTTCTTTTTTTAAGTGCCAGGGGTTATTTGCAAGTGAACCTTATGGTAACGAACCAAGCCAAACCTAGGATAAACCATCGGAAGCTTAAGGCATTGATCATGGTATACACTTCAATGTCCCAGTTCAAACTAAAGTGCAATGGTAAGCAGTCTAGAACAAAGTAGTGCGACTACGCAAACCCACTGGATCTTTTCAATTTTATCACAACATTAATATTTTTGTTTCATTTTCGTCATTGTCATTTTTCATTTTTCATTTTTTTCATTTTTTTCATTTTTTTTAAATTTTTGAACATAACAAGATCAAGTTGCGTATGAGCATCGAAGTGAAAAGGACAAAGCTATCAAGTAAGTAATGAATAGGAAAAGCACCCTAGCCTATTCATGCTAGTTTCCAGACTTAGAGTGACCATTTTCAAATTTTCACAAATAAAATTCATGCTCAAGACATATAGATAGATGAATTCATTCTAAGCATAATTAACAGGAGTATAAGACAGATATGTAAAGTGCACACTAAAGCATGTACATGTGAAAGCAATTAATCATATTGCAGAAGCATATGCAAAAGTACACAACTCCTCCTCACATGATGCCATAAGGATGACAAATGCCAAGCTCTCCCCTTAAAAAGGCAAATCGAGAAGCATCGATAGTCTTGGTGAAAATATCTGCAAGCTGATTCTGGGTATCGACAAAGCGCAAATCAATATCTCCTTTTTCATTGTGATCTCTTAAAAGTGATAATGCACGTCGATGTGTTTGGTCCTAGAATGATGTACTAGGTTGTTTGCTAAGATAATTGCTCTTGTGTTGTCACAAAACAGTGGAACTTTTGTAAAATCCAAACCCAAAACAGCTTGACGATATGAAGCCCTGGAGAAGACTGATAACGAACGCACAGACACACAACAAAGTGTATATCTGTCCTCATAGCCGTCAAGTAAAGAAGGGAGCTGATCATGCTGTGATACTCCTTCTGGTCTACTTCTTCTCCGTCTTCATCTGGATCAAGTGCACCAGAAGTACCCATTGGGGTAGCAAGTGGTTTTGCATCTGACATGTCAAAGCGTTTTAGCAGATCTTTAGTGTATTTCGTCTGATGGACAAATGTTCCTTGTTTGATTTGCTTGATTTGTAAACCAAGGAAGAAAGTCAGCTCCCCCTCATTGACATCTCGAATTCCCTACTCATGGATTCAACAAACTCGGTGAGGAGCCATGCTGAATAGCGTGGGCCTCATGGCTCCAGATGTGATGAGTCATTGTCAACGATAGTCAAAGAGGACTGAAAAGAGAGAGATGATCTGCTGCGTCTGGGCCGCGTGTGACTCAGGTACACGGGCAGCGAGCGACTGTCGGGCAGAGGAGGCCATGAAGTCGGGCTGGCCCAATCCGGGTACATGGGCTAGGAGCAGCAGAGGATCCACTGGACTGTTGACCGGGATTGACTCAGGTACACGGGCGGCGAGTGATTGCCGGGCTGAGGGAGCCGCGGAATCAGGCCGGCCCAATCCGGGTACCCAGTGCGAAGACGGTGGACGCTTTGTCAGTTTCGGCGCAAAACTGACGACCGTTGATTTCGGATCTGACCGTCCTGAGGCGAAGCCGTAGCTGCTACGAAAGCTCCGCATCAGGACAAGTTACCTTTATTTAGGTTTTTACTATTTTGCCTTTAGGCCCACAGTCTGTCAGTCGAGTCTGTAAAAATATCCTAAGGGCAGTTCGGTCTTTTCCATTTTATTTAGCGTCTGTAAAAAACCCTAGGGGTATTTCTGCATTTTTCCATTTAATGGGCTGCCTATAAATAGGCCCCAATATCCTAGGGTTAGGGTTACCCTTTTTTGAGAAACCACTTTAGTAATTCCAGAAATCGGGTCAATTTTGTTCCCTGTGTTGTGTTCTTCCGCCGCCGGTGTTCATCTCAGATTTCTTTATCGTCGTTGCCACTGTTTTCTTCAAGCACTCGCCAGGAGATCACATCTTCAGGTTTTAATCTCTGTATCACAACCATCAAGATTCGCAGTATATTTACTTAATCGTGTTCTCGGTTTGCGGGTCTCGACTGGCTTCCTTCCGAGTCTGCTACAGAGAGAGTTCATTTTGTTTTTGTGGACATCATTGCATTCTTGCTGAGATACAGATTTCATTCTCATAGTTATTTTATTCCTGCGATATTTATTTCTCTGGTTTTAGTAGCATGGTTCGTTGTGTTACAGGCTAGATTCAGGCTAGTGATAGCCTTTCTGGCGCAGTTGCATTGCTGTGGCTGTTATCATTGAAATTTCCTTTGCTAGCTTCTAGGCCTGTCATCTAGAACTGCAGGATTGTGTTTTTTAATCTACATGGACAGACACAGGCATGTGCGATTTTTTTGTTTTCTCTGAATGTTTTTTTTTGTTCCGCAAATGTGCATTGTTGTTCTTGTGAACAGACCCTGTGTTCACGTTTTGGTTTAACAAATATTTTCTCCAACACTGCTTTCGGCATGTCAGGCCATCATCCCATATTCTTCAGCCTACATGTCCTATTTCACGCATAGGTAGCAGAAAAGAACTCAGTATTTTTGGAAAAATTGCTAGCATGCGTGTGGGACCCACTGGCAAGAACAGCAGTCACAGGGATCCTCTGTAGCAAACCACCGACCGGCGTGTGAACACAGCAGAAGGCGGAGAAACAACGGACCAAGTCCGGTTTTTCTCAAGTCCGGTTTTTAAGAGGAGTTACTATTTTGGTTTCTTGAGGAGCCGGTTTTTTTTTCTTAAAAATCACTGTTCAATTTTTTTTTCTCCCTGGGATTTACAACGTAAGTACTACTGCTCCTGTTTGGCTGCACACGGAAGTCCAAGGAAGAACATTGAAGTTGAACACGGCGCGCACAGGCTACACACGTTCACATCGCACAGGCTTCGTCAAGTCCCAAACAGGAGACAAAACTTGAACAGTAAGATTCCTCGTTTTACGCGCACACATGATAAATCTCTGTGATGATCTATTTTAGTGAAGCTTGAGTAATCCATGTCTTAAATGATTTATTAGTCTGCCTATTAGCACTGTGTTGGTGTCTTTTCAATTAGGACACCGGTCGTTTTTAGGCTAGATTATTTTTAGCATTTGTGATCTGTTTACTTGTATGTGCTAAGTTTGTTGAGGTGCGTTGGGTGTCGGGAGAAGGCCATTGATTCGAAAGAATTTTTTAGGCGCCCATTCACCCCCCCTCTGGTCGCTACTTTCGGTCCTACAAGTGGTATCAGAGCCTGGTTAGGGTTTTTCCATACCTTAACCGGTTCTAAACCCCAGTAGTGATCATGACGTCTCCTGGCAAGGTCTCGTCCTTGGAAGCTTATGGCTATAATTATTGGAAGACTCGCATGCGAGCCTATCTCATGAGCCAAAGCTCGGACATCTGGGACATTTGCGTTCACGCTACGTTTGTCATATTGCCAGTTGCTGAGCGTGATTCTCCTGGTATCATCGCCCAGCATGTGAACAATAGCAAAGCGGTGAACATCTTGTTTTCTGGTTTGGGTCCCACTGAGTTTGAGCGTGTGAGCCATCTCTCCACTGCGAGAGAGATCTGGGCTACCCTCCAGGCACACCATGAGGGGACAGCTCAGGTCAAGGCTCGGCTCTATCAGACCTACCGGCGTGAGTACGAGAACTTCACACAAAAGCCGGGTGAATCTGTTGAAGCGTTGTTTGGTCGTTTTCAGTCGATCATAAACAAGCTTCGGGACAACAAGGCTGAGGGTGTTCAGTTAGTCTCAGATCACGAACAGGCGCTCAAGGTTCTTCATACCTTGGATCCAAAGATCTGGGAGATCAAGGTATCCTCTATCATTGAGAGCACTTCTTATGATACCTTGACCATTTCTGATTTGTTTAGCAAGCTGAAGGCCACCGAGGTTGATACCCAGTTGAGATCAAATCTCACTGGCTCTGGATCAAAGTCTCTGGCCCTTGCTACACCTTTTGTTGATCCCTCTTCTGTGAGTTGTGTTGGGTTCTCTTTGATGTCTATCACTGAGGATCAGCTTGAGTCGTTGGGAGATGATGATTTGTGTCTTTTTAACAACCGGGTGCGTCGTGTCTATGATAAGAGGATGTTCAAAAGACACGGCACAAAGACCAGATGCTTTGAGTGTGGTGATCCAGGACACTTCATCGCCGACTGCCCCAAGCGCAATGGCCACAAGAAGGGCACCAGTGGTGGCTTCCACGACTCCGGCAAGCACGACAGTTCCTCCTTCAACAAGGGCAAGCCAAAGACCAGATTCTTCAGAAAGACCCTGAAGGACTACCGGCGAGAGAACAAGAAGCGCGACAAGTCTTTCTTCGCTGAGATGGAGAAGAGCTACTCCAAGCGGTCCACGTCTTCTTCCTCTTCATCGAGCTCGAGCGATGAGGAGATCATCATCAGGAAGGGGAAGGACAAGGATGATCCAGCAGGCCTTTGCTTCATGGCCTTCGGGGACAGACCGAAGAGCCGCTCACATCAGCGCTGAAGATCCCGCAAGAGCTTCTGCTCAATGGCTCTTGGGGATAAGAAAGAGAAGAGCTCCTCCGATGACTCCGACGACGACGACAACGAAAAGGTATCATCCTATGAACGCGAAATCGTTGATTTACTTGAAAGCAATCGTCAGGAGTTAAAGTATCGGGAAAAACTGCTTAGAGGGGCTAAGAAGAGGATAGATGAGTTAGAGAGTGAGCTTGCCGTGGCCAACGGCAGAATTGAGAGTCTATCTTCTTCCCCTTGCTTGGGTGATAGCGGTGAGTGCCCAAAGTGTGAGGTGCTTCTGTGTGACCTGTCGACTCTGAAGTCCAGGTACACAGAAAGGGTTGATGAGAGGGACGCTTTGGCCACTGAGCTTGAAAGCGCTCAGCTGGAGCTGAAAGATGCTCAAGCCACCGTCGTCCTACCCTGTGCTGATTGCCCATCACATCTTGCTAGTTTAGCTGAGCTGAAAGCTAAGGGCGATGAGTGTCTGGGTGATTTGGAGAGAATGAGAGCTGAGCTAGCGCATACTAGGCTAGAGCTTGAGACATTGTCAGTTCCACCCACTGTCTGTGAGAACTGTCTGTCTCTTAGAATGGAGTTGATTAAGCTGAAAGCCGAGAAGTCTGTCCAGGTAGATAGTGAGTGTGAGACCTGCTTGTCTCAGGTGGAGGTACTAGCTTCCTTGAGAGAGGAGCTAGCTGATTCTCAGAATGAGAACTTTTACCTCCGTTCTATCCTGAGTTGGATCAGTGCCAGAGAGCCTCAGCTCGGCATGATGATCCAGCAGTTCAAGAGGCAGGATGGGTTTGGGGTAGGTTACACCTATACCAAGGCTGACTTTGAGAGTGCCATTAGCCGGGCAGTGGAGTGGAGTAAAATGACTCCTGAGCAGAGATATCCCAAGACCCATTCCACTGAGTCTTCCCAGGCTTGTCAGCCCAAGGATGGAGTGATCCATGAACCACCCAAAGCTCCACCCAAGAAACCCATCTGGGTTCCAAAGCCCAAACTTCTCCACACTTCTCTAGACTCTCTTCCTGGACCCTCTAAACCCAAGAAGCCGACACCAAACACCACTAAGCCCAAGAACCCCAAGCCTCAACCACATCCCAAGAAGCCCACCTATCATTGTGAGTACTGTCAGAGAGACGGGCATCTTGCGGAGTTTTGCTTCAGGAGGAAGCGGGTTGAGAGAGCAGAGCGTGCTCTTGGTGGTCAGGAGCAGTTCTACCAGCAGGGTGGTAGACTGCGTGTTCCTCGACGCGGGGAGAGGCTGGAGGCCAGGCCGCGTCGTGTAGGTGATGGTAGAGGAGATGGCTTTCTTGCCCGTGCTCCAGATGGTGGTGCTCGTTCCGGTAGAGCTCCAAGCCGTTTTGGCTACGGACCTGGACCTCGTAGCCGAGGTTTTAGGCAGAACCGAGGACCGCGCTTTGAGCCGCGTTTTGGTCCAAACTTTTCTGATGATTTCTGCTTTCCGTCTTTTGAGCAGATGGCTCGACACTGGTTTAGCTCGTTTGCTAAACCCGGTGCCGGACCATTTGCTCCCACTTACAAGCCACTGATTGTGCAGGATCAGGGACTGGAGGACGTTTGGATCATGGACTCAGGATGCTCTCGCCACATGACGGGACATCGCAGATGGTTCTCCAGTCTCACTCCCCCGAGCTCCAAAGAGTACATCACCTTCGGGAACAGTGGTCAAGGGAAAGTAAGTGGCATTGGCTCAATTCGCATTTCAGACCATTTTTCATTGAAGAACGTTGCTTTGGTTGGAAACTTGAACTTCAATTTGATTTCTGTTTCGCAACTTCTTGAGGATGGTTTGGAGGTGCGTTTTAAGAAGGGCAATTCTTCTGTGTTATATTCTAGAGGGTCTTTGATTTGCCAGATATTACCTTTCGGTAAAGTTTTTCGAATTGACTTCTCTAGTTCTTTTGGCCCTTCTCGCTGTTTGATTGCTGGATCTTCTTCTGAGCTCTGGAAGTGGCATAGGAGGTTAGGCCATTTGAGTTTTGACCTGCTAGTCAGGTTGAGCTCTATGGACCTCATCCGAGGATTGCCCAAGCTTAAGATGGAGAAGGATCTAGTTTGCCATCCCTGTCGTCACGGGAAAATGGTTGCCGCTTCTCACTCACCTGTGACTCAGGTGATGACTTCGTATCCGGGCGAGCTGTTACACATGGACACTGTCGGTCCAGCTCGGGTACGCTCAGTCGGTGGGAAGTGGTACGCACTTGTGATTGTTGACTGACTTTTCTCGATTCTCGTGGGTTTTCTTTTTGGAGTCTAAGGATGAAACTTTTCAATTTGTTCATGACCTGATTTTGAAGCTGAAGAATGAGAACAATGGTCAGATGCGAGCAATTCGCTCCGACAACGGCTCTGAGTTCAAGAACTCTCAGTTCGTCAGCTTCTGTAGTGATCAGGGTCTTGACCATCAGTTTTCTGCTCCTTACACTCCCCCACAGAATGGCGTTGTGGAACGAAAGAACCGCACGCTAGTCGAGATGGCCAGGACGATGCTCGATGAGCATAGGACTCCTAGGCACTTTTGGGCTGAAGCCATGAACACGGCTTGCTATCTGGCCAACCGCATTTTTCTTAGAGCTTACCTAGGTAAGACCTCATATGAGCTGCGGTTTGGCAGACAGACCAAGGTGAGCCACTTGCGAGCGTTTGGCTGCAAGTGCTTTGTGCTCAAGAAGGGAGGGCATTTGGACAAATTTGAGTCTCGTTGCTGGGACGGAGTCTTTCTTGGTTATGCTTGCATTCTCGAGGCTTCCGTGTTTGGAACCTCGACTCCCAGCAGCTTGTCGAGACTTGTGAGGTTTCTTTTGATGAGTCCTTGCCTTCTTTAACTCCTTCTTTTGAGCTTTCTGGTGATGGTGAGCTCGGAGAGTCCATCTTCGAGGAAGATGAGGATACTCCAGCTGCTGATGAGGGTGGGCCTTCTGCACCTCCTGTAGAGCCCACACCTTCTGAGACTTCGACTGAGGACGAGGGCGGACCTCTGATCACTTCTTCCACTTCGATCGAGCCCCCTCAGTCGAGTCCAGAGGTGCCAGCTGCTGACTCCTGGTGAGGTGACTTCAGATCACCAGGGATCCCGAGCAGTTCAGCGTGATCACCCCTCAGAGCTCATCATCGGTGATGTGTCTTCAAGAACTTTGCGTTCGTCTGTTGACTCTCTTGCTGTGTTTGCTGAATCTGCTTTTGTTGCATCTTTGAGCCCAGAGACATTTCTCATGCTCTTTCTGACTCAAACTGGATTAATGCCATGCAAGAAGAGCTTGAGAATTTTGTCCGCAATCGGGTTTGGACACTAGTAGAGCTGCCACCAGGATGCAACCCCATAGGCACCAAGTGGGTGTTCAAAACAAGCAAGGTGAAGATGGGGTTGTGGTGCGCAACAAAGCTCGACTAGTTGCCCAGGGTTTTGCCAGAAGGAAGGTATTGATTTTGAAGAAACCTTCGCTCCTGTTGCCCGTCTTGAGTCCATTCGCATTCTCTTAGCTTTTGCCGCTTCGAAGGGTTTTAAGCTTTTTCAAATGGACGTCAAGAGTGCTTTTCTGAACGGGTACATAGAGGAGGAGGTTTATGTTAGGCAGCCCCCGGTTTTGAGAACCCCAAGTTTCCTCGACATGTTTTTAAGTTGCAGAAAGCTTTATACGGGTTGAAGCAAGCCCCCAGGGCTTGGTATGACCGGTTGAAAGCAGTTTTTGTTGGGGAAGGGCTTTGTGATGGGTTCTGTGGATAAGACTCTCTTCTTGCTCAGAGATGCTTCATATTTTTTAGTCGCTCAGATATACGTGGACGATATTATCTTTGGCGGTACTACTAACGATGTTGTGTCCAAGTTTTCTGAGCAGATGCACAGCGAGTTTGAGATGAGCCTCATGGGTGAGCTCAAGTACTTTCTAGGGCTCCATATCAAGCAGACCAAGGACGACACCTTCATCCACCAAGGTAAGTACACTCGTGACATGCTGAAGAAATTTGACTTTGGTGGTGAGTTGAAGCCGCAGATGACCCCGATGGGCACATCTGGGGGTCTGGACAAGGATGAGAGCGGCGTCAAGGTCAACGAGAGAGAATTTCGAGGGATGATCGGGTCGCTGCTGTACTTAACGGTGACGAGGCCAGACATACAGTTTGCCGTGGGACTGTGCGCGCGCTTCCAGTCTTCACCACGCGCGTCTCATCGACAGGCTGTCAAGCGCATTTTCAGGTATCTCACTTATGCGCCGGATCTCAGTCTTTACTATTCAGCATCATCATCTCTTGATTTATCTGGCTTTTCGGACGCTGACTTTGGTGGGTGCCGGTTGGATCGCAAGTCGACTTCCGGTACTTGCCAGTTTCTTGGTTCTTCTCTTGTCTCTTGGTCTTCTCGAAAGCAATCTGGAGTTGCTCTTTCGACCACTGAGGCTGAGTATGTAGCTGCTGCTAGCTGCTGCTCACAGCTGGTTTGGATGATTTCCACTCTGCGAGATTTTGGGTTGTTCTTTCCTACCAGAGTTCCTTTGTTTTGCGACAGCACCAGTGCAATTAGTGTAGGGAAAAACCCATGTCTCCATTCAAAAACCAAACACATTGATGTGCGCTTTCACTTTTTGCGGGATCAATATGAGAAAGGTGTCATTGACCTTGTTCATGTTGATACCCATCATCAGTTGGCTGACTATTTTCACCAAACCCCTAGATCAGTCTACCTTTGAGCGTTTACGAGGGGATTTGGGTGTTGTGTATCCTTTCTAGGATATTTTGCGTCAGTTTTCTTTCTTCTTTACTCTTTTCTTGAGTCTTTTGGTGTGTGTTCATATCATACATATTCACATATCACACTTTTGAGCCTGCTTCTGTTATATGATTAAACTGCTTTACTTATTCTAGCCGGTACATGCTTTTGATTACTTGTCAATGACCATGCGTTGGTTCAGTTCACTTGATATGTCTGATATCTGTCATATGCATGGCTTTTTATGCTTTAAACATGAAAAATGATCACCATTGCTTCCGGTAACTAGCATGTGTAGGCTGAGTACTTTTGCTATCTGTTACATGCCTTGTAGCTAGTTCATCACATAGATGCAGATATGCAACTTGGACATCTTTATGCTTTAACATGGAAAATGTGCTATAAAAATGATAAAAATCAAATGAGTGAAAATTCCATGCCTTTTTTATGCTTGAGTTGAAAAGATCCAAGTGGGTTTGCCTTGTCGCATTGCATTGTTCTGGACTGCTTACCATAGCACTTTGGTATGAACTAGGACAGTGTAGTGTATGCCAAGACCAATGTCTTAAGCTTCTGATGGTCCAGTTCTGGCCTAGGCTTGACTTGGTCGGTTAGCATAAGGTTTGACATGCAAATAACCCTTGGCAAAAATGAAAATGAAAAGGACAATGAAAAAGCCTGAAAATTAAAAGACAACAAGTTTGTTGAAGCACTTTGTTTTGGACGATGCTTATCTTGGTAGATATCAGTTAGCTTCTGCATCTCATGTCTTACCTTGCTTGTTAACTGGAGAATGTGGTGATGCCTTTTGTTTGCAAAAACTAGAAAAAATGCGTGCTCATGACTTTCTTTAGATATCATCTGTTGCACTGATCATGCCATGTGTCTTAGACAGTATGTCTTTTGCTATACTTGTTAGATGTCGTAATTGCAGTCAATCATATCTGAGAAGCATGCTTTCTGCACTCCACCTTGCACCCCAGTTGCATTCATTGCATATTTTGAGGGGGAGTTGCATTTCAGGGGGAGTCAGTGTCTTTTTCGAGTGCTTGATGAGTTCACTTGTCAACAAGGGGGAGAAGTTTTGGTATAAGAGTTTAAGGGGGAGTTTTGGCTTTCTCTGGGATTTGTTTCAGGGGGAGTTTTAGTCCCGTTTGTCCTTACTCTTTTGATATCCTTGTTGATGTTTCTAAGACTGCACTCGTTTTGAGCTTTTACCTTTGGTTAACCATAATGACCGTATCTTGCTTCTGTTCGGTTTTTGGTCATTAGAGTTAAACTTTTACTTTATTTTCTTCTTCTTTGTTTTCTTGTGTTTTTTTTGTTTTCGTGTTTCCACAGTTGCTTGCAGGTACTGGAAAGCTGAAGAAGAGAAGTGTTGACAATGCACTCATCAAGGGGGAGATTGAGGAGCCATGCTGAATAGCGTGGGCCTCATGGCTCCAGATGTGATGAGTCATTGTCAACGGTAGTCAAAGAGGACTGAAAAGAGAGAGAAGACCTGCTGCGTCTGGGCCGCGTGTGACTCAGGTACACGGGCAGCGAGCGACTGTCGGGCAGAGGGGCCGCGAAGTCGGGCTGGCCCAATCCGGGTACATGGGCTAGGAGCAGCAGAGGATCCACTGGACTGTTGACCGGGATTGACTCAGGTACACGGGCGGCGAGTGATTGCCGGGCTGAGGGAGCCGCGGAATCAGGCCGGCCCAATCGGGTACCCGGTGCGAAGACGGTGGACGCTTTGTCAGTTTCGGTGCAAAACTGGCGACCATTGATTTCGGATCTGACCGTCCTGAGGCGAAGCCGTAGCTGCTACGAAAGCTCCGCATCAGGACAAGTTACCTTTATTTAGGTTTTTACTATTTTGCCGTTAGGCCCACAGTCTGTCAGTCGAGTCTGTAAAAATATCCTAAGGGCAGTTTGGTCTTTTCCATTTATTTCAGTGTTTGTAAAAAACCCTAGGGGTATTTCTGTATTTTTCCATTTAATGGGCTGCCTATAAATAGGCCCCAATATCCTAGGGTTAGGGTTACCCTTTTTGAGAAACCACTTTAGTAATTCCAGAAATCGGGTCAATTTTGTTCCCTGTGTTGTGTTCTTCCGCCGCCGGTGTTCATCTCAGATTTCTTTATCGTCGTTGCCACTGTTTTCTTCAAGCACTCGCCAGGAGATCACATCTTCAGGTTTTAATCTCTGTATCACAACCATCAAGATTCGCAGTATATTTACTTAATCGTGTTCTCGGTTTGCGGGTCTCGACTGGCTTTCCTTCCGAGTCTGCTACAGAGAGAGTTCATTTTGTTTTTGTGGACATCATTGCATTCTTGCTGAGATACAGATTTCATTCTCATAGTTATTTTATTCCTGCGATATTTATTTCTCTGGTTTTAGTAGCATGGTTCGTTGTGTTACAGGCTAGATTCAGGCTAGTGATAGCCTTTCTGGCGCAGTTGCATTGCTGTGGCTGTTATCATTGAAATTTCCTTTGCTAGCTTCTAGGCCTGTCATCTAGAACTGCATGATTGTGTTTTTTAATCTACATGGACAGACACAGGCATGTGCGATTTTTTTGTTTTCTCTGAATGTTTTTTTTTGTTCCGCAAATGTGCATTGTTGTTCTTGTGAACAGACCCTGTGTTCACGTTTTGGTTTAACAAATATTTTCTCCAACACTGCTTTCGGCATGTCAGGCCATCATCCCATATTCTTCAGCCTACATGTCCTATTTAACGCATAGGTAGCAGAAAAGAACTCAGTATTTTTGGAAAAATTGCTAGCATGCGTGTGGGACCCACTGGCAAGAACAGCAGTCACAGGGATCCTCTGTAGCAAACCACCGACCGGCGTGTGAACACAGCAGAAGGCGGAGAAACAACGGACCAAGTCCGGTTTTTCTCAAGTCCGGTTTTTAAGAGGAGTTACTGTTTTGGTTTTCTTGAGGAGCCGGTTTTTTCTTGAAAAAGCACTGTTCAATTTTTTCTCCCTGGGATTTACAACGTAAGTACTACTGCTCCTGTTTGGCTGCACACGGAAGTCCGAGGAAGAACATTGAAGTTGAACACGGCACGCACAGGCTACACACGTTCACATCGCACAGGCTTCGTCAAGTCCCAAACAGGAGACAAAACTTGAACAGTAAGATTCCTCGTTTTACGCGCACACATGATAAATCTCTGTGATGATCTATTTTAGTGAAGCTTGAGTAATCCATGTCTTAAATGATTTATTAGTCTGCCTATTAGCACTGTGTTGGTGTCTTTTCAATTAGGACACCGGTCATTTTAGGCTAGATTATTTTTAGCATTTGTGATCTGTTTACTTGTATGTGCTAAGTTTGTTGAGGTGCGTTGGGTGTCAGGAGAAGGCCATTGATTCGAAAGAATTTTTTAGGCGCCCATTCACCCCCCTCTGGTCGCTACTTTCGGTCCTACACTCGGTGACAAGAGTATGAGATGAACCACCAAATATTATGTCATCAACATAAATCTGAACGAGTAAGAAATCTTTGCCATGCATGAGAGTGAACAAGGTCTTGTCAACTGAGCCCATTTTGTACCCGTGCTCAATCAAGAAGGTCTAAGGCGGTCGTACCAAGCCCATGGAGCTTGCATGAGCCCATACAGAGCTTTGTGAAGTTTAAAAACTCTTTGGGGGTACTTGGGATTTTCAAAGCCAGGAGGTTGCTTAACATACATGTCCTCTCCTATGAAACCATTTAGGAAAGCACTTTTTACATCCATTTGAAAGAGTTTAAAGCCACAAGAAGATGCAAAAGCAAGCAAGATCCTAATGGCCTCAAGTCGAGCTGTTGGTGCAAAAGTTTCTCCAAAATCAACCCCCTCGACTTGAGTATACCCTTGAGCCACAAGCCTAGCCTTGTTTCTTACTATAGCCCCATCCTCCCCTTGTTTGTTTTTCAAAATCCATTTTGTTCCAATGATATTAATGTTAGGGGGTGGATCAATGAGAATCCAAACATGATTTCTATCAAAATTTTCAAGTTCCTCACGCATGGCATTAATCCAACTCGCATCAGACAAAGCATGACTAACATCCAATGGTTCAAAATTTGCAACAAAAGCAGAATCAACGAAATGAGCATGAGATCAGGTTACTCGTTCATTTAGCTAGTCGATGATCTGTTCAGGAGGATGCATTCTTTGAATACAAAGTGGTGCTTCTCTTTGTGATAGAATCTCCCCCTCAACTCTTGCCGAAGTTTGCTCCAAACTTCCAGAAGTAGAATCTTCAAGTCCTCTTGTCGAAGTAGACGAAGTTTCTAGAGATGCCATAGAGGGAGGTAGTGGTACAACATCAAGATCTTCACCATCTTATGGTTCTTCTTCCTCAAATATTGTTTCACTCATATTGTGCTCACTTGCAAGTTCAAAATTAGTACTAACACAAGGAGACGTCTCATCAAAAGACACATCACAAGATTCAAC
The DNA here is from genome assembly GCA_019279435.1 of Zizania palustris. Lineage (NCBI taxonomy): Eukaryota > Viridiplantae > Streptophyta > Magnoliopsida > Poales > Poaceae > Zizania > Zizania palustris. The sequence continues at coordinate 21,366,824 of JAAALK010000285.1, read as the reverse complement.
TATAGTGTTAGATTCAAGATTGGAAACACGATAAGAGTGACCATGCAAAGAGTAGCCCAAAAAGATCCCATCAGATGCGCGTGATTCAAATTTGTCCAAATTACCTCGCTTTAGGATGAAGAATCGGCATCCAAACACTCTGAAGTGAGCGACCTTGGGCTTCCTCCCAAAATGAAGTTCATAGGAAGTCACATTCAACAAAGAGCACAAAAAGATCCTGTTGGAGATGTAGCATGCTGTACTCATGGCTTTAGCCCAAAATTTTATAGGAGTCCTATGCTCGTTAAGTATCATCCTAGCCATTTCCACAAGTGTGCGGTTTTTCCTCTCAACCACACCATTTTGTTGAGTGACTCTAGGTGCTGAAAACTGATGTTCAATTCCATGTTCAAGGCAAAATTCTGCAAAACAATTATTCTTGAACTCAGTGTCGTTGTCGCTTTGAATAGATTTCATTGCACCGGGGAGTTCATTGAATATACTCAATGCTAAGCTCCGAAAGTGTATGAACACTTCATCCTTGCTCACAAGAAAGAAAACCCAAGAGTAACAAGAGTAGTTGTCAACAACAATAAGAACGTATCACTTTCCGCCTAATAAGCTAACCCGGGATGGACCAACAATATCTATGTGAAGAAGCTCATCGGGTCACTCAATCATTACAATTTTTATGAGGGAATGCGAGGCGACAACTATTTTTCCAAGACGACATGGAGCACAAATCAGGTTCTTCTCAAATTTGAGCTTGGGAAATCCTCGGATGAGTTCTAGGGCACTCAATCTCACAGGAAGATCAAAACTCATGTGCCCTAGTCTCCTATGCCACATCCAAAGCTCACAAGAAGGTTCATCTTAAAGGCAATGAGAAGATCGAAATAACTCAGAGAAATCAGCTCCAAAAACTCTCCCTACTCTCAAGATTTTGCAAATGAAAGCACTAGAAGAATCAAGCACATGAGAGGCATCACAACCAAAAGGAACCTCAAAGCCCTCATCAAGTACTTGAGAGACAGAAAGTAAATTATACCCTAAGTCCTCAACCAAAGCAACATTAGTGAGAGAGAAATTTTCATTAATTTTGATCATACCTTGGCCTTTCACTCTACTTTTGCAATTGTTTCTAAACGTGATGTTTTCTCGTTGCTTGGCTGAGGTGAAGCTAGAGAACCATGATGACTTTCCGGTCATGTGTCGCGAACAGCCGGAATCAATGATCCACTTGTCTTCCAGCCTTCCATGCCTCTCCTAAGTAGAGACAAAATATCTCGAGTACTCAGTGCTGGGTTTCGAAATAAAGTGCCTAGGTATCTAGCACTGAACTACTCGAGAGTTAGGTAAAGCAAGAGACTGTGTAGGATGAGAGTCATACTAATCACGAGGTCTTCTTGCAAAGTATTGAGGTCTCCTAAAATGTTTTGGACCAAATTCGTACGTGGTCTATCATCATATGAAGCATGATATAAACCATGATGGGCATAGCCACTCATAAAACTATGTGGAACCTCATAATCAGAATAAGTATGATAACCATAATCATGCAAATTAAGTGAATAATGATCATGAAAGTTTAAAGCATGAGCACGACGTTCATCTTTCATACGTCGATAGCAAAAACAAATCAAGTGACCTAACCCAAGAGCTAACCCTGCCCTATGAGCACACGTTTTTGTTTTATTCAAAAGCAAATCCATTTTACCCTCCCCTTCAATGCATTTGTCTACCATGGAAAGAAGGTAATCATTCTCGCACTTGAGTTTTTCTACTTGCTCTCTAGCGAAGTTGAGTTGGTCCTTCAGGATGATGCAGGTGGAACATGATGGCTACACATCCTTAGAACACTCAGTACTCTACAATCTAACCTTAAGCTCATCAACATGCTTATTTCTCAAATTAATGCTTTCAACAAGTAAAGAATAATTCAAGCATTCATTGATGACACAAGGACTAGAATCCACCTCCAAAAGTTGCTTCTGAACATTTTCATGTTTTTCAAGGTTTTGTGCATGAATCAGACGCAACTGAGCAAGTTCATCCATAACAACAAGACATGACTCACATTCAGCAATTTCAGACATAGACTTCAACAAAGCAAGTTCAGTAGAAAGAGATTTAATTTTGAGTTTTAGTTCCTTTCGTTCTTTAGCAGCAAGTTTGAGCAGTCTATCTTGTGAAAGAATTGCATCAAGTAATTCATCGTTTTGAACAAGTAACTGGTCATGTGATAGACTAACCTCAGATGAGTCAATCTCATCGCTGTTGTGCTTGTTATTGGCCATGAAGCAGAGGCCATTGAAGTCCTTCATCTTTTCCTCCTTTTCTTCACTCTTGCATGGTTCTTCTTCATCAGAACTTGCCTCTTCACTTAAGGTGTTGTCGATGTCGCTAAGTGCAGCCACGAATGCTCTAACCACTCTTTTTGCCACTTTTCATTTCTTGCCTTTGAAGAAGGGTTTTTTTGTCTCTTTTCTAGTGTTTGTGTTCATGTTCATTCTTTGCTTTCAGTTTTGGGCAATTTTCATTAATATTGTTGATAGCAAAAAATGGCATTAACAGTTAAGATTGTCAAAATATCAATTTTGGTAATATGATCCGAAAATACACATGTCCTAGGTTAGGGCCGAAGCCCTAAAAGGCCGAAGGCCCACAAAATTATGGGCTTCGGAAGCTTCCGGCAAGTCCTGCAGCCTTTGGCCCAAAGGCCTTCGGAGGCCCTCTCTGCCGAAGCTTCGGCCCAAGGAGCAGGCTTCGGTGGGCCCGGCCGAAGGCCCACTTCGGGCAGAGTTAGAGACTGAGTCCAATTTTGACTGTCTTTTCACGCGTGATTAAGTCAAATCTTATCAAACTAGGCTCAGAGATTAGAAGTCTAGCCCTTATAAATATAGGGGTGATGTCGGCTCAGAACACCCCAACACAAATCAACCACAAAGCCCTAGCTTTGAACCGTACTTTACTTTACCTTTACTTTTCTGTATTCTTCGTGGGTTTGCCTAGAAGCCCTCTGACGGCCACTTCGAAATAGTGGTAATCCTTGTTACTTTGCTTGTGAAGTATCCGTTAATCTACGTAATAGATTGCTATCGCCTTCTTACTTTGCATATGAAGTATCCACTAATCCATGTAATAGATTGGTACCTTCGCCCCTAGTACAACACTTGGCAGAATTCGGTCCTCAGGCTGAATTACTACTTCAAAACTACTTTGTTGCAGGTTTCCACATTCGGAGCTGAGAGATCGGTTTCGGAGGTTGCCAGAACACCCTTCAGTGGGATCGCTACTTTGACCGCCAGTGCCAGGTCATCATGCTATTGTTGGTTTGGATAAGTCCCGCACGCTAGCAAGCTTCGCAACGGGCTTCGTCATGGCAGGCTTCGCCACGACCGTACCCCGCTCCAGACGAAGTCGTGCTCACACGTTGCGTTTAAGTCATTATTCTGTATCTTACCGTATCGGAGGTTCACACCGAACCACGCTGTTCGGAGGTGATTGTCACGTCCAGATCGGTTCGGAGTCCATCTTCGGCCGGATCAGTTCGAACGCCGAAGACACCCTTCGGTGGAACACTTCGCACCAGACGCCGAAGGTACACTTCGGCGACACCCTTCGCACCATACTTCGAATCAGTCATGCTCCGTTCAGTTTCTGACTTGTTCTGTTTAAATACATCTCTTTCGGCTAATTGGATTATTTCTGTGTGATCTGATTAGCTAGCGACTCCACCCCCTTACCATGGATAAGGGTAGTCATAACGTGACGTCGGTGTTGTGTTATGCTTGGGCTTGTCCCTAAGTATCCGCACACTTTTGGATCATCGAACTGACCCAAGTGTGGGGGCACATTTCTGTGTCAACACACTTTTTGGTGACTATGCTAGGGACAGCTACGCCAACATGACGGGTACATCTAGATTGGCCACTGGTACATATACGATGACTACTACGTCTACACCGCCGATGGACACCATGGGAGGCGTGGATATCGACAACTGCAACATCATGACGCCTACTCTTGAAGATATTCCCGCAAAAGACTGAGCAGAGATCGAGGCAAATATGAAGGCGCTCCAAGACATGATGCTTGGGAGCTACGTCAAGACACGTGTGGCCTTATCAAGCGCGACATCGTCATCCCCGACCTTGCTCGGATCCATGTAACACCAGTATCTTCTCATTTATCTTCTTTAGAGATTGAGCAAAAGATAGCCGCATCGGTAGATCAAGCCGATAACGCTTCGCTAGCTAACTGTTTAGATTCAGCAGTTAGCTCCCAAGTAGAGGCGATTCTTAGAAGGTTCGGCTTTACTAAGGCCGTACCATCAGCCCCTATTGCTAGTATACCTCCGATAAATCATGTTGACAGCACAACTGACGGTAGTACTGGCAAGACCATTACGTCTCCGGTCTCAACATCTGTGGCAGAGACCAGTCATTATGGTCATGTCAAAGCTAGCACCACGTACCACGCACCGCCGCCACCTATGCCGGTGCTAGCTTTGCCCACGCTGCCCGCACCACATGCACAGGCGCCTAGGCTAGAGCACATCATACAGCTAGCGCACGAGGAGGGAACCCATGGCCGACATGCTGACATTCCACCACGTATCACGCCCCCGCATGAGAGGCATGCGCAGGTAGCGGGCCAAAATGACATTGAAGAGTGAATCCGCGCACTGTTTAGAGAATGCGCTGGCTTCGTGCCTAGGGGTCGGGCTAGGGTTTACCGGAAGCCATATCCCGATCATTTTGATACAATACCCTACCCTCATGGCTATTGAGTTTCTGAATTCTCCAAGTTCGATGGCGAGGGTAACAAAACCACACTAGAGCATGTTAGCCAATTTTTAGCACAGTGTGGAGAAGCTAATGGGTCAGACGCTCTAAAACTTAGACTATTGTCTCTCTCGCTATCCGGCACCGCTTTCACTTGGTTTTTGGCACTCCCGCCAAACTCCGTTCAAATGTGGGATGAATTAGAACAATAATTCTATGACTACTTTTACACAAGTGAGACAGAACTTAGGCTTTCACACTTGACATCGGTTAGGCAGAAATCTAATGAGAGCGTCTCTGAGTATGTCAAGCCTTTTCGGGATACTAGAAACCGATGTTTTAGCCTTAATATTTCAGAGAGAGATTTGGCGGATCTAGCTTTTAGCGGGTTGCATTCCGAAATTAAGGAGAGACTAGACAACCAGCACGTTTTAGAAGTTAGCCAAGTCTTGCAGTAGGCTCTGGTCCAGGAAGGCCGAGATAAGGATAAAAAGTTTATTAAAACGTTTAACAAGCCTAGAGCTGAAATACACGTCATGGAACACTCCGATGAGGAGGAATCAAAAGAAGAGGATTCGGCCGACATGTACGGAGCCAAATGGGTTTGGAACGCCAAGATTAAACCTATCACTTGCTTCGAGTTATGGCCGTCTCCCACCAAGAATCAGCCTAGTGAGGTCAAATACTCATTCGATATAACTAAGTGTGATAAGATATTTGATTTTCTCTTGAAGAACCAGCTTCTCAGATTGCCCAAAGGTCAAGTCATTCCATTTGCCGACGAGTTGAAGAAACATCCATACTGTAAGTGGCATGATTCGCATTCGCATAATACTAATGATTGTAATGTTTTTTGGCGGCAGGTTCAATCGGCCATAGAAGAAGGACGTTTAAAAATAGACCACAATCCAAAGATGAAGCTAGACAAAGATCCATTCCCCGTCAACACCATCGACCTCGACGGGAAGAAGATGTTGATTCAGCCAGAACAGTCTGAGTCAATTAAAGAGAAGGCAATAGTTGTTGGAGAACCACGCGCATGCACACTCATACCTAAAAACCCTGAAGTGGGAGTGTGGAAGCAAAATGTTAGCACATCTCCTTCGGCTAGGGCTCGCAAGAAGCCAAAGGTGACATATAAGATGTTGTTAAACAAGCACCAAAGAAAAGCCAAGGAAATAGGCCCCTAGGCCAAAAAACTAAGCCAGCCGAAGGGCCCAAGGAATTTGGAGGGTGGCTTCAGACCACAATAGTCGAGCCTTCCGCATGGTGGTTTTGGACCGCCGTGGCCAAGCCCTCCGCACGATAACTTCAGGCCATAGTGGCCTAACACTCCCTATGGCGGCTTCGGACCTAAATGGCCGACCCCCAACACAGTGGCTTCGGACCCCAGTGGCCAAGCCTCGCACAAAGCGAGTTCGGCCCTCAATGGTCGAACCATGCACCACTCTGGACGAGCCCTTCGATAAGAGGCTTCAGCCCACACTGGCCGAATGTACCTCCGGCCTGGCAGGACCCCTCGTTGATATAGTTCGAGACACCATCTACTTTGCCGAACCCCCTTCTGGTAACGGGTTTGGCTCACCGTGGGCGAAGCCACTAGAGCCACCGATGCCTTCGCCATACAACTAGGCAGGAATTCCGTGGGCTCCGTACGTATCACAACCGGAGTACCCTCCACAACATAACATTATTCCATGTTTTTCCTTCGGAGTATTATGACTGGCAGGAACAGGCGGATGCGGTGAAGAGGGGCATCGTTCACAAGTTGTTCGTGGTGCCTTCGAACCAACTCGTGCAAAACGAAGTTGAGGGAGATGAACGCGAAGAGGCAAAGGACAGGGAGTACAAAGCTATCAAAGTCAGAATAGGGTCTTAGGAGGTCCCAATCCTGAAGGCCCCTTCACCGAAGCCTGGCAAAGGTATGTCACCTACTCCGGCCGAAGCCCGCATCGGAGCCTAGTCCGATCGGCCGAACGAAGCCGGTCTGATTGTCGGGGTCCGCAGCGAAGGCCCCTCCAAATATAGAATGTGCGAGGCTGAGCTGAACAACACCACTTCGACCAAAATTAGTAGGAACTATACAATGGCACCAAGCCATAGCCATCCTGGGCGCCTCCAGGGATGTCCAAATCATAGAAGAGGCATCTACAATGCCTACGAGCACAGGAGATACGTGAGAAAAGCCAAGGATGAGCGAGATGCCATTTTTGAAGAAATGCGCCTTTGGCCGATGACGAGACAGTTATGGAGGATTAAGTCGGTTGAGATAACCAACTCGGCTCCTAGTCTGAGCAACGACGACATGCTCGACGATGACTACTCACCCATCTCTGAGGGGTCCGCATCTGAGGAAATGGACATCAACGTCATCACACTGCCCGCCGAGGTTGTCCTACCGTAGGACAAGGCCAAGGTCGCTTAGTTGAACCTCTCCCCCCGCAATGCTATCTTTGAGAAACCTGAGGACTCGGCTCGCCATCTGAAGCCTCTTTACGTCAGGGGTCACATTGACGGAAAGCCGATTTCCCAAATGCTTGTTGACAGTAGCGCCACTGTTAACCTAATGCCTTACTCGCTATTGAAGAAACTTGGCAGTGACAAGGATGACCTAAAGAAGACCAACTTGATGCTCAACGGTTTCAACGGCGAGAGTTCTAAGGCCAAAGGTGTGCTCTCTATGGAGTTGACAGTAGGAAAACAAGACATTGCCAATAGCATTCTTCGTCGTCGATGTGCAAGGTAACTACAGCGTGCTGCTTGGGCGCGACTGAATTCACGCAAATTGCTGCATTGGTGATTTTATATTAGTAGTATGTAAAGACGGCTGGTGTAGCACGACTGTTTTTATATTAGTAGTCATGTCTAGCAAAGGTAATCTAGATTGGCTAAAGTCTCATGTAGAGCAGTATCGGTGTGCTAAAGATGATATTGCTGAAGCCATCGAGGACTTTAGCGAAGTAGAGAAATTAGTACAAGGTTTTGTGTCGGCCGATCCCTTAGAAGAAGTTGACATAGGCAATGGTAGCATCTCGAGGCCGACTTTTGTAAACCAACATTTACAGCCTGATGAAAAGGCCGAAGTAATAAAGTTGATTCGGTCGTTCGTCGATTGTTTCGCATGTGAGTATAGCAAGATGCCGAGATTAAGCCGCGAGCTCATGGAGCATCGGCTACCCATTAAATCTGGATTTAGGCCTTATAAAAAGCCTCCTCAATGCTTTAATTCAGCCATCTATGACTGGGTTAAAGAAGAAGTGGAGCGACTGCTCAAAGCTGAATTTATTAGGCCATGCAGGTACGCTGAATGGGTCACTAACATTGTGCCTACAGAGAAGAAAGGGAGCTGCAAAATATGAGTTTGTATTCATTTCAGGGATTTGAACAAGGCCACTCCATAGGACGATATCCAATGCAAATAGACGACATGCTAATCAACGATGCTTCAGGACATAAGGTACTAAGTTTTCTTGATGGCAATGCTGGTTATAATCAGATCTTTATGGACGAAGAGGACGTATACAAGACAACCTTTTGATGCCCTAGTTTCGTTGGTTTATTCGAGTGGGTCGTTATGACTTTTGGTTTAAAGAACGCTGGCACTACATATCAACGTGCTATGAACTTGATATTTCATGACTTGCTAGGGGTTATGTTAGAAGTTTACATTGATGATGTTTTAGCCAAATCGGATGCTATGGAGAACCATCTAGCCGATTTAAAAGTTGCCTTTGATAGAATGCGATAGTATGGATTAAAAATGAACCCGCTCAAATGTGCTTTTGGCGTGTCGGCGGGCAAGTTATTAGGCTTCATGATTCATGAAAGAGGCATAGAGATTGATCCTAAGAGGCTTGAGAAAATTAGAAACTCTGTAGTGCCAACATGGAAGAAAGATGTGCAGAAGTTGCTAGGCAAGATGAATTATTTGCGTCGCTTTATATCTAACTTGTCTGGCAAGATTGATGCCTTTGTCCCCATACTTCGGCTAAAGAATGAAGCCAAGTTCACTTGGGGGGCAAGTCAATAATGCGCCTTTGAAAAGATCAAAGAGTGTTTATCATCACCACCCGTGGTGAGAGCACCCAAAGCCGGGATTCCGTTTTGGCTGTACATCACTGCCGAAGATAGTGTGATCGGGTCCGTGCTAACCCAGGAGGTAGGAGGAAAAAAGTACATCATCACATTCTTGAGCCGCCGCCTGTTGGACACCGAAACTAGGTACGCGTTTGTGAAACGTCTATGTTTATCGCTTTACTACGCATGTACCAAATTGATGTGTTGTCGTTTGCCAAACTGATGTTATAAAACACATGCTACAAAAGCTGATTCAAAGTGGAAGAGTTGGAAAGTGGGCTTACGCTTTGATTGAGTATGATTTGGCCTATGAACCTCTAAGAGCTATGAAAGGCCAAATTGTCGCTAACATTATAGTTGATCATCACATAGATGTCAGTTGGAGTGACAACGTTGCTCTAATTGAGGTAGTACCATGGAGACCTTATTTTGATGGTTTAGCTTGCAAAAGTGGCCAAGGTATTGGAGTAGTTCTCATATCACCTAGTGGAATGCATTTTGAAACCTCGGTGTTGGGGGAAAATATCTCATCTTCGGGGTTATTGCCAAAGCAGCATGAAGACAGCCAACCAGTTCGAAGATTGTCCGAAGGCCATCTTCGAAGGTGCTTGGAACCTGGTTCGAAGCCCGAAGGCAGGCATTGATTCGAAGTATGTCTTCGAACCAAAGCCCTTCAGGATCTTTTCTGCCAGCTAAGATGGAAGACTTATCTTCTATCCTATTAGATTAGTCTTTTACCATTTTAGCCCTATTAAGGAAACCAAATAGTTTCCTTAATGTCGGTTGTAATAGAGGGGTAAATAGGTCTTTTCCTTAATGTTTGGGCCTATAAATACCCCCCATTTCACCCTGTAATAGGGACCGATTACAAGTGAATCAATACACACTTTCGAACTATTCTAAGTTATTATCCTTTCGGAGACTTAGAACAGTTTGCTTCGCAAACACTTCGTTTGCTAGTTTCTTTTCTACAGAAACCTGTTAGCGTAATCTTTTACGCCAACAGTTGGCGCCGTCCGTGGGGAACTTAGTCCAAAAAACTTCGTTCTCTACCAACCTCTTGCATCATGCCTCCTAAGCGGAGCGCACCTCGCAATCCCACTCGGAGGTCCTCTCGGATCTCCGGAGAGATACCCTTCGACACAGTCGAAGTCGGAGGGTCTTCGACTATCCCTCCACCTCAAACTCCGCAAGGGGCTTCTATCCCTCGAGGATACGAAACCTCTCCACCAACCCCTTCCATACTCCGACCGCCCGGAGCCACTCTGCCACCCTCCATTCCGATTCGAACTGATCATACCAGCTCGCAAGACCCGGAAGGTCCTTCCGGAGGAGATGAAGATAGCCTTGGAGACATGGCCACTCAAATGGCCAATCTTCAAGCCGAGGTAGCAAGGTGGCGACAAGAGGCTGCGAACAGGCTTCGCCCTCAAGCCACCCCAGCTATCCCCGAAGTGCACGAAGACGACGATCTTGATTATCCCGAAGCCCCGGAGAATGCTTCTTACGACAATGAATCTCCGTTGCATCCCGAGCTTCAGAAGGTTCGCTTCGATCCGAAGTTCAAAGCTTCGAAGCTTTGCAAGTATGCCGGAGACGAGGATCCTAGTGAGTTTGCACGTTCTTATGCCCTAGCAATCGAGGCTAGTGGCGGAGACAGAGAAACTATGGCGAAGTGCTTCCCGTTAGCCCTTCAAGGAGTGGCGTTGAGATGGTTCTGGTCTTTAAAACCAGGATCAATCACGTCATGGTTACAGTTGAAGAAGAAGTTCATAAGTAACTTTCAGGGCACCTTCGTGCCCCCCATGTCGACAGGAAGCCTTTTCCAAGTGAAACAGCTCCCCGGAGAAACATTGAGGCAGTACTTCAAGCGCTTCGCTCACACGAAGTCGCAAATTCGGGGGCTGTCCACATCCTCGGTGGTTGATGCGGCTCGGGAAGGCGTCAGTCATAAAGGCCTTCTGGATAAATTGCATCGGAAGAGCATCACCACAGTATCACAGTTGATGTCGTACTTCGAGGAGTACTCGAAGTCGGAAGAAGGTTGGCTTCGGAGGACTACTGCTACTTCGACAGTGTTGACAGAAGTTAAAGCAGAGGTGAAGACTTCGGCTCAGCCGCAAGAACCAGTCTCCGAAGTGCAACATGATAGAAGAAGAGGGCAAAAGCACCCTCGCTCTGAAGTCTTAAACATTGCACCCCCACAGAAGTTTGCACCAAGAGCTCCACAGTCTGCGGGGAACAAGTCCAGCGGTTGGAGGCCACCAGGGAAAACGGCTGGCAAGGGCCAGACCCTTTTTTGCTGTATTCACGGAGAGAATCGAAGCCATGCAACTGACACCTGCAAGGCTATTCTTACCCTTCGGGGAGAATACTTGGAGAGAACTTCGGGTCGAGGTAGTACCGACCGAAGTCCAGCAGCAGCAGTGCGCCCGGAGCCGGTCCAGGCTGTGGCGCGGATAGAAAATTTTGATGCTGCAAGGCATCCTCCGGTGGCCAATGTTATGCCACCTCCGAAGCAAGAAGAAGGGCAAGATAGAGGGAAGAGAGTAGTTCTCCCTATCTCCGGAGGAGGTACCCTCGGAAGCATGTCCAAGAGACAGCGAAGAGAGTACGTTCGAGAAGTAGGCCACATTGGGACTTCGTCATCTGCAGCTGCAATGCCGGAGTGGTCTCATGTTCCAATATCTTTCTCTGCGGAGGATGCAGCTGGTATCAAGTTCCCGCATGCAGATCCATTGGTTATTACTGCTGATATTGCAGGAACAGAAGTCCGAAGGGTGCTAATTGACGGAGGTAGCTCGGCAGATATCATATTTGTGCAAGCCTTCGATCAGTTATGCATTTCCCGGAAGCATCTCCTCCCAGCGGCTCGTCCTCTGCAAGGCTTCGCAGGACCTCCGCTAGATGCACTTGGCCAGATAGGCCTGGAAGTGACCTTCGGAGAAGGTTTACTAGCCCGAACTGAAGAAGTTATCTTTGATGTGGTGGATGCCCCGTATGCTTATAATGTCATCTTTGGGCGAGGCATGCTGAATCAGTTCGGAGCTGTGGCGCATCACAACTACTTGTGCATGAAGATGCCCACACAGTCAGGAGTTCTGACAATCTTCGGAGATCAAGCCATAGCTCGGAGGGCAGAATATGGTCATGGTCCTCCTCTTGATCCGAGGCAAGTAAACAGTGTCCAAGATAATGGAGAAATTTTTTTAGCCTCCTCCGAAGCTTCGAAGAAGTCTTTTCCTAGACCAAGTCCCGAAGGAGAGATTGCAACGAAGGTCATTGTCAAAGATGGTAAAGAATACACCTTTCAATTTGGTAAAGATTTACCTCCTGAAGTTGCAACTTCCTTGGAAAAGGTCGTAGAAGAAAATTTGGATGTCTTCGCTTGGTCTGACGAAGATATCACCGGAGTCGATCGGGATATTATTGAGCACAGCTTGCTTTTAAACCCGAAGTCCCGGCCTGTTCGACAAGGGCTCCGGAAGATGTCCGCAGAGAGAGCTGCTCTAGCTAAGGATGAAGTTGAAAAACTGTTGAAGGCTGGGATTATCAGAGAAGTGGCCCATACAGAATGGTTAGCCAACCTAGTATTCGTCAGGAAGAAGTCCTCCGGAAAGTGGCGCATGTGCATTGATTTCACATCTTTGAATAAAGCGTGCCCACGTGACCCCTACCCCATGCCCCGAATTGATCAACTAGTTGACTCCACTGCAGGTTCGGAGTTACTAAGCTTCCTCGACGCGTATTCCGGCTATCATCAAATATGGTTGAAGCGCGAAGATGAAATCAAGACGAGCTTTGTAACTCCTTCGGGAGTCTTCTGCTATGTAAGAATGCCCTTCGGCCTAAGAAATGCCGGGGCTACTTTTTCAAGATTAGTTGCTAAGGCTCTAGGTCATCAACTAGGTCGCAATGTGGAGGCCTATATGGATGATATTGTAATAAAGAGTGCTTTAAAGCACCAACATAGCCTAGACTTAGCAGAAACATTCAATAGCCTTCGGGCATGTGGGATCCGCCTTAACCCCGAAAAATGTATATTCGGAGCTAAGGCTGGAAAGTTGTTAGGGTACTTAGTTTCAAGCAGGGGAATTGAAGCTAGCCCTACTCAAATAACTGCGCTGCAGAAGATGGCTCCTCCGGAGAATGTAAAGCAAGTGCAAAAGCTGACCGGACGTCTGGCCGCACTTAGCAGGTTTTTATCAAGGTCTGCGGAGAGGAGCTTGCCAATCTTTAAAGCTTTGAAAGGGTCCGAAGATTTTGCATGGACACCGGAGTGTCAGAAAAGCTTCGAAGATATTAAAGATTATCTCAGCAATCTTGCTACACTTACGGTGCCTATTGCGGACGAAACCCTACTTTTATATCTTGCAGCCACAGGCTCAGCTGTCAGCGCAGTCCTTGTCAGAGAAGCCGATATCAATGGGAAGTTGGTCCAAAATCCTGTCTATTTTGTATCCGAAGCATTGTCAGGAGCGAAGACAAGATACTCCGAACTTGAGAAGTTCGTTTATGCTCTGATAATGGCTTCGAGGAAGCTAAGACATTATTTTTTGGCTCACAATGTAATTGTACCAACTTCGTATCCTTTAGGAGATATGCTCCGAAGCAAAGATTCCACTGGAAGAATTGGAAAGTGGGCAGTAGAACTAGCACCCTTCGGCATATCTTTCCTGGCAAGGACAACTATCAAATCTCAAGTCCTAGCAGACTTCGTAGCAGAATGGACTCCACCTGCGAAGTTGACTCCGGAGAAATCAGATGACGGAGTCTGGACTATTTACTCCGATGGGGCTTTCCAAGCATCCGGAGCAGGCATTGGGGCAGTATTAATTTCACCGTCAGGACAAAGAGCAATGTACTCCGCAAGACTCAACTTTAAGTCTACCAATAATATAGCGGAGTACGAAGGAATTTTATTGGGACTCCGGAAAGCACGTGCTCTAGGGGCTACAAGGATAATTATAAAAACAGATTCTCAGATAGTAGCAGGGCACGTAGACAAAAGTTTTCAAGTCCGACATCCACAGCTTGCAAAGTACTTGGAAGAAATTCGCAAGATTGAAGCACATTTCAAAGGTATTTCCATTCGGAGTATACCAAGAGCTGAAAACGTGCAAGCGGACATTTTAGCGAAGGCTGCTGCCGGAGCTGTGGATGTGCCTGACGAAGCTTTCTATGAGGAGCTCAATATACCTTCGGTTGCCACAAGTCGCTTCTGCAGAGATTCTCTGCATTCCTAGTGCAGATTGGAAAGATTCAATCATAGAACTCTTGCAAGGAGGAATGAATTTGCCCGAAGAGCCCCAATTGTCAAGATTAAAGCTCAGAGCAAGAAACTATCAGTTAATCAACGGTATATTATACAAGGCCGGAGTATGTTCCCCTCTACTCCGATGTATATCTCAAGCCGAAGGCCAAGAAATTCTTCGAGAAATTCACGAAGGCCTTTGTGGAAGTCATTTAGCCCCTAGAGCTCTGGCAGGAAAAACACTTCGCCAGGGGCTTTATTGGCCCACAATAACAGCTGATGCGGAGAGCTTGGTCCGCACTTGTCAAGGATGCCAGTGGATGGGTCGACGGAGTCATCGCCCACCAACAGCTCTTCAAGTCATTGCTCCGGTATGGCCTATGGCCAGATGGGGTATGGATCTAATTGGTCCCTTTCCGTTAGCAAAGGGAAATCTGAAGTTCGCAGTGGTAGCTATTGAATATTTTTCTAAGTGGGTGGAAGCAGAGCCCTTAACAGCTATCACTTCGAATAATGTACAGAAATTCTTCTGGAAGAACATTATTTGCCGGTTCGGAGTGCCTAAATATCTCACAGTTGATAATGGAACACAGTTCGACGCAGAACCCTTCAGGAAGTTTTGCGAAGACCTAGGCATTCAACTATGTTTTGCTGCAGTGAGACATCCTCAGTCGAATGGAGCCGTTGAGCGAGCCAATGGAAATATCTTATCAGGGCTAAATCGAAGAATAGTAGGGTTGTCAAAGGGACTGTGGACTGAAGAGCTTCCGAAGATTCTGTGGTCCATTCGGACTACGCAAACAAGGTCCACAGGTTTTACTCCGTTCAGACTATTATTCGGAGATGAAGCTATGACTCCAACGGAGCTCAAAGGGGGCTCATTTCGCAGCACCGAACCAGACATCGAAGAAGAAAGACAAGCTTCGTTAGATTTGTCAGAAGAAACAAGGCTTCGAGCTGTAGCCAATTTATCAAAGTATCATCAGCAGACGAAGACTTGGTATGACCCGAAGGTTAAGCTCAGCGAGTTAAGGCCGGGTCATCTTGTTCTACGAAGCATTATAGCACCAGGGAAGTTAGGTAATAAATGGGAAGGTCCATATCTAATCGTCCGCTCGGGGCGCCCTGGTTCATTTAAATTAGCTAATTTAGAAGGTGAAGAGTTAGCACATACTTGGCATGCGGAGCACCTAAAGCGATACTTCGCATAAGGGCTCCTTGTAATTCGCTTGTAATCACCTCTAAATTAATAAAGCATACACCCTGTGGCTTGCCTTCCCCTTGACACTCCTAGTCTCCCGAGCGGACGCGCTGGGACGGAAGTCGTTCGAGAGGGAAGTGTCATCAAGCAGGGCTGTATTTCCGGACTTCGTACCCTTAAAGTCGAAGCCTCCGGTGTGGTGGCTGAAATCCATCTGGAGCCCAAGCTGATACCTTGTAGGCATCCGTAAAAGAGCCAATACCACATTCTACGGAGTCCAAGCTTCGGCTGGTAGACTTCCGTAAAAAGAGCCGAAGGTGGCCAAAATCTGCGGAGTCCAAGCTGCAGCTTGTCAGACTTCCGTAAAAAGAGCCGAAGGTGGCCAATTCTGCGAAGTCCAAGCTCCGGCTGGTAGACTTCTGCAAAAAAAGAGCCCAAGTGGCCAAATTCTGCGAAGTCCAAGCTCCGGCTGGTAGACTTCTGCAAAAAAAAGAGCCCAAGTGGCCAAATTCTGCGAAGTCCAAGCTCCGGCTGGTAGACTTCTGCAAAAAAAGAGCCCAAGTGGCCAAATTCTGCGAAGTCCAAGCTCCGGCTGGTAGACTTCTGCAAAAAAGAGCCCAAGTTGGCCAAATTCTGCGAAGTCCAAGCTCCGGCTGGTAGACTTCTGCACAAATAGTCGAAGGTGACTATAATTTCTGCGAAATCTAAGCTCCGGCTGGTAGATTTCCGCAAAAAACAGTCGAAGCTGACTAAAGCAAAACAAAGATACCAAGTTACCATTCTTCTGACTATAAAGGTCGAAGACATTTCATAAGATTTCAAAAGATCTTTAAAAATGATAGAGGGGCTCCGAACCCCCAAGAAAAATTGTACTCCGAAGTTTTTTCTTTGCGCATAACCATCTTTGAATACAGTTCGAAGTTGCTTATACCCAAAGAGGGGCTAGTAATATGGAGACAATTTTAAATCGGCATTCATTATCGAAATAAATGTATTTACAGATTACATTATGAAAAATTGGTATCTATACCAAGAAGGAATCGGAGACCTCTTCGGTCCCGAGAGCTAGGGGTGGAGCGACTAGTTCCAACATCGGAAGTTCTAAGAACTTTACGTTTAACTCTCTTCCTCCCCTTCGAAGCTCTAAAATCCTTCTGCTCTTGTTGAAGCTCGGCCCAAGTTCGAAGCCGCTCGGGGCTTCTCTCCCAGCTTCTAAGATCTTCAGATCTTTTATTTTGGGCTTCACCTTCGTCTTCGGACCAATTAGTGTCTTCAGAAGACGAGGTGTTTGCGTCGATCTCTTTATCTTCCTCTTTAATATAAGACAATACGTCTTTGATTACTTCGGGCGCAATAACGCCGGAGTCATCTCGAGGGATAAGGAATCGAGGACGCTTATAACTCTTTAGAAGTTCGAAGGTGTTCCACAGTGAGCGAAGTTCGCTGTTAAGCTCTAACACTTCGATATCTTCGATAAGAGGCAAAGCCTAAAAATATGACAAACAAGATTTTCATTGATAAATGTTTACAAGCACAAAGCTTTACACGGTTAAAAATCCTAAAACATTCCTAAACCTGTGGGTTTGAAGGAGGTTGGCTGCTCGAAGCTTGGCTCCGAACATGCTTCTGGCGTTGGCCTCATCAATCCAAGCCTTGATCGCAGATCGACCTTCGGCTCTCCACGAAGTTTGGAAGGCCCGCCAAGCAGCAGCTACACTTTCGGAAGGTTTGAGAAGTCGATCGTCGTCGAAGGTGATTGGACCTCTTCCTGCGTCCGGAGTTATTGATCGGCCCAAATCCTCGTAATAGCGAAGTAGACCAACAGCAGACACTTGTCCGGAGAGTTCTCCGTATCTAATGCCCGCCGTCTTCATCTGCTTCGCCACCCCTTGGATTCTTTTCAACCGGCGCAAAAGGCTGATGTTATCATCAGAAGGAAGAATTCCAGTAGTACCGAAGTACTCCAGGACTTCTAACAACTGATTCATAACCTCTGCAGCCACCTTCTCAGACTTCAACTTATCTTCGTTCAATGCATCCTTCGTCGAAGTAACTTCGTCCAAAACCCCAGAAAGCCTAGCATTCTCAGTGGTCAAAGTGTTTTTCTGTGTCAACAATTGGCTAGCTTCCTCTTCAAGCCGGACGAGCCTAGACCCTGCAGTAGCATACTCAGCCCGCAGTTTGTCAACCTCTGCTCGAAGCACAATCCTTTCTGCTTCGAGTTCTTTCTTTGCAGCTTCCAAGCTTTGCCTGGCCCTTCGCTCTGTTAATATTATATTATCCATTTGAGTCACTCGACTTTCAGAGATGTTAAAATTCCTTTGAAGAGTGCTATTTTCTTCCCGAAGCCGAGCGATTTCTTCGTCGTTGCATAGACTTGCAGCTCGGGCCAAGACAGTTTGCTGTCAAAATAGAAAATCAAAGTAAATATTCATTTGAAGATAAATTCTATAATAATTTGCAGTTGCTTCGTACCTGATAAGCTGTACGTTCAATAATGGCATTAAGCTCCGTCCTGTCAGCCTTGCGCAGGATGGCCACTAATTCGGTCTCCCCTATCTCACGACTAGCTCGATCCAAAGGTTCGAGCAAAGTCCGAAGACCAGTTGTTTGCCCTAAGAAAGGAGCCAGCAAGGGGAGCATGCTTATTGCCTCTTGGTCATCTTCGTTCAACGAAGGACCGGAGCTTTGGCCTGCGGTCTTCGGAGCCACTGGAGTTTGAGCCTCCCTAGAAGATTGGCTCTCGTCTGTTGAATCAGACGGAGTTGATTCGGAGCTTATAGCAGGCAGGGGCTCTATTTGTCTTTTGCCTCTTCCAGGCCCCTTTTGAGTAACTTTCGGGGCTGGCTCCGAAGTCGTCGAAGGCTCAGGAATTATTTCCTCCTGGCGGACTTCTTCCATAGGAGTGGGTTCTGCAAAGTAATCAAAAGTATTATACATAGTATAAAAATTCAAATAAATACAAAAATTCTTCGAAATCTACCTTCGGCAGTCCTTGGAGGAGTTATTGTCGGACTGTTTGGTGGATCGAAAGCTAATTCTTTATCTGAATCAGCCGTTGAATCATGGACTGCAGGAGCATCGTCCTAGGTAGTCCTCGCTGCTTCTTCGGGAATCGAAGCCATAGTGACTTCGACCCCACTTTCATTCACAGGAACTTCGTCCTGAGCTACATCTTCTTGAACTACCGAAGTCCTTGGTTGATCAACATTTTTCTCCGGACTCCGGTATGTTTGCAGGTACTCCAGCTTGTGCAGTCCTTTGAGTTTCATTTTCTTCCATCAGCTGCACAAGTAACCTTTCCATTTCTTCTTGAGAGTCGGAAACCGAAGCTCTTGAACTCGAAGGTGCAGGATTTGAAGGTGTGAGGTTCTTCGGTTTCCGAGCCACCTTCTTCACCGGAGTTTTTGCTGAACTTGAAGTTCCAGCTTCGGCTTTCCTTTTTGAGGCCCTTTCTCCAAAGGCGCCCAATCCATCAGAGGGGGAGGAGTGAGTTTTAGCATTCCCCATACTCTGTTAAATCTTTCCCAACTCCCAACCAGCTTAATTCGCCACTCTTTTTCGGTCGGAGTTGGAGCACCCAAGATTTTTTCCGAAGCCCTTATAATCTGTTCTGAAGTAACAGGGGCTGAAGACTCTACAAAATAAATAATTCAAGTCAATTTTTCTTCGAAGTAAATATGTTTAATGCATGTTGTTTTCGAAGTTACCTGTAGGACTTGAAGTCAAGTTAATTCTGCGAAGACCACCTTCGGAATCATCTTCGAAGATAATAGGCCAGTCAGCCATCAACGGAGGAATTTGAAGGCCGATGAACTCTTCGGCCAAATCCCGCATACTGAGTCTTCGGCTAACTTTTTCAAGCAAGTTCAGACGGGCTTCGAATTGGCCTTCGTCAGGACGCACCAAAGCTTCTTTTCGGAATTGGATTTCTCTAAGAGGTCCGGCCAGAGGATTGCTTGCCCCGACTTCGGCATAGAACCATTTCAAAATCCAGTCAGTGTACCACCTAGCGTTGATGGCTTTAGCAGGAAAGCGAAGGGCGTACTCATCCCGAAGTCTAAAGTTGATACTGCCAAAAGACGTTACTACTTTTTCACCTACGGGAGCTACGAAGGTTTTTGGCTGGCAGGTTGCTCTATGTAATGCAGCGAAGATTTCCGCCCTTCCTTCACATCCTTCGGCTCTTAAGGCCCATTCAAAATAGCTAATCTAGCTACTGCGTTCGGAGATAATTGAGGGAGAGTTATATGGAACAGTTCGAGTACCTCTGCCAGAAAGTCCACTGCAGGAAGACCCAAACCGGCTTCGAAAAAAGCTTCGAACACTACTACTTCTCCGGGTCTGGGCACTGGAATCACTTCTTTCCCTGGTTTTCGAATCATAACTCCCGCACCAATATTTCCTCCTACTGCCATTGCCAAGGACTCTCTTTTGCAGGTTGAAGCTCCTAATTCGAAGGATTGGTCCAAATATTTGGTCGATGGAGGGCACAGACCTTGGTCATCGGGGATTTGGGGATTTCTCCCCCCTGCCGCCATGGACATTGCCGCCTGCATCGAGGGTGCCGCCGCCAATGTTGCCGCCGCTGCTGCTGCGGCTGCCTGCTGCCGAGCCAAGGTCGAAGGCGGCGCAGATCCTTTGGTCTTCACCATCGCGATTGCCGGATTAACCCGAGAGAATGGAAGCTAGGGCTCAAGAACTTGAAGGCTAGGGTTCAAGAACTCAAAGGGCTCAAAAGGTTTTTGACTGAGAGGAAGCGGTGAAAAGGTAATCGAGTAAGTTCTGGAGTTCTTTATTTATAGCCTAAACTTTCCGTTTGTTACCGTTTGGGCTCTGCCCTTTCGCATTCCCGCCTGTTATTTTCCTCCGAAAATAACGCCTCGTATAACTCCGTTAGAAACAGAAACTAACGGCTATATTTTCTAAGTCCAAAAAGACTTTCGAACTTCCTGAGTCAGTTCTAAGATAGTTCGAAAAGTAATTACCTTATGACTGATTCGAAGTTCATACCTTCATGTATTTCGGAGATAAAACAAAAATCAATAACCCCTATGATTGGTTATCTTTTCTTTCCGTATACTGCTCTCCTAACGTTACAGGTCGAACGGAGAAGCGTATTCGAGGGGCTACTGTTGGGGGAAAATATCTCATCTTCGGGGTTATTGCCAAAGCAGCATGAAGACAGCCAACCAGTTCGAAGATTGTCCGAAGGCCATCTTCGAAGGTGCTTGGAACCTAGTTCGAAGCCCGAAGGCAGGCATTGATTCGAAGTATGTCTTCGAACCAAAGCCCTTCAGGATCTTTTCTGCCAGCTAAGATGGAAGACTTATCTTCTATCCTATTAGATTAGTCTTTTACCATTTTAGCCCTATTAAGGAAACCAAATAGTTTCCTTAATGTCGGTTGTAATAGAGGGGTAAATAGGTCTTTTCCTTAATGTTTGGGCCTATAAATACCCCCCATTTCACCCTGTAATAGGGACCGATTACAAGTGAATCAATACACACTTTCGAACTATTCTAAGTTATTATCCTTTCGGAGACTTAGAACAGTTTGCTTCGCAAACACTTCGTTTGTTAGTTTCTTTTCTACAGAAACCTGTTAGCGTAATCTTTTACGCCAACACTCGGCTCGTTTAGAGTTTCCCTGTACTAACAACCAAGCTGAGTATGAATCTTTATTACAAGGACTTTAATTGTTGGAATCCATGGGTGTTAAGCATGTTCATGCGCATGGCGACTCCTTGTTAGTAGTGCAACAAGTGGCTAAGAGTGCTCAATGTTTTAATGGCTTTGCTCAATAGCTACTTGGATAGATGCCTAGACATAATTGCTACTTTTGATGACTTCAAAATTTCTCACGTGCCAAGAGAGGCCAATTCCATTGCAAATGATTTGCCTCAGCAAGCATCTGGCTACCAAGTCAGGAGAGAAAATTTTCTGTACAGGAAAAGCTGATGCTTGGTCTCATTACCGAAGCCAGTCGCTTCGAACAAGCGCGAGGGTTGCCGGAGCCCCTGGGGCGGACCCCTTCGATTGCCAAAGACTACTGCGTGCCGTAGCCCTAGGACCGGAATGCCCCGTCCGCCGAAGGGTCTGGCGTGCCGAAGCCCATGCGCTGAAGTCTCCTAGACAGTGAGAGTTTCCGGAAACCCGAACCCTCTGACAGGAGGCTTCAACCCAACCTACTTCATGCAGCCAGTCTAGCCAAGCTTCGGCAGAAGCAAAAAGGGCTCGGGGGCACTTCGAAGTCAGTAGTTTAGACGTTATTCTAGGGATCGAGTTAGCAAACCCTCAGAAGCCCATAAGGGCGATTGGAGAATTCCAATCATCCCGTATTTGAGAGACCCTAGTCAAAGGGTTGATCAGAAAGTTCAGCGACAAGCGTTTAAATTTGTGTTACTAGACGATACACTGTATCGCCGAACTGTTGATGGAGTTTTGTTGAAGTTCCTAGACCATGAACGATCCCAGGTGGCTACGGGAGAAGTCCTTGAAGGACTTTGTGGCACTCATCAGTCGGCCCAGAAAATGAGTTGGATGCTCAAAAGAGTGTGTCGGAAGTTTGGAAATATTCAATTAGCTCCTGCTTTATTACTTAATCCTATTGTCAAGCCATGGCCGTTCCGAGGTTGGGGTTTAGAATTCATCGGCCAAATTCACCCCCCTTCTTCAAAGGGGCATCAGTTCATGTTGATGGCGACAAAATATTTCACCAAGTGGACCGAGGCCGTGCCTCTCAAGAACATGACTCACAACGAGGTATTTGACTTTATATTGAAGCATATCATATATAGATTCGGCATTCCTCAAACTCTCACCACAGATCAAGGTAGTTCGTTTGTTTCTAAAGAAGTGAGAGACTTTGCTGAATATTGTGGTATTAAGTTGATAAACTCTTCACCTTACTATGCTCAGGACAATGGTCAGGCCGAGTCTAGTAATAAAACTGTGATTAAGCTCATTAAGAAGAAGATTGAAGAATTCCCTAAGATCGAGGTGGCATGAAGTGCTTTTCGAGGCACTATGGGCTTGTAGAATTGCAAAGCATGGTGCTACCAAAGTTAGTCCATACGAGTTGGTATATGAAAAGGAAGTCGTTCTACCCGTAGAAGTAGATCTTAGCTCTTTAAGAGTTCTAAAGAGAGATGGCTTATCGGTCGATGAATATGAAACTCTTTTAAAAGATAGTCTAGAAGAAGTGATCGATAAGAGGTTGATGGGTTTAGAAGCCATAGAAGTAGACAAGAGGAGAGTAGCTAAAGTCTAAAAAAGAAGGTTAAACCAAATCGTTTCAAGTAGGTGACTTTGTTTGGAAGACAATTTTGCCCTTAGGTACTAAGAGCCCTAAATTTGGTAAATGGTCACCGACTTGGGAAGGTCCTTTCAAAATAGCCGAAATTGTTCTCGGCAATGCTTATATGTTAGAGTCTCTGTAAGGAGAGCTTGAACAGTAGATACTTCAAAGGGTACTTTCCAAGTGTGTAGCAAATAGCTTGAAGGTGTCAAAAAGCCGATACGAAAAGTATCGTCTTTAGCCCGTTATGCTTTTAGTTCACTTAGCTCACTAAAAGGCAGGGGGGCATGTGTTGATAGAAAAAAATGGTATTAACGGTTAAGATTGTCAAAATACCAATTTTGGTAATATGGGCCAAAAATACACATGTGTTGGGTTAGGGCTGAAGCCCTACAAGGCCGAAGGCCCACAAAATTATGGGCTTTGGAAGCTTCCGGCAAGTCCTGCAGCCTTCGGCCCAAAGGCCTTCGGAGGCCCACTCTGCCGAAGCTTCGGCGGGCCTAGCCGAAGGCCCACTTCGGGCAGAGTTAGAGATTGAGTCTGATTTTGACTAAGACTTTTCACGCATAATTAAGTCAAATCTTATCAGATTAGTTTTAGAGATTATAAGTCTAGCGCTTATAAATATAGGGGTGAGGCCGGTTCAGAAAACCCCAACACAAATCAACTACAAAGCCCTAGCTTTGAACCGTACTTTACTTTACCTTTACTTTTCTATATTCTTCGTGGGTTTGCCTGGAAGCCCTCTGACGGCCACTTTAGAATAGTGGTAATCCTTGTTATGTCTCTTGTGAAGTATTAGTTAATATACGTAATAGAATGCTATCGCCTTGTTACTTCGCCTGTGAAGTATCCGCTAATCTGCGTAACAGATACCTTCACCCCTAGTGCAACACTTAGCAGAATTCGGTCCTCAGGCCGAATTAGTACTTCGAAACTACTCTATTGCAGGTTTCCACATTCGGAGCTACTTCGCCAGAGGTGTCCGGAGCTAAGAGATCGGTTTCAGAGGTTGCCAGAACAACCTTCAGCGGGATCACTGCTTCGACCGCCCATGCCAGATCGTTACGCTGTTTTTGGTTGGACAAGTCCCACACGCCAGCAAGCTTCGCAATGGGCAAACCGATGTTATAAAATAAATGTTGCTAAAGACGATTCTAAGTGGAAGAATCGGGAACTGGGTTTACGCTTTATTGAGTATGATTTGGCCTATGAACCTCTAAGAGCTATGGAAGGCCAAATTGTTGCTAATTTATAGTTGATCACCACATAGGCATCAGTTGGAGTGACAATGTTGCTCTAATTGAAGTAGTACTATGGAAACTTTATTTTGATGGTTCATCTTGCAAGAGTGGCCAAGGTATTGGAGTGGTTCTCATATAACCTAGTGGAATGCACTTTGAAACCTCGGCCTGTTTAGAATTCCCCTCTACTAATAACCAAGCTGAATATGAGGCCTTATTACTAGGACTTGAATTGCTAGAATCTATAAGTGCTAAACATGTTCATGCGCATGGTGATTCTCTGTTAGTAGTACAACAAGTAGCTGAGAGTGCTCAATGTCTTAATGGCTTGCTGAATAGTTACATGGATAAATGCTTAGACATAGTTACTACTTTTGATGACTTCAAAATTTCTCACATGTCAAGAGAAGCCAATTCCATTGCAGATGAATTGGATCAGCAAGCATCTGGCTATCAAGTCAGGAGAGGAAAATTTTCTGTACAGGAAAAGCCAATGCTTGGTCTCACCGCCGAAGCCATAAGCTTCAGGCAGGCACGAGGTCTATCGAGCCCTGTGGGTTGGACCCCTTCGGTCATCGGAGGGTGTCATGCGTCGGTGCCCTCTCGCCGGAGTACTGCATCCACCGAAGGGCTTGGCCCACCGGAGCCCCTATGCCAAAACCCGCTAGAAAGCGGAGGCCTTCAGGAACCAAAACCCTCTAGCGGTAGGCTTCGACCTAATCAGCTCCACATGGCCGACCCAGTCAGCCTTCGGCAGAAGTGGGAAAGGCCCGGGGGCACTCCGAAGTCAGTAGTTTAGACTTCACTCTAGGGAAGGAGTCAGCAAACCCTCCAGAAGTCCATAAGAGAGATTGGAGAATTCCAATCATCCAGTATTTGAGAAACCCTAGTCAAAGGGTTGATCAAAAAGTTCGGCAACAAGCGTTTAAATTCATGTTGCTAGATGATGTACTATATCGCTGAACTATTGATGGAGTAATGTTAAGGTGTTTAGACGATGAACAGTCCCAAGTAGCTATGGGATAAGTCCATGAAGGGCTTTGTGGCACTCATTAGTCGGCCCAAAAAATGAGTTGGATGCTCAAAAGAGCAGGTTTCTACTGGCTGAATATGATTGAGGATTGTTTTAGATATTATAGAGGGTGTGAAGCGTGCCAGAAGTTTGGCAATATTCAGCTAGCTCTCGCTTCATTGCTTAACCCTATTGTCAATCCATGGTTGTTTCAAGGTTAGGGTTTAGACTTGATCGGCTAGATGCATCCTCCTTCTTCAAAAGGGCATCGGTTCATGTTGATGGCGATGTATTACTTCACCAAATAGACCAAAGCCATGCATCTCAAGAGTATGACTCACAACGAGGTACTTTATTTTATCTTAAAGCACATTATATATTGTTGTAGCAATTGCGTTAGCTACAGCACAGGTTTTGTGTGTATGGTGTATAAAATGAACCTCGAAGGGTTCTCTTAGAAGGAGGAAAGATTTATACTGGTTCAGACCTCTCCTAAGGGATAATAGCCCTACGTCCAGTTTGTGGTGGATTTGGCATAGTTTGCCTTGGTTGAATCTAATGGATCCGGAGGGTCTCATGGACCTGGAGGAACCCCCTTATTACAAGGGCTTGGCCCTGCTTTTATAGGCACGCAGGCCAAAGGAAAAGACCTAAATGCCCTCTATAAGTCATAGGCTTCATAGGGGCAAGAAGGGAAAAAAGACTTGTCTACTACACAAAGTGCCTTACAGCTTTACAGACGTGTCAGATAAATGTCACTTCTGAACAGCTAAACGACATACCTGGGGCGGAGGGGCCCCTGGTATGGCTCTATACTGTAGCGGAGTGGGTATATTTTCTTGGTTCGGAGTAGTGGCCAGAGCCCTTCAAGCAGAGATTGTGATGAAGGCTTTGAAGGACACTCCGAAGTGGCCTTCGAAGCATGCTCTGAACTGAACTCCGAATGGCTCTCGGAGACTTAGCTTCGAATTGACTGGAGAGGGTCCGGAGACCAGCTCTGGGGAGCTCCGAAAGGAGCTCGGAGGTTAACTCCGAATAGAGCCTAGAGGCAAACTCTGAAGAGAACTTCGCAGATAGCCTGGAGACTTGGCTTCTGGTAGACTTCGGAGCGAGCATGGAGGCTCACTCTGGATGGCTCCGAAAGGAGCTCGGAGGCTTGGGCTAAATACTGCTTGGAAATAACTTTGGCAGGCGGGAATCTGCTTCGACAGTGTTAGGCTCCGGGCCAAAGTCCTACGGAGGCTGACGTCATTTTGCCCCTGTTCAAGGGAAAACTTATTCCCCCAATAGTAGCCCCTCACCAGCAGCCCTTTGGAACAAAGGGGTGTGTGCGCCACTGGGCAAATGACAACAAAAATTGTAACTTCAGAGAAGGCAGGCCTTTGGAGCTTGAACCGAAGGGGGCTTCGACATGCGCAGGAAATAATTGCTGCCTCGACTGACAGAGCGACCTCGGGGAGACCAAATGGCTCCGCAACGGCTACAAAACTGACCATTACAGTGCGCTGGTTCGCTTCAACTTCACTTAAGGCCCACATGTCAGTGACTTCGGCACGGGAACCGTCGGGATTTTTACCACCTATAAAAGGGGTTTACCACACACGGCTTCGGCACACTTCTCATTTGCTTCTTTCTCAACGCCTCACATCCTTCGCTCTCTTCTCTTCATCTTTAGCTTCGTGTGGAGCCAGCTTCACAAGCTTTAGCGCCCTTCGCGCCGAAGCCCCGCAAAATGCTGAAGAAGGTTGCATCGAAGAAGCCTTTGGCCCTGGGATCGAGTTCGAGCTCTGCCTAAGCGCAGGTGGCAGTGGCAGCAGCAGCGAAGCCTGCAGTGAGGCGGTTGGGGACGAGAGACCTTCGATCACCATCGGACAAGTTCGAGTAGACTCTAGAGATGAGGGCTTCGGCTTCAATAGAGGAGCATGCCCACAAAGCCTGCAAGGGGAAGATATCATCGGAGATCTAGCTTCGGGTGCCGGAGAAGTTAGAGGCCATACCGAGGCCTCAGGCTGACAAAGTAGTACTCTTCGAGGCTTTCTTCGAGGCTGGCCTCGGACTACCGGCTGTGGGAATGCTGAGCGAAGTCTTGAAGGCCTACAACCTTGAGCTTCCTCAACTGTCGCCAAATGCTGTGGCGAGGCTAGCTGTCTTCGAGTGGGCCATGAGGGACGAAGGCTGCGAGGGGCACGCTGATGTCTTTGTAGCCCTCCACAACGCAAACTGCCAGCCGAAGCAGAGGGAGGGGTCAGACCGCGTCAAGAGGGCCTTGGCCTTCGGAAGTGCTAACTTTCAACTCCGGAAGGAGTACCAGGACGCCTTCCCAGCAAGGGCCGCCAACAGCAAATGGTACTCGAAGTGGGATCAAGAGTGGTTCTACGCTTCTATTGGCGCGAACTCTCCCCTTCGAAGTACCAACGCGCTCATCTCCTACCGACGTGAAGGCGTGATGAACACAAGCCCCGACATCCTTCGCTCGAGGATTTTGCTCCTGCGTATGGTGGCTTCGAAGTATGAGCATGAGGGACCTCGCGGAGGAGTTTATCATCCTTTGGCTCAGCCCCCTCGCGCTCTCTTGGCCAGAGGGTCTCTTTCAGCCTTCGGGCTCGGAGGGCCTAAGCGAGGTGTCGGCAGAACTCCTTGGTAAGACTTCGAAGTCTTCTCACATTCATACTTCGCAAAATAAACTTATTCTGACTTGGAATCTTGATGAAGCCGCTCGTGAAGTAAGGACTCCGGAGGAGGCCATCGTGGTGGCAGAGCGCATCGTCGGAGCCCCGACGCCTGAGGAGCAGGCTAAACGGCTCGCTCTAGTGGGGACATGGGAACACTGGAACATAGTGTGGTCCTGGCTCGACGTTGAAGGGGTCCAAACTCTGCCAGACTTCTCCAGCCCTGCACCCTCAGTGAGCGGCTCCAAGAGGAAGAGGGTGGACGACGATGAACCCAAAGCCTCGAGGGCTCGCTAGGAGCTCCCAACAACTAAAGCCCCTACTGCAGAGGAGGCAACGACTGCAAGCCTTGGAACCGGAGCGGAACTAGTAGGGGCTCCGGTGGCAGCTACCGAAGTGATGGCGAGGGCCACGATGACAAAACCTTCGGGCGTAGGGGTTGAGTCTCCGCTCTCACAGCGAAGGTACTAGGGAGCACACACCGCTCCTTCTGCCTTCGAAGAGATCTCCGACGAAGGTAAACACTTGAACATACTTCTCTTTTCATACATGGATATTGACTTGTACTTTTTTGTAGATGTCGATGCTTGGGCGAGGTCTGCCGTACCGAAGCCGGCAGAGGCCTCCGGCAGTAGCAGCAGCAACGACAGCAGCAGCTCGGAGTCTGATAGCACTTCATCTGAGGAAGATGGAGGCGACAGCCACGGCAAAGGGAACCTTCGAGACAGGGCCGATTATCACGTCGAAGTGGTGGACTAGAGCCCGGCTCCATAGGAGCCTGCATCGGAGGTGAATGTGGTGGAGATAGTCCAGCCTCTGCAGCCGAGGGGGGCCGTGACGGAGGCGGCCATTCATGATTTTCACGACGGCTTTATTGCTACAGGGTCAGGGGGCTTGGTGGCTCAACTCAGCTGCTCGAGCCATTTCGACCTCTTCACAAACGCAAACGAAGCCCTCATCCATGTGAGTGAAGTTCGAAATGGTCTTCGAGTCATACCTGCTTTTCAATCAACACTTATGATTTTCTTGAATTTTTTAGGCCTTCACACTGAATGCTGCAGCAACAATCTCTGCGGACGAATGGATGGCTCGCTTGGCGGAGGAGAGGGATGCCCTCTGACACGAGATCTCGGTGGAAGCCGAGAAGCAACGGTGAGCCGAAGCATCAGGAGAGACGACGAGGGCCAAGGCGGAGAAGGCGAGGGAGGTCCTGGTCTTAGAGACCAACAAGCTTCGGGCGGAGATTCGAGCTTCGGAGGAGGCTAGAGAAGAGTTGGCGGCGGAGAACTCAGAGCTTCGCAAAGCCAGCCACTGCCTGGAGGACTTTGTTTCTCACAATGTCGACGAAGCCACTTCGAGATTGACCTCAGTCCTTGAGAAAATAGGGACTGAGTGCCGGGTTCCGGACTTCAGCCTTCGGGACCCAATCGGGGATCGTGTCGAGTTCCTAAAGACTGTGGCTTCGCTCTGATGTCCGACCGAGTGGCGGGTCAAGGGGTGCTACAGATGCTTCATGATTCGCGGTGCAACCACCTCGAGGCAGCGACCTTGGTGACTCTAGTGGCTTTTGGAGGCCAGCACTTGGTGACGCCTCCGCCGGGCATCCACAGAGCATGGCGTCACCTTCAAGAGCCTTGGAAGGCCCAAGGCTGCGAAGCAGTCCTCAACCTCCAAAAGGCCCTCCGCCTTCACCGAGCTAGGGCACAAGCCTCGCCAGCTCAGCCTTCAACGTCAACGCCTCCGCCTCCGAAGGTGTAGACCTCCTTAGGCGCCTTGTAACTCTTAGCTGTAGGCTTTGTAAAAACTCATCAATTTATTAATATAAATGCAGGGGTACTTTATACCTGCCCAGGCTCAGCCTTCGAATGTTGATCTCGAAGTACTTGATGACTCTGAAGAGCTTCGACACCTATGGGTGGTGCTCGAGGTAGCTAGGTCCGAAGGCCCCCTCGGTTTAAGCTTCCAAGGGGTCCTAAGGGCGAAGCCATTTCCGAAGTAGCCCAGGAGCTGCTGGCTACCATGAAGACAGAGCCTCTTAAGTGTTCTTCCTCCTTACCAGACTTAAGCTGTTTCGATGTAGACTTATGTGGCGAGGGGGTACAGCCTTCGGGTATGACCTTAACATGCAGTGAAGCTTTAGACTTCTCTTCCTTTGACACGGCACCACCTGCATCGCAGACTTGGACAAACCTACAAGGTGAATGACGAGGTTTGCGGGCTTTGGGGTGTGGATGGACCAGCCGTGGGAGAGCAGGCTCCGACGAGGCTTCGTCCAGCCGAGGGGGCCCTGGTTGGAAGAAGAGCAAGCGAGGGTCGGAGCCTCAAGCTCGCTTTTCTTAGTCTTAGATACATACTACTCATAATTTGTTTTCGAAGTGTATTTGTAACATACTTCTCAATTATCATTCAATGAATGAGATTTGTTGTATTTGCATACTTCATTTGCATGCTTCGCATGGTTTAATTGTTTGGAACATTTTAGCTTGTCACGCTCGTACTGCGCATTACATTCGCACACTTCACATACATACTTCGGTCCCCACATGCACGTGGCAGTTAGGGACTTAGTTGTTGCTGGTGTGGGCAATTAAAGAATGCGAAGGGGTGCGCCTTTTTGGCGGCTTCGGATGCTTATATCGCGTCAAGTGAAGGCCTCTTTTGGTCTTCGAAAGCATTAATTTGGAGCGAAGCAAGGCTTCAGTGTAGCCAAATTAAGCGAAGCACACTTCGGCATGCTTGGATTTGGATAACGTGCGTGAGCAAGGCTCCCAAACACACTTAGATTTTAGGCGAAGCATGACTTCGAGACGCTTGATTTTGAGATTAGATCACATCACACGAAGCAAGGCCTGGATGCACGTTCAAATAGTGAAGCAAGGCTTCTTGAGCTTGATCCTATAGTGAATGAAAAGGATATTTGGTGTGGATTCACCGAACCTGCGATGGGTTGAGCAACCTATGTTTCTGGGTCACCTACGACCCTGGGCCACCTTCGACCCTGGGATGCATCAGGCTGGAGCCTGGAATCCCGGACTTGCCGAGCGGTCGCTCAGAAGTCTCAAAGCCCACTGCTACGGGCCTAGAGGCGCTGTGTAGCCTTTGGAGGAGTGCTCCGGATTTTGTATAGCGAAGCAAGGCTTCAGGTTTTTGATAAAGTGAAGCAAGGCTTCAAGTTTTAAAAGGAAGCAAGGCTTCAATTTTAAAACGCGAAGCAAGGCTTCGACTTTTAATAAGATGGAGAAAAGTTTTGCTTTAAAGGCGAAGCAAGGCTTTGATTTTAAGGTGAAGGAGGGCTTCGATTTTTTATTAAAGTAATTATAAATTTGTACACTGAAGTTGTGCTTTGGACAGTGTACATACCTCGTAAAGTGGGTGAAAAACTTGCCTCATAGCCCTTGGGGCTTTGAAGGCCTTCGGCACATGAAGCGGAGTCCCTTACCAAAGGGTGAACTCCAAAGCGCAAAGGATGGTGGAAGGCAAAGAAGGCCTTCGAACTGCACCCGAAGCCCCTTGCCGAAGGGTGCGCGAAGCAAGAAAACTTTGAAGCTCCCCCTCAAGCGCACTTCGAAATGTAGGCAGTGGCAGAGAACTTAGCTTTTAGGACTAAGGTCCCCATGGACGGTGCCAACTGTTGTAGCAATTGCATTAGCTACAACATAGGTTTTGTGTATGGTGTATAAAATGAACCTCGAAGGGTTCTCTTAGAAGGAGGAAAGATTTATACTAGTTCAAACCTCCCCTAAGGGATAATAGCCCTACGTCCAGTTTGTGGTGGATTTGGCATAGTTTTCCTTAGTTGAATCTAATGGATCCGGAGGATCTCATGGACTTGGAGGAACCCCCTTATTACAAGGGCTTTGCCCTGCTTTTATAGGCACGCAGGCCAAAGGAAAAGACCTAAATGCCCTCTATAAGTCATAGGCTTCATAGGGGCAAGAAGGGAAAAAGACTAGTCTACTATACAAAGTGCTTTACAGCTTTACAGACGTGTCAGATAAACGTCACTTCTAAACAGCTAAACGACATACCTGGGGTGGAGGGGCCCCTGGTATAGCTCTATACTGTAACGGATTGGGGATATTTTCTTTGTTTGGAGTAGTGGTCAGAGCCCTTCAAGAGGAGATTGTGATGAAGTCTTTAAAGGACACTCCGAAGTGGGCTTCGAAGCATGCTCTGAACTGAACTCCGAATGGCTCTCGAAGACTTAGCTTCGAATTGTCTGGAGAGGGACCGGAGACCAGCTCTGGGGAGCTTTGAAAGGATCTCAGAGGTTAACTCCGAAGAGAGCCCAAAGGCTAACTCCAAAGAGAACTTCGCAGATAGCCTGGAGACTTGGCTTCTGGTAGACTTCAGAGGGAGCTTGGAGGCTTCGCTCTAGAGGGCTCCGAAAGGAGCTCGGAGGCTTGGGCTAAATGCTGCTTGGAAATAACTTCGACAGGCGGTAATCTGCATCGACTGTGTCAGGCTCCGGGCTAAAGGCCTACGAAGGCTGACGTCATTTGGCCCCTGTTCAAGGGAAAAATATTTTCCCCCAACATATATAGATTTGGTATTCCTTAAACTCTCACTACAGATCAAGGTAGTTCATTTGTTTCTAAAGAAGTGAGAGATTTTGCCGAATTTTATGGTAATAAGCTAATAAACTCTTAATCATACTATGCTTAGGCCAATGGTCAGGCCGAGTCTAGTAATAAAACTATGATTAAACTCATTAAGAGAAAAATCAAAGAATTCCCTAAGAGGTGGCATGAAGTGCTTTCCGAGGCACTATGGGCTTGTAGAATTGCAAAGCACGGTGCTACCAAAGTTATTCCACATGAGTTAGTATATGGGAAAGAAGTCGTTCTACCTGTAGAAGTGGATCTTGTCTCTTTAAGAGTTTTTAAGCAAGATGGCTTATCGGTCAATGAATATGAGACTCTTCTGAAAGATAGTCTAGAAGAAGTGACCGATAAAAGGCTAAAGGCTTTAGAAGCTATAGAAATAGACAAGAGAAGAGTAGCTAGAGCCTACAATAAAAAGGTTAAACCAAAATCGTTTCAAGTAGGTGACTTGGTTTGGAAGACGATTTTACCCTTAGGCACTAAGAGCCCTAAATTTGGTAAGGGGTCACCTAGTTGGGAAGGCCCTTTCAAAATAGCCGAATTCGCTCCCGGTAATGCATATGTGTTAGAATCTTTGCAAGGAGAGCGGTTTTAAAGAGCTTTGAATGGCAGATACTTGAAAAGGTACTTCCCAAGTGTGTGGCAAACAACTTGAAAATGTCGAAAGGTCGATATGGGAGGTATCGTCCTTAGCCCATTATGCTTTTAGTTCACTTAGTTCACTAAAAGGCAAGGGGCATGTGTTGATAGCAAAAAATGGCATTAATGGTTAAGATTAACAAAATATCAATTTTGGTAATTTGGGCCGAAAATACACATATCCTGGACTAGGCCGAAGCCCTATAGGGCCGAAGGCCCATTGAGCTATGGGCTTCGAAAGATTCTAGTTGTCCTGCTACCTTCAGCTCGAAGGCCTTGAGATGCCCACCTCACCGAAGCTTCGGCCCGAGAAGCAGGCGTCGACGGGCCTGACCGAAGGCCCACTTTGGACTGATTTCTGGAGATAGAGTTTGAGTCCGATTCTGGCTAATTTTATCCCTACACATGATTAGGTTGAATCCTATCAGATTACGCTTAGAGATTACAAGTCTAGCCCCTATAAATATATGGGTGAGGCCGGTTCATTAACCTCTCCAACACAAATCAACACAAAGCCCTAGCTTTGAACCGTACCTTTACTTTTCTGCAATCTTCGTGGGTTTGCCTAGATGCACTCCGATGGCAACTTCGGAATAGTGGTAATCCTTATTACTTCGCTTGTGAAGTATCCGTTAATCTATGTAATAGATTGCTATTGCCTTGTTACTTTGCCTCTGAAGTATCCGCTAATCTGCGTAACAGATTGCTACCTTCGCTCCCTAGTGCAACACTTAGTAGAATTCGGTCCCCAGGCCGAATTGGCACTTGATATATGTTCTATTGTAGGTTTTCACGCCCGAAGCCACTTCGCCGAAGGTGTCCGGAGCCAAGAAATTTGTTCGCAGGCTGCTAGAACACCCCTCGGTGAGAATACTACTTGACTTACCGTGCCGGACTGTCACACTATTGTCGGTTTGACTGAGTCCCACGCGCCAGCACGCTTCGCGATAGGCTTCATCACGACAGGCTTCGCCATGCTCGTACCCCACGTCAGATGAAGTCACACCCGCGCCTGCGTTTGATTTTTTATCGTGTCAAAGACTTCACGCCGAACCCCGCTGTTCGGAGGTGATTGTCGCTTTGAGATCTATTCGGAACGTGACATCGGTGTTGTGTTATGCTTAGGCTTGTCCCTAAGTATCCGCACACTTTTGGATCGTCGAACTGATCCAAGTGCGGGGGCACGTTTTCGTGTTAACAGCTACATCAAGACACGTGCGGCTTCATCAAGTGCGACATCACATCCCCGACCTCGCTCGGATCCAGGTAACTCCAGTATCGCCTCGTTATCTTCCTTAGAGATTGAGCAAAAGATAGCCGCATCAGTAGACCAAACTATTAGTGCTTTGCTAGCCAACCATTTAGATTCGGCGGTTAGCTCTCAAGTAGAGGTGATGCTTAGAAGGTTCGGCTTTATCGAGGACGTACCTCCAGCTCCGATTGCTAGTACACCTCCGATAAATCACATTTACAGCAGAACTTACCATAGTACCGGCAAAGCCATGACATCTCCAGCCTCGATATCCATGGCCGAGACCAGTCACCATGCTTACGGCCAAACTATCACCTCGTACCATGCGCCGCCTCCACCTACACCGGCGCCCAATTTTGCCCACGCTGCCCGCGCCGCATGCACAAGCGCATAGGCCCGAACACGTCATATAGCTAGCGCACGACGAGGAGCCTCGCGGCCGACATAGCGCCACGTGTCATGCCCCCGCATGAGAGACGCGCATAGGCAGCAGGTCAAGATGACATCGAGGAGCGGATCCGTGCGCTGTTTAGAGAGGGCACCGACTTTGTACCTAGGGGTCGAGCTAGGGCTTACCGGAAACCGTACCCCAATCATTTTGATACAATACCTTACCCTCGCGGCTATAGAGTCCATGAATTCACCAAGTTCGATGGTGAGGGTAACAAAACCACACTAGAGCATGTTAGTCAATTTCTAGCACAATGTGGAGAAGCTAGTTGGTCAGACGCTTTAAAACTTAGATTATTTCTCTCTCACTATCCGGCACTGCTTTCACTTGGTTTTCGGCGCTCTCGCTGAACTCTATCCAAACATGGGCTGAATTAAAGAAAAAATTCCACGACTACTTTTACACACAAGCGAAAAAGAACTTAGGCTTTCACACTTGACATCGGTTAGGAAGAAATCTAGCAAGGGCATCTCTGAGCATATCAAGCGTTTTCGAGAAACTAGGAACCGGTGTTTTAGTCTTAATATTTCAGAAAGGGATTTGGCGGATCTAGCTTTTAGTGGGTTACGCTCTGAGATTAATGAAATACTAGACAACCAGCACTTTTTAGAAGTTAGCCAAGTCTTGCAACAGGCTCTGGTCGAGGAAGGCCGAGCCAAGGAAAAAATTTATTAAGACGTTTAACAAGCCTAGGGCTAAAGTCCACGTCATGGAACACTCCGATGAGGAGGAATCGGAGGAAGAAAATTCGGCCGACATGTATGCGGCCGAATGGGTTTGGAATGCTAAGATTAAGCTTGTTACTTGCTCCGAGTTATGGACGTCTCCCACTAAGAATCGGCCTAGCGAAGTTAAGTACTCGTTCGATATAATCAATTGTGATAAAATATTTGATTTCCTCTTGAAGTACCAGCTTCTCAGGTTGCCTAAAGGCCAGGTGATTCCATCTGCCGATGAGCTAAAGAAGCACCCCTACTGTAAGTGGCATGATTCGCATTCACATTATACTAATGACTGCAATGTTTTTCGTCGACAGGTTCAATCTGTCATAGAGGAAGGACGATTGAAGATAGACCCTAGTACAAAGATGAAGCTGGACAAAGACCCTTTTCCCATGAACACCGTCGACCTCGACGAAAAGAGAGTGCTGATTTGGCCAAAGCAGACCGAGTCAACTAAGGGGAAAGTAGTCCTTATTGGAGAATCACGTACACACACACTCGTACCGAAGAAGCCTGAAGTAGGAGTGTGGAAACAGAATGTTAGCACATCGCTTTCGGCTAGGGCTCACAAGAAGCCAAAGGTGACATATCAGATGTTGCTAAACAAACACCAAAAAAGCTAAGGAATAGGCCCCCACACCAAAAGGCTAAGTCAACCGAAGGGATCAAAGTAGTCAGAGGATGGCTTCGGGACCATAGTGGTCGAACCCTCTGCATGGTTGCTTCTGACCACAGTGGTCGAGCCCTCCACATGTGGACTTCGGGCCACAGTGGCCTAACACCCCCTACGGTGGCTTCGTATCCCAGTGGCCGCAGACCCTAGTGGCCGAGCACACAGATCGAGTTCGGACCCCAATGGCTGAACCCAGCTCCACTCTGGATGAACCCTCCGGTGTGAGGCTTTGGCCCGCACTGGCCGAGCGCACCTCCGGCCTGGCAGGACCCCTCACTGATATGGTCAGAAATATCGTCGACCTAGCCAAACCCCCCTCCAAGTAATGGGTTCGGCTCATAGTGGGCGAAGTCGCTAGAGCCACCAATGCCCCCGCCGTACAATTGGGTGGCAACATCGTGGGCTCCTTATGTATCACAATCAGAGCACCCTCCGCAACATAACACTATTCCTTGTTTTCCTTCGGAGTATTATAACTAGCAGGGATAAACAGACGCAGCGGGGTGGGCATCATCCATAGGCTGTACGTAGAACCTCCTAATCGACTCGCATAGGACAAAGCCAAGGGAGATGGATGCGAAGAGGCAATGGACAGGGAGTTTGAAGCTATCACAGTCAAAATAGGGTCTCAGGAAGTCCCAATCCCGAAGGCCCCTTCACCGAAGCCTGACAAAGGTAAGTCCCCTACTCCGGCCAAAGCCAGCGCTGGAGCCTGGTCCGATCGTCCAAGCGAGGCCGGTCTGATTGGCAGGGTCCATTGCAAAGGCCCCTCCGATTGTGAATATGCGAGGCCGAGCTAGGTGGTACCGCTTCGGCCAATAATAGCAGGAACAAGACAGTGGCACCTAGTACCAAACAACAACCATCTTGGGCACCTCCAGGTATGTACAAATCACAGAAAAGGCGTCTGCAATGACTACGGGCATAGGAGATGTGTGACAACAAATCCGAGGATTAGAGAGATGCCATCTTTGAGGAAATATGCCCTCTGCCAACAATGAGGCAGATATGGAGGATAAAGCCAGTTGAGATAACCAACTTGGATCCTAGTCCGAGGGACGACGATGATGACATGCTCGATTATGACTACTCGCCCATCTCCGAGGGACCCGCACCTTAGGCGATGGACATCAACGTCGTCATGCTGCCCGCCGAGTTTGTCCTACCACAAGACGAGGCCGAGGTCACTCAGTTGAACCTCGGCCCACACAATTCTATTTTTTAAAAACCCTAGGATTCAGCTCACCATCTAAGCCTCTCTACATCAGGGATCACATAGATGGGAAGCCGATCTCTAGGATGCTTGTTAACGGTGGCGCGACTATTAACCTAATGCCTTACTCGCTATTGAAGAAACTTGGTAGGGATGAGGAAGAAATGAAGAAAACTAACTTAATGCTCAACGGCTTCAACGGTGAGAGTTCCGAGGCCAAAGGCGTACTCTCCATGGAGTTGACAATAGGCAACAAGACATTGCCGACGGCATTCTTCATCGTCGATGTGCAAGGTAACTACACTGTGCTTCTCGGGCGTGACTGGATTCACGTGAACTGTTGCATTCCTTCTACTTTTCACCAATGCCTAATTCAGTGGGACGGCGATGAGGTAGAGGTCATAACCGCAGATACTTTGGCCCAGGTACCTGTTGGGGGA
The DNA here is from genome assembly GCA_019279435.1 of Zizania palustris. Taxonomy (NCBI): domain Eukaryota; kingdom Viridiplantae; phylum Streptophyta; class Magnoliopsida; order Poales; family Poaceae; genus Zizania; species Zizania palustris. The sequence goes on along the minus strand of JAAALK010000285.1, from coordinate 21,329,308 downwards.
AAATACTTCACTTTCAGGACTTTGAGATTAACAGTTCAAAATGACTTGTCAGCTTTGGAGCCGATGGGCTCTTGCACGAAGGTGAAGGAGTCGTTAAGCCGAAGGGTGCTCCGATTTATGATCCGAAGGAACCCTCCGCAGTATATGAGGCTCCAGAATCAAACGGCAGGGTTGATAAGACGTTTGACTTATCTACTTGCTTTGGGTAGATTTTACCATTTTAACCCTGTTCAGGGTACCGAATAATTTCCACTATGTCGGTTGTAATTGGTGGGTAAATAGGTCTTTCCTTAGAATTTTTTGCCTATAAATACCCCCCTTCTTACCCTGTAATGGGCATCAAATACTCAGCTATTCAATACACATATTTGGACTACTTAAGCTATTATCCAATTCGGAGGCTTGAGATAGTTTTTAAACATAAACTCACTGTTTGTCTGTTCTTGATCTTAGAGAACTTGTTAGCGTAATCTTTTACGCCAACAGTTGGCTCCGTCCGTGGGCAACCTACTTCTAGAAGCTAGTTCTCTACTGCTGACTGCACTTCGAAGAACACTTACGGAGGGAGCCCCAGAGTCCAAAGATTCCGTGCACCCTTCGGTAAGGGGCTTCCTAGTGCGGTCGAAGGCCTTCCCTCGCCTTCCCAGACCAATCGAAGTCCTCGGTCTTCGGACCTCTCCATTACTAGCTATGCCTCCCAAGCAAAGCCAAGCCTCAGGTCCTCTCCGAAGGTCCCCTCGGACCAACGGAGACGGACCCTCAGCTGTTCCAACAATTCCCGAGGGCGCCGCTGGGCGTTGAGTTCCCAGAGGCCCTCGGGCTCCTCCTACGGTGCTCCAAACTATTCCTCCAACTGGGACTTAGGTTTTGAACCCATTCATTCTTCTATCCCTAACTAGCATGACTGTTATCTCAGGGTATCAGCTACTTATCATGCCTTTTGGGATAAGATCGACATTGGCCATTGCATTGGTCTTTTCCTTGCTAGGCCACACCAGAACGATCCGATGTTGGATGCATCTTATTATTTCTAGTCTGATGCCCTAAATGCTTTCATTTTTGGCCACGGGATGATGAGTCCCACTCTGCTTGACGTCTTTTTCTTAACTTGCCTTGACATTGATTCGCCAGCCAATCCCTTCTCTCTTTGTTTCCAACCATCCCACAACCTCGGCATCAACTCGGTTGATAGATGGGGCCGATATATCCTTAGGCACAACAAGAAAACTAGATCGGTAGCCACTCACGAACAAATTGCTTTCCTCAACCTCTGGTTGGAGGAATTTTCTTCTTTGTGTTGGCTCCAGCCCCGACCTTTCGGTTTCAATTTTTAGCCGAACGAATTGCCACCTATGTGCGGGTTCCCCTCAGCCATTACCTCCATGGGGCCACCTACCACTCCCTTCACCTTGTGTCAGTCAACCTATCAGTCGGTAACTTCATCGGACGACCCAAGGGTCCCTAATGGTTCCTCCGGCTTTGGCTCAATGTTTATACTACTGATCTTATTGGAGGAACCCCTCTTACTCACTCATACTTTCCTGCCATTTTTCTAGAATCAGTCGTTCCTACCTATCGCCGATGCTCTTTTTTAGGCAAAGCGGCAGCATTCTTTCCTTCTTTTCTTTTGTCTCCAGCGGCCTTGTTCGTTTTCTTTAAGAGTTATTTCCTTGGATTTCCGACCGAACCATCTAGTTTCCTTTTGGATATCATTCGGTGTACGAATGGCCTCATCGGCTTATTCTGCCCGACGTGTCCTAGGATGCGTAGTCCCTTCGTATCTTTTCAGTAGCAACATTTCCTTGTTTACTTCCTGTTAATTTTACTGATGAGCAGTCTCGGCGGTGCTACTACGAGTTCTATTACCCATTGGTCTTCTATAGGAAGCTAGCCTTCGGTCAGCTCCCGCCCCATCTCTTTTTCGTTGGTTAGATCTGAACTCCTGGGAGGGTTACGAGTGCCCTAGAGTGGGACTACCTTTCCCACATGACCGATGGGATCCCCACTAGACGCCTTGCTTCCTGGACAACCTGTCGGGCAACCTCCCATGCCTCCCGCCGATGGTGGGGTGAATTGAAGCAACATATCTTCAATCGCTCCTCATCAATTTATCGAGAACGGCTTCACCTAGGTGACGCTAATGCAGGACCCAAGGTAAGTACTTTAACTCATCCTTTTACTTGCTTCCACTGATTTCCTTTTTCTTCATCTGATCGACCCTCCCCCTTTGCAGGAGGCTGATCGTGACACCCCCCTAGCGAGCTTTAGTGGTTGGCCGTTATGATATGGGCTAGTATTGGCCACTACCAATTTGGGCACAACGCCCCTACTCCTTTGATGTGGATAAATGGAAGATGTTCTTAATCGTCCATGCATCAAAGGGGGTTTTCTTGGTGAAGCCGAAAAGAGTCTATTGTGTATCAACCTAGATCTGTGTAGCACACCTGCCTTGTAATTTGAAATACTGTGGGTGTACTGTTAATTTTATATGATTTGGTTTTGAGATTTTTCTAAGGGAGATGCCTTCGCATTGGCTATCTCGAGGCGATACTGTCAGTATCGGCTATCTCGCGCGTAAATTTTTCACGCTTCGATCGACAATATTCCTTAATTATCTCTTGTCTGTCTTCTTCTATTTCTCTAAGGGTGATGCCTTTGGATCGGCTGTCTCAAGGTGATGTTGTTAGCATCGACTTTTCTACGTATAGACCTTTATGCTTCATCCAAACGATCACTCAATATTTTCTTAAGTATTTCCTGTTTGGCCTTTTCCCGTATCCCTAATGTAGTTATCTTTAATCCGTTTATCTCATCAGGAACCTGGGTACTTATGAAGGTTAGCCTCAGTCTGTCCCTGGTGTCCGATTTTTTTATTTCTGTAGTTCATTGGTTGTGGCAAAGTTTTGACTGAATCCACCCCTCGTTCTTTGGCGTCGTCTTCATAGTACGAGCTTGGGAAGCTCCTCGCTGATCGGGTGATACCATCATCTAACACTTCAAGAAAGTTTCCATCCCAAGCCTTTCCTGATAGAAAAATGACTCCTTCTATCTCCCATACTGATAAATCGGTTACAACTATTGTTGGGGGAAAATACTTCATCCTCAGAGCCATTGCTGTGACAAGACAGACAGAAGGTTTAATCAAAGGCTTTTAATGTTGTTGGGGGAGATAATCCTGATGTCAGTAGGGGGCGTGAAGGCCTGTACGGCCCCGAAGGAAGGCTACGGCCAGAGGACCCGAAGCCCTACATCGGAAGTGCCTAGGCCTCCGAACAAGGGGACTGGAGGTCTTTGGAGGCCCCGAGACGCGTCGGAGGAGTCTTCAATGGAGAAGTGACTAGCCAGGTGCCGGAGGCCACCCTTCGGGTGGAGCCGAGGCTCCGAAGGGAAGCCGTACACCGAGAAGACCTAGTCAAGGCCATAGAGGGACAAGATCGTGATCGCCTGCGCCGTGTCGGGCGGCCTTTGCAGCACCCGACACGGCCGATACGCTGTTAGATCGCACCTTCCTGTCTGTACTATGTAATGTCTGTTTTGTCTGTACCACTAACCGATGTCAAACCGAGTAGCAGTTGGGGGTTATGGGAACCCGACCCTTCAGAGCGGGCCACCCTATAAATACCCCCTAACTGTAGTTGTAATGGACACACGATCGAAGAATACAGGGCACACAACATTCCATTACTCCCATCCACTGAGAAAACCGGCTGGTTCAATCCGTCGTTCCAACAGTTGGCGCCGTCCGTGGGGATCCTAGTTCAAGAAGCTAGCGTCCTCTACATCCAGTCACCAAAACATGTCAGGTCGGAAGGGCGCGAGCACGGTTCCTCTGCGACGGTCAGCCCACACCGCCGGAGTCAAGCCCACCCTAGTCACCATTCCCGACCAACCGGTCGTCACGTCCACCGGTGCGCCTGCCATGGAGCCAACCCAGGCCTACAACGCCATCTTCGGGAGGGGGATGCTCAACCGCTTCGGAGCCATCGCCCACCACAACTACCTGTGCCTCAAGATGACGACTCTAGGAGGGGTGCTGTCGGTCCTAGGCGACTAGGACGTAGCCCGTCGGGTCGAATACGACCACTCGGTGCTGCTGGAACCGCGCCAGATCCACAGCATCCGCGAAGGCTCAGAGGGAATCAGCCTGCCCGGCGCAGGAGACTCTGTGCCGAAGGGGCGCCTGGTCAAGCCTCTCCCGGAGGGGGAGATCATCACGAAGATCTTGATCCAGGATGGGAAGGACTGCCCGATCCGGTTCGCAGGGGCCTAGAGCTGAAGGTGTCGAAGCAGCTCGAGGAAGTCATCTGCAACAACTTAGACATCTTCGCGTGGTCCGACGATGATATCTCGGGCGTTGATCGTTCAATTATTGAACATTCTCTGGCGGTCGACCCAAAGGCTCGACCAGTGCGCCAGGGGCTCTGAAAGCTCTCCGTCGAGCGGGCCAAGCTGGCTAAAGCCAAGACTTCAAAGCTGCTTCGAGCGGGGGTCATTAGAGAAGTGAGTCACACTGAGTGGTTGTCTAATCCAGTGTTTGTCCAGAAGAAAACATCTGGCAAATGGCGTATGTGTATCGACTTCACTTCTCTGAATAAAGCTTGCCCTCGTGACTCCTACCCCATGCCTCACATTGATCAGTTAGTCGATTCCACTGCCGGTGCTGAGCTCCTCAGTTTCCTCGACGCTTATTTGGGATACCACCAGATCTGGTTTAAGCCTGAAGATCAAGTCAAGACGAGATTCATTACCCCCTCAGGAGTGTTTTGCTACGTTCGAATGCCTTTCGGCCTCCGCAACGCCGGAGCCACTTTCTCGAGACTGATATCCAAGGCTCTGGGCCATCAGATAGGCCGCAACATCGAAGCATATATGGATGATATTGTCATTAAAAGTACCATCAAGGATCGCCATAGTGCAGACATAGCTGAGACCTTCGACAGCCTTCGGCGGTTTGGAATCTGCCTTAATCCAGAGAAGTGCGTCTTCGGAGCGCGCGCTAGGAAGCTTCTCGGGTATCTGGTTTCTAGCCGAGGTATCAAAGCCAGTCCAACGCAAGTCAGCGCATTGCAGAACATGTCTCCACCTCGGAATTTGAAGCAAGCACAAAAGCTAGTCGGTCGCCTAGCCGCTCTTGGCCGATTTCTGGCGAGATCTGCCGAAAAGAGCTTGCCCATTTTCAAGGTGCTTCGGGGATCTAAAGATTTTGAGTGGACCCCCGAATGTCAAGACTGCTTCGATCAAATAAAGGAGTACCTCTCCGGCCTCGTGACCCTCGCCACACATCGTGCCGGCAGCCCTCTTCTGGTCTACCTCGCCGCCTCCGGCAGCGCGGCAAGCGCGGCCCTGATCCAAGAAGAAAACCTCGGTGGGAAGCTGGTGCAACGGCCCATCTACTTCGTGTCCGAAGCCTTCTCTAGAGCAAAAACACGGTATTCCGAGCTCGAAAAGGTGGCATACGCTCTTGTCATGGCATCCCGGAAACTTCGACACTACTTCTTGGCCCATGATATCATTATTCCAACCGCATACCCACTGGGAGACATGTTCCGAAACAAGGATGCCAACGAACGCATCAGGAAGTGGGCGGTAGAACTGGCCCCATTTGGGATATCCTTCGTTGCCCGAACTGCCATCAAGTCTCAAATCCTCGCCAACTTCGTTGTCGAATGGACGACTGCGGTTGATCACGTCGATACCGAAGCAGGCGAGGGGGTCTGGACCATCTATTCGGACGGTGCCTACCAGGCTTCAGGAGCCGGGGCCAGAGCAGTCATTGTCTCCCCCTCCGGCCAGCAGGCTTTGTACTCCGCTCGGCTGAACTTCAAGGCTACCAACAATATCGCCGAGTACGAAGGAGTGCTGCTTGGTCTTCACAAGGCGCATGCGCTCGGAGCCGCCCGCATCGTAGTCAAGACCGATTCTCAGGTTGTCGCCGGGCATATAGACAAGAGCTTCCAGGCCCAGCACCACGACCTCGCCACCTACCTCGAAGTCATTCGGAAATTCGAAGCATCCTTTAAGGGGATATCCGTCCAAAGCATCTCGAGAAGTGAAAACTGCCAAGCCAACGCCCTCGCCAAAGCCGGAGCCGGCGGCCAAGCCTTTCCACCGGGCACCTTCTTTAAAGAAATTACCCAACCTTCGGTGCTCCTCCGCGACGATGCATCAACCTCCGCATCAGTCAAACCCCCAGCGTCGCTTCGGCCAACCACAGTTCTCTGCACGGTCAGCAGCGATTGGCGGGAGCCCATTCTACGAAAACTCGGAGGCGACACGGACGACCGACCCAATCCGGATGAAGCGCGGCTCCGACTCCACGCCAGGTCTTTCCAAGTCATTGATGGCATCTTATACAAGTCAGGAGTATGTTACCCACTGCTCCGATGCATCTCGTACTCGGACGGGATGGACATGCTTCGAGAAATCCACGAGGGGCTGTGTGGCAGCCATTTAGCACCTCGGGCACTTGCCGGGAAGGCCCTCCGGCAGGGCGTGTACTGGCCCACAATTGTCGCCGATGCCGAAGACCTGGTACGTACCTGCCAAGGGTGCCAATGGATGGGGCGACGGAGTCACAGGCCCCCGGTCAGCCTGCAGTTCATCCCACTTGTGTGGCCTCTAGCTCGCTGGGGAATGGATCTCATCGGGCCATTCCCTAGGGCAAGAGGCAATCTGCGCTTCGCTGTTGTCACCGTTGAGTATTTCTCCAAGTGGGTCGAGGCCGAGCCACTGACTTCGATCACCTCCCGAAGTGTCCAGAGATTCTTCTGGCAGAACATCATCTGCCGCTTCGGAGTGCCCAAGTAGCTCACGTTGGACAATGGCACGCAGTTCAATGCTGGGGCTTTCAAAGCATTTTGCGAAGAATTGGGAGTCCAGCTCTGCTTCGCAGCAGTTCGGCACCCTCAGTCAAATGGGGCTGTTGAGCGGTCTAACGGACATATACTCTCTGGCCTTAACAAACACATCGTTGGCTTAGCTAAGGGATTGTGGCCTGAAGAGCTCCCGAAGATCTTATGGTCCATTCGGACCACACCTTCCCGCGCCACCGGATTTACCCCGTTTCGGCTCCTCTTCGGTGATGAAGCAATGACCCCGATGGAGGTCCGGGTTGGCTCGATGGGAGTTACGTCGCCCGAGAGTGATCAAGAGCGCGTTGTCTCCCTCGATCTCACGGAGGAGACACGGCTCCGAGCCGTCGCCAACCTCGCACAATACCAAACGCAGACAAAGGAGTGGTACGACCCCAAGGTCAAGCGCAGCGAGTTCCAGCCTGGGCACCTTGTCCTGAGCGCGGTGGCTGCCTCGATGAAGCTAGGCAACAAATGGGAAGGTCCGTACATTGTGACAGGATCCGGGTGGCCCGGGTCCTACCGCCTGGCTACCTTAGAAGGTGAAGACCTGAAGCACACGTGGCACGCCGAGCACTTGAAGCGCTATTTTGCATAATTCTATATGTATCTACCGGTGATGGCCGATGTCGGCCACCGTTGTACCCAATTTACAATCCACTAATACTATCAGGCGAACGTTCTGGCCACAATAGACACTCTTCGGTATCTATACATCATTTTTTCGCCAAACAACCGGGTTCCGAGCTCCAGCTTGACGCACCCTCGATTCGGCTTCCGAGCTCCGGCTCGACGCACCCTACATTTGGGTTCCGAGCTCTTTCTCGATGCACCCTCGATTCGGGTTCCGAGCTCCGGCTCGACGCACCCTACATTTGGGTTCTGAGCTCCAGCTCGATGCACCCTCGATTCGGGTTCCGAGCTCCGGCTCGACGCACCCAACATTCGGGTTCCGAGCTTCGGCTCGATGCACCCTCGATTCAGGTTCTGAGCTCTGGCTCGACGCACCCTACATTTGGGTTCCGAGCTCCGGCTCGATGCACCCTCGATTCAGGTTCTGAGCTCCGACTCGACGCACCCTACATTTGGGTTCCGAGCTCTGACTCGATGCACCCTCGATTCGGGTTCCGAGCTCCGGCTCGATGCACCCTACATTCGGGTTCTGAGCTCCGGCTCGATGCACCCTTGATTCGGGTTTCGAGCTCCGGCTCGATGCACCCTACATTTGGGTTCTAAGCTTCGGCTCGATGCACCCTACATTTGGGTTCCGAGCTCCGGCTCGATGCACCCTCGATTCGGGTTTCGAGCTCCGGCTCGACGCACCCTATATTCGGGTTCCGAGCTCTGGCTCGGCGCATCCTACATTTGGGTTCCGAGCTCCGGCTCGATGCATCCTCGTTCGGGTTCCGAGCTCTGGCTCGACGCACCCTCGATTCGGGCTCCGAGCCCCCCGTTTGATACAACTTAGTCCTTCCACCTTCCTCACTGCTGTTCGCGACCAGTCGACAAGCCGTCTACCAGCGACGGAGGGGGGGGGAAGAGGAAGGAGGAAGGCTTCGATTATTTGCATCATCAATACAACATGCAATATACAGTGTCTGTCGTGAATCAAAAGCAAGAACAAGAGAGATTAAGAGAAGTCTTCATCCAAACCAAGCACGAACCAGAAGCCTTTTCGATCCGAGGCTGGATCGCGCGGAGGGGTAGTCTTGGGGGACGACACCACTTCGGTAGCCAGCGCCTCCTGCTCGGTCCTCGGAACAGGCATCGAAGGGTTCGGAGGGACAGGAGCGCCCCTGGCCCTTTCGGTGCTCGGCCGGTCTGGCTGAACCGGATCCGGAACCGTCGGAGGGTTCTCCGGCTCTGACCCGGCCCCCTCGCTGGAATATCCCCATTCGGAGTGGGAGGCGGAGGAGTGAGCCGGAGAGAGCCTTTTTGGGCCCTTCGCCACCTTCTTCTTCTTCGAAGGGCACCAGGGGGAAAGGCCGCTGTCGGGGTCGGGCACCCTCCTCTTCAAAGCGACGCGGATGACCTCCTCCTCCGGGAGAAGCGGAGGGGAGAGCTCGAGTGTGTCCCACACACGGTTGTGTCGCCCCCAAGGCCCCACAAGCTCCACCCGCCATTTGTACTCGGCCGGGGTTGGTGCCCCGAGGATCTTCTCTGCCATTCAAGCCACCTCCTCGGGCGTCTTGGCGACGAGTGACCCTGTGCTCGAAGGTTAGAGTCGAGCACCCCCCGAGTGCAGTAAAAGCGAGCGGAGCCAAAGAGAGTGCAGATTCTTACCAAGCTGGTGGGAGAGCTCCATCGATGTCGACTCGTCTCGGCTGCTCCGAAGTGACGCCGGCCACTCCTCCTTCAGCGGTGGGATCTCGAGGTCCACGAACTCCTCCGTCAGATCCTGCATGCTCATCCGGCGGGCGACGATTTGGAGGAGCTGGATCCTCGCGGAGACCAAGCCGGCGCTGGCCTCGATGCGTGCCTCCCTCCGGAACCAGATGTGGCGCGGAGGCCCGGCGAGCCTGGAGCTGAGCCCCACCCGGACATAGAACCAGCGGTTCACCCACTTGGAGTACCACCACTCATTGATGTCCTTCGCCGGGAAGGAGTTCGTGTACCTCCTCCGAAGCTGGAAATTTATGCTCCCAAAGGCTAGCACCCGGCCGTCCTTCTTCTTCGGCTGGCAGAGGGCTTCGTGCATTTGCGCAAAAACCTCCGCCCTGCCTTCACAGCCCTCGGCGCGCATGGCCCACTCAAAGACGGCGAGGCGGGCAACGGCGTTCGGGGACAGCTGCGGAAGCTCCAAGTGGAAGGCGTCCAACACTCCAGCGAGAAGCTCCGAAGCAGGGAATCCCAGCCCCACGTCGAAGAAGGCCTCGAAGACGACAACCTCCCCTTCTTGTGGCACTGGGACCGACTCCAGGCCCGGCTTCCTGGCCCGCGATCCGGGGCCAAGGCGGCCCCTAGTCACTTGCTCGATGGACGCATCGGTGCTCACCGATGGCCCGAGCTCTAGGGTCTGCTCCCGGAACCGCTCCGAAGCGGGACGGAGATCCCACGAATCACGCGCCTCTGCCGGGCCTGAAGTGGTTGCTGCCGCGGCCGCCGCCACCGCCATCTGACGCTGCAAGAAGCGGGGGTCTACCGCCGCGACAGGGGCACTCTTCTCCACCATGACGAGAGGACGCAGGGAGAAGACAGGAGCTCAAGGACAAGCGCTCGCCATCAGGGATGAAGCTAGAGGGTTAAAGTGAGCAGGAGAGGGCGTGACTGGCTTAGCAGGGGCTATTTAAGTGCAGGGGCAGCCGCCGGTCCACCTTCCACCGCTCGGCGTGCGCGCGCGACGGTCGCACGGCACCCGCATTTAAGACTGCTGGTGCCTCGGGTGCGCCCATCTCCGACGGTCCACCTCCCCTGCATCACCTGCACACCCGCCACATTAACTACGCCCAGTAGCGCGCTAACTCGCCTCCTCGGGCACAGGAACCTGGCGGTCAAATCCACGTCGGCGTCAAGTGATTGGTCGAAGCCTTTTCCTTCGAAGGAGCAGGGAGCGAGTAGCCCGCCAGAGGTGCTCCGAAGGCAACTCTCGGCCTCTGGGTCCTAGGACGTCTCAAGGCTCCCAAGCAGCAGGATTCAGCATCTCTACGTAAGTCGATTTCTTATGAAGATTATCAGAATTATCATGTGCGCTTCCACCCTCTCTTACGCAGGACCTTTGAGAGGAAAGAAGCGAGGGGCTACTATTGGGGGAGATAATCCTGATGTCAGTAGGGGGGCGTGAAGGCCTGTACGGCCCCGAAGGAAGGCTATGGTCAGAGGACCCGAAGCCCTACGTCGGAAGTGCCTGGGCCTCCGAACAAGGGGACCGGAGGTCTTTGGAGGCCCCGAGACGCGCCGGAGGAGTCTTCAAGGGAGAAGTGACTAGCCAGGTGCCGGAGCCCACCCTTCGGGTGGAGCCGAGGCTCCGAAGGGAAGCCGTACACCGAGAAGACCTAGTCAAGGCCGTAGAGGGACAAGATCGTGATCGCCTGCGCCGTGTCGGGCGGCCTTTGCAGCGCCCGACACGGCCGATACGCTGTCAGATCGCACCTTCCTATCTGTACCGTCTGTTTTGTCTGTACCACTGACCGATGTCAAACCGAGTAGCAGTTGGGGGTTATGGGAACCCGACCCTTCAAAGCGGGCCACCCTATAAATACACCCTAATTGTAGTTGTAAAGGACACACGATCCAAGAATACAGGGCACACAGCCTTCCATTACTCCCATCCACTGAGAAAACCTACTGGTTCGATCCGTCGTTCCAACAAATGTCTAAACTTCGGGGGCGCTTTGGATAGGATTCGAAGCATGAAGGCAAATGCCAGTTCGAAGTATATCTTCGAACGTGGACTCTTCAGAGAGCTTTTTTGCCAGCTAGGATGGAAGAATTATCTTCTTTCTTATTAGATTAGTCTTTTACCATTTTAGCCCTATTAACGGTACCGAATAGTTTCCACTATGTCAGTTGTAATAGAGGGGTAAAAGGGTCTTTTCCTTAATGTTTGGTGAGGAGCCATGCTGAATAGCGTGGGCCTCATGGCTCCAGATGTGATGAGTCATTGTCAACGATAGTCAAAGAGGACTAAGAAGAGTGAAGATCTGTTGTTTCATGGGCCGCGTGTGACTCAGGTACACGGGCAGCAAGCGACTATCGGGCAGAGGAGGCTGCGAAGTCGGTCTGGCCCAATCCGGGTACATGGGCCAGAAGCAGTAGAAGATCCACTGGGCTATTGCAAAATTGAAAAATGCGTGCTAATGACTTTCCTTAGATATCATCTGTTGCACTGATCATGCCATGTGTCTTAGACAATATGTCTTTTGCTATACTTGTTAGATGTGGTAATTGCAGTCAATCATGTTTGAGAAGCATGCTTTCTACACTCCACATGCACTCCAGTTGAATTCACTGCATGTTTTGATGGGGAGTTGCATTTCAGGGGAGTCTGTGTCTCTTTTGAGTGCTTGATGAGTTCACTTGTCATCAAGGGGGAGAAAATTTGGGATCAGGTTTTAAGGGGGAGTTTTTGCCGCTCTTGCTCTTACTCTGATTGATATCCTTGTTGTTCTGAAATCGCACTCATTTTTGAGCTTTTTACGTTTTGGTTAATCATAATGACCACTTCTTGTTTTTGTTTGGCTTTCGGTCATTAGGGTTAAACTTTTACCTTTTCTTCTTCTTCTTCTTTGTTTTTTCTTGTGCTTTGTTTTTCGTGTTTCCAAGTGTTCGCAGGTACTGAAGAGCTAATGAAGAGAAGGGTTGACAATGTACTCATCAAGGGGGAGATTGAGGAGCCATGCTGAATAGCGTGGGCCTCATGGCTTCAGATGTGATGAGTCATTGTCAACGATAGTCAAAGAGGACTGAGAAGAGTGAAGATCTATTGTTTCATGGGCCACATGTGACTCAGGTACACGTGCAGCAAGCGACTATCGGGCAGAGGAGGCTGCGAAGTCGGCCTGGCCCAATCCGGGTACATGGGCCAGAAGCAGTAGAAGATCCACTGGGCTGTTGACCAGGGTTGACTCAGGTACACGGGCGGTGAGTGATTGCCGGGCTGAGAGAGCTGCGGAATCAGGCCGGCCCAATCCGGGTACCTGGTGCAAAGCCGGTGGAGGCTTTGTCAGTTTCGGCGCAAAACTGACAACCGTTGATCTTGTATCCGACTGTCCAGAAGAGAAGCCGTAGTCACTACGAAAGCTTAGCTACCGGATAAGTCATCTGTATCTCTAGGCCCACAGTGAGTAAGTTGTGTCTGTAAAAATATCTAAGGGCAGTTGAGTCATTTCCTTTATTTTAGCGTCTGTAAAAAGCCTATGGGGCTGGTGGAATATTCTAGGCCAGTGGGTAGCCTATAAATAGGGCCCCAATCCCTAGGGTTGGACTACCCTTTTTGCTGAAATCATTTCCTACTCTATTGGGTCATTTTTGTCTCTCTCTCTCTCTTGTTTGTGCGCCGCCAGGCATTCTGCTCCTGTTTCTGTCTTGCATTTATTCGGTTGCTCTTGATGCAGTGAAGTTTCTATTCTCTGGTTAGGTGCAGCAAAACTGCAGCGTTTTTAATGGCTTCATTTTCACTCGCACAGCAAGCTTATTCATGAATTTTAGTGCTTATGTTGCTCTTGTTCATCACGGAAGTAGTATTAGTTCTTGCGTGCTGCAAGTAGTACTTACTCACTGTAGCAACAGTACACTAGTACTAGCTTTGCTTTTTCTGAGCAGCTTTTTGATCGAAGTAGACAGGGCTGAAACACTTTTCTGGCTATTTTCTTGCGAAGGATCCCTCTCTGTTCGAAGCCCCTCAGCCCCATGAGGTAGGCTTCGAGCTGACATCTTCGAGGGCTTCGAAGTACGTTTTTGTGCTGTGTCAACTTTACCTACATCGACCGTCTTTGCGAGGGTACACTTCGTTGTCTGGATACTTCGGTTATTCTTGCGTAGCTTACTTTGACAGGCTTCGAACTTAGCTCCGAAGTGCGTCTCTCTGGTATACTTCGTTCGACGTGTTCCTTCTTGCTGTCGTGTTCGAAGGTTACAGTGTGTAGTTTCGAAGCTAGTCCTTCGAAGTTAATCCTCGAAGCGAAGGTATCAGATTCAGTTGACATATCTTGACCAACCTAGCTTCGAAGGTAGAGTGTAGGGTTCGACTTCTTCTTGCTGTCGTGTGTTTGGCTTCGCCAATCTTTTGCCTTTCTGTTCGAAGTCTTAGCTTCGAAGTATACTGTTCGAAGCAAGCTTCGATACACAAGTACTTCGCTACGAAGCATACTTCGCACACTGTCACACATGAGCTAGGCTAGACCAAACAAACCTTTGGCACATCAACTTCAACCTTCGCTCAACTTCGATAGGCCTCGTTCTCCGAAGCGGGCTTCGACCCAGCAAAGCAGTCTTCGATCAGCGAAGCAGGCTTCGACCAGCAAAGCAGGCTTCGCCAAGTTTCAAACAGGAGACAAATTTGAACAGTAACTTCTCATCTCACTTTATATACACTTAGATCATTCCTTGAGAAGTTTGACCTGCCATGTCTTAAATATTTTGTTCATCTGCCTGTTAGCTCTGCTTTAGTGTTTCTCAGACTTTAACATCAGTTGCTTCTAGGATAGATACCTTTAGACTTAGGCAATCTGTTCATACTTTGCTTCTTAGTCTTTTGAGGTGCGTTGGGTATTGGGAGCAGGCCATTGATTCGAAAGAATTTTTTAGGTGTCCATTCACCCCCCCTCTTGTCGCTACTTTCGGTCCTACAAGTGGTATTAGAGCTTGGTTAGGGTTTTTCCATACCTTAACCGGTTCTAAACCCCAATAGTGATCATGACTTCTCCTGGCAAGGTCCGTCCTTGGAAGCCTATGGCTATAACTATTGGAAGACTCGCATGCGAGCCTATCTCATGAGCCAGGGCTCGGACATCTAGGACATTTGCGTTCACGACACGTTTGTCATTTTGCCAGTTGCTGAGCATGGTACTCCTGGTATCATTGCCCAACATCTGAGCAATAGTAAAGCCGTTAACATTCTCTTTTCTGGTTTAGGTCCCACTGAGTTTGAGCGTGTGAGCCATCTCTCCACTGCGAGGAGAGATCTGGGCTACCCTCAAGTCACACCATGAAGGAACATCCCAGGTCAAGGCTCGGCCCTATCAGACCTACCGGCGTGAATACAAGAACTTCACACAGAAGCCGGGGTGAATCTGTTGAAGCCTTGTTTGGTCGTTTCAATCGATCATTAACAAGCTTTGGGACAACAAGGCTGAGGGTGCTCAGTTAGTCCTCAAATCACGAGCAGGCGCTCAAGGTTCTCCATACCTTGGACCCAAAGATCTGGGAGATCAAGGTATCCTCTATCGTTGAGAGCACTTCTTACGATACCTTGACCATTTCTGAGTTGTTTAGCAAGCTGAAGGCCACTGAGGTAGATATCCAGCTGAGATCAAATCTCACTGGTTCTGGATCAAAATCCCTGGCCTTGCTACACCGTCTGTTGATCCCTCTGCTGTGAGTTGTGCTGTGTTCTCCTTGATGTCTGTCACTGAGGACCAGCTTGAGTCTTTGGGAGATGATGATTTGTGTCTCTTTAACAACCGGGTGCGTCGTGTCTATGACAAGAGAATGTTCAAAAGACACGGCACAAAATCCGGGTGCTTTGAGTGTGGTGATCCAGGACACTTCATCGCCGACTGCCCCAAGCGCAATGGTCACAAGAAGGGCACCGGTGGTGGCTTCCATGACTCCGACATGCACGACAGCTCTTCCTTCAACAAGGGCAAGCCGAAGACAAGATTCTTCAAGAAGGCCCTGAAGGACTACCGGCGAGAGAACAAGAAGCGCGACAAGGCCTTCTTCACCGAGATGGAGAAGAGCTACTCCAAGCAGTCCACATCTTCTTCCTCTTCATCGAGCTCAAGCGATGAGGACATCGTCATCAAGAAGGGGAAGGACAAGGACGATCCGACGGGCCTTTGCTTCATGGCCTTCGGGGACAGACCAAAGAGCCGCTCACATCAGTGCCGAAGATCCCGCAAGAGCTTCTGCTCAATGGCTCTTGGGGATAAGAAAGAAAAGAGCTCCTCCGACGACTCCGATGACGACAACGAAAAGGTATCATCCTATGAACGCAAATTGTTGATGTACTTGAAAGCAATCGTCAGGAGTTGAAATATCGGGAAAAACTGCTTAGGGGGGCCAAGAAGAGGATAGATGAGTTAGAGAGTGAGCTTGCCATAGCCAATGGCAGAATTGAGAGTCTATCTTCTTCCCCTTTCTTGGGTGATAGCAGTGAGTGCTCGAAGTGTGAGGTGCTTCTGTGTGACTTGTCGACTTTGAAGTCCAAGTACACAGAAAGGGTTGATGAGAGGGACGCTTTGGCCACTGAGCTTCAAAGCGCTCAGCTGGAGCTGAAAGATGCTCAAGCCACTATCGTCGCACCCTGTGTTGATTGCCCATCTCATCTAGCTGCCTTAGCTGAGTTGAAATCCAAGGGCGATGAACAGTTGGGTGATTTGGAGAGGTTGAGAGCTGAGCTTGCGCAGACTAGGCTAGAGCTTGAGACATTGTTAGTTCCACCCACTGTCTGTGAGAACTGTCTGTCTCTTAGACTTGAGTTGATTAAGCTAAAAGCCGAGAAGTCTGTCCAGATAGATAGCGAGTGTGAGACCTGCTTGTCTCAGGTGGAGGTACTAGCTTCCTTGAGGGAGGAGCTGGCTGATTCTCAGAATGAGAACTTTTACCTCCGTTCTATCCTGAGTTGGATCAGTGCCAGAGAGCCACAGCTCGGCATGATGATCCAGCAGTTTAAGAGGCAGGATGGGTTTGGGGTAGGTTACACCTACACCAAGGCTGACTTTGAGAGTGCTATTAGTCGGGCAGTGGAGTGGAGTAAAATGACTCCTGAGCAGAGATATCCTAAGACTCACTCCACTGAGTCCTCCCAGGCTGTCAGCCCAAGGATGGAGTGATCAATGAACCACCAAAAGCTCCACCCAAGAAACCTATCTGGGTTCCAAAGCCCAAACACCTCCACACTCCTCTAGACTCTCTTCCTGGACCCTCTCAGCCCAAGAAGACAACACCTAACCACCACTAAGCCCAAGAACCCAAGCCTCAACCACAACCCAAGAAGCCCACCTATAATTGTGAGTACTGTCAGAGAGATGGGCATCTTGCGGAGTTTTGCTTCAGGAGGAAGCGGGTTGAGAGAGTAGAGAGAGCTTATGGTGGTCAGGAGCAGTTCTACAGTAGGGTGGTAGACTGCGTGTTCCTCGACGCGGGGAGCGGCTGGAGGCCAGGCCGCGTCGTGTAGGTGTGGTAGAGGAGACGACTTTCTTGCCCGTGCTCTAGTTGGTGGTGTCCGTTCCGGTAGAGATCTAGGTCGTTTTGGCTATGGTCCTGGACCTCGTGGCCGAGGTTCTAGGGAGAACCATGGGACCGCGCTTTGAGCCACGTTTTGGTCCAAATTCTTTTGATGGTTTTCACTTCCGTCCTTTGAGCAGATGGCTCGACATTGGGTTAGCTCTTTGCTAAACCTGGTGCGGACCATTTGCTCCCCCTTACTACCACTGATTGTGCAGGATCGGGAGACTGAGGATGTTTGGATCATGGACTCAGGATGCTTTCGCCACATGAAGGGACATCGCAAATGGTTCTCCAGTCTCACTCCCCCGAGCTCCAAAGAGTACATCACATTGCGGAATAGTGGTCAAGGGAAGGTAAGTGGCATAGGCTCTATTCGCATTCAGATCATTTTTCTTTGAAGAATGTTGCTTTGGTTAGAAACTTGAACTTCAATTGATTTCTGTTTCGCAACTTCTTGAGGATGGTTTGGAGGTGCGTTTTAAGAAGGGCAACTCTTCTATGGTTGATTCTAGAGGGTCTTTGGTTTGTCAGATTTACCTTTCGGTAAAGTTTTTCGAATTGACTTCTCTAGTTCTTTGGCCTTCTCGTTGTTTGATTGCTAGGATCCTCTCTGAGCTCTGGAAGTGACATAGGAGGTTAGGTCATTTGAGTTTTGATCTGCTAGTCAGGTTGAGCTCTATGGACCTCATCCGAGGATTGCTCAATCTTAAGATGGAGAGGATCTAGTTTTGTCATCCCTGTCGTCATGGGGAAAATGGTTGCCGCTTCTCACTCACCTGTGACTCAGGTGATGACTTCGTATTCAGGCGAGCTTTTACACTGGGACACTGTTGGTCCAGCTCGGGTACGTCTCAGTCGGTGGGAAGTGGTACGCACTTGTCATTGTTGACGACTTTTCTCGATTCTCGGGGTTTTCTTTTGGAGATCTAAGGATGAAACTTTTCAGTTTGTTCATGACCTGATTTGAAGCTGAGAATGAGAACAATGGTCGGATGCGAGCAATTCGATCCGACAACGGCTCTGAGTTCAAAAACTCTCAGTTCGTCAGTTTCTGTAGTGATCATGGTCTGGAACATCAGTTTTCTTCTCCTTACACTCCCCCACAGAATGGCGTTGTGGAACGAAAAGAACAGCACGCTAGTCGAGATGGCCAGGACGATGCTCGATGAGCACAGGACTCCTAGGCGCTTTTGGGCTGAAGCCATGAACACGGCTTGCTATCTTGCCAACCGCATTTTTCTTAGAGCTTACCTAGGTAAGACCTCATACGAGTTGCGGTTTGGCAGACAGCCCAAGGGAGCCACTTGCGAGTGTTTGGCTGCAAGTGCTTTGTGCTCAAGAAGGGAGGGCATTTGGACAAGTTTGAGTCTCGTTGCTGGGACGGAGTTTTTCTTGGTTATGCATTGCATTCTCGAGGTTTCCGTGTTTGGAACCTCGAATCCCAGCAGCTTGTCGAGACTTGCGAGGTTTCTTTTGATGAGTCCTTGCCTTCTTCAACTCCTTCTTTTGAGCTTTCTGGTGATGATGAGCTCGGAGAGTCCATCTTCGAGGAAGATGAGGATAATCCAGCTGTTGATGAGGGTGGGCCTTCTGCACCCCCGGCAGAGCCCACACCTTCTGAGACTTTGACTGAGGATGAGGGCGGAACTCTGATCACTTCTTCCACTTCGATCGAGCCCCCTCAGTCGAGTCCAGAGGTTGCCAGCTGCAGACTTCGGTGAGGTTACTTCAGATCACTAGGGAACCGAGCAGTTCAGCGTGACCATCCCTCAGAGCTCATCATAGGTGATTTGACTGAGAGAACTTTGCGTTCTTCTACCTCTCTTGCTGTGTTTGCTGAATCTGCGTTTGTTGCATCTTTTGAGCCCAGAGATGTTTCTCATGCTCTTTCTGATTCTAATTGGATTAATGCTATGCAAGAAGAGCTTGAGAACTTGTCCGCAATCGGGTTTGGACACTAGTTGAGCCGCCACCAGGATGCAACCCCATAGGCACCAAGTGGGTGTTCAAGAACAAGCAAGGTGAAGATGGGGTTGTGGTGCGCAACAAAGCTCGACTAGTTGCCCAGGGTTATTGCCAGAAGGAAGGTATTGACTTTGAAGAAACCTTCGCTCCTGTTGCCCGTCTTGAGTCCATTCGTATTCTTCTAGATTTTGCCGTTTCGAAGGGTTTTAAGCTTTTTCAAATGGATGTCAAGAGTGCTTTTCTGAATGGGTACATAGAAGAGGAGGTTTATGTTAGGCAACCCCCAGTTTTGAGAACCCCAAGTTTCCTCGACATGTTTTTAAATTGCAAAAAGCTTTATACGGGTTGAAGCAAGCCCCCAGGGCTTGGTATGACCGGTTGAAGCAGTTTTTGTTGGGGAAGGCTTTGTGATGGGTTCTGTGGATAAAACTCTTTCTTGCTCAAAGTTGCTTTAGATTTCTTAGTTGCTCAGATTTACGTGGACGATATTTTCTTTGGCGTACTACTAATGATCTTGTGTCCAAGTTTTCTGAGCAGATGCATGGTGAGTTTGAGATGAGTCTCAGGGTGAGCTCAAGTATTTCCTAGGGCTCCAGATCAAGCAGACCAAGGACGACACCTTCATCCACCAGGGTAAGTACACTCGCGATATGCTTAAGAAATTTGACTTTGGTGGTGAATTGAAGCCGCAGATGACCCCGATGGGCACTTCTGGGGGTCTAGACAAGGATGAGAGCGGCGTCGAGGTAAATGAAAGGGAGTTTCGAGGGATGATCGGTTCGCTGCTATACTTGACGGCGACAAGACCAGACATACAGTTCGTCGTGGGACTGTGTGCGCGCTTCCAGTCCTCACCTCGCGCGTCTCATCGGCAGGCTGTCAAGCGCATCTTCAGGTATCTTACTTATGTGCCTGATCTTGGTCTTTATTATTCAGCATCATCATCTCTTGATTTATCTGGCTTTTCGGACGCTGACTTTGGTGGGTGCCGGTTGGATCGCAAGTCGACTTCCGGTACTTGCCAGTTTCTTGGTTCTTCCCTTGTCTCTTGGTCTTCTCGAAAGCAATCTGGAGTTGCTCTTTCGACCATTGAGGCTGAGTATGTAGCTGCTGCTAGCTGCTGCTCACAGTTAGTTTGGATGATTTCCACTTTGCGAGATTTTGGGTTATTCTTTCCTACCAGGGTTCCATTGTTTTCCGACAGCACAAGTACTATTATTGTAGGGAAAAACCCTTGTCTCCATTCAAAAACCAAACACATTGATGTGCGTTTTCATTTTCTGCGGGATCAATATGAGAAAGGTGTTACTGACCTTGTTCATGTTGATACCCATCATCAGTTGGCTGACATTTTCACCAAACCCCTGGATCAGTCTACCTTTGAGCGTTTACGAGGGGAGGTTGGGTGTTGTGTATCCTTTCTAGGATATTTGCGTCAGTTTTTCCTTCTTCTTTACTCTTTTCTTGAGTCTTTTTGTGCGTGCTCATATCTTGCATATTCATATATAACACTTTAGAGCTGCTTCTGTTGTATGATTGAACTGCTTTACTTATTCTAGCTAGTACATGCTTTTGATTACTTGTTAATGATCATGCTTTAGTTCAGTTCACTAGATATGTCTGATATCTGTCATATGCATGGCTTTTATGCTTTAAAACTTGAAAAATGATCACCATTGCTTCTGGTAACTAGCATGTGTAGGCTGAATGTTTTTGCTATCTAATACATACCTTGTAGCTCGCTCCTTACTTAGATGCAAATACGCAACTTGGACATCTTTATGCTTTTGAACATGAAAAATGTGCTATAAAATGATGAAAAATCATAAAAATGAAAATTCCATACCTTTTATGCTTGAAATTGAAAAGATCCAGTTGGGTTTGTTTTGTCGCATTGCATTGTTCTGGATTGCGTATCATAGCACTTTGGTATGAACTAGGATAGTGAAATGAATGCCGAGACCAATGTCTTAAGCTTCTGATGGTCCAGTTCTGGCCTAGGCTTGACTTGGTCGGTCAGCATAAGGTTTGACATACAAATAACCCCTGGCAAAAATGAAAAAGGAAAAAGAAAAAGCCTGAAAATTGAAATGATAAACAAGTTTGTTGAAGCATTTTGTTCTGGACAATGCTTATCTTGGTAGATATCTGTTAGCTTCTACATCTCACGTTTTACCTTGCTTGTCAGCCGGAAAATGTGGTGATGCCTTTGTTTGCAAAAATTGAAAAAGGTGTGCTAATGACTTTCCTTAGATATCATCTGTTGCACTAATCATGCCATGTGTCTTAGACAGTATGTCTTTTTCTATACTTGTTAGATGTGGTAATTGCAGTCAATCATATTTGAGAAGCATGCTTTCTAACTCCACATGCACTCCAGTTGAATTCACTGCATATTTTGAGGGGGAGTTGCATTTCAGGGGGAGTATGTGTCTCTTTGAGTGCTTGATGAGTTCACTTGTCAACAAGGGGGAGAAAATTTGGGATCAGGTTTAAGGGGGAGTTTTTGCCTCGCTTGCTCTTACTCTGATTGATATCCTTGTTGTTCTGAAATCGCACTCATTTTTGAGATTTTTACATTTGGTTAATCATAATGACCACTTCGTGTTTTGTTTGGCTTTCGGTCATTAGGGTTAAACTTTTACCTTTACTTCTTCTTGTTTTTTCTTGTGCTTTGTTTTCCGTGTTTCCACATGTGTTCGCAGGTACTGAAGAGCTAATGAAGAGAAGTGTTGACAATGTACTCATCAAGGGGAGATTGAGGAGCCATGCTGAATAGCGTGGGCCTCATGCTTCAGATGTGATGAGTCATTGTCAACGATAGTCAAAGAGGACTGAGAAGAGTGAAGATCTGTTGTTTCATGGGCCGCGTGTGACTCAGGTACACGGGCAGCAAGCGACTATCGGGCAGAGGAGGCTGCGAAGTCGGGCTGGCCCAATCTAGGTACATGGGCCAGAAGCAGTAGAAGATCCACTAGGCTATTGACCAGGGTTGACTCAGGTACACGGGCGGTGAGTGATTGCCGGGCTGAGAGAGCTGCGGAATCAGGCCGGCCCAATCCGGGTACCTGGTGCAAAGCCGGTGGAGGCTTTGTCAGTTTCGGCGCAAAACTGACAACCGTTGATCTTGTATCCGACTGTCCAGAAGAGAAGCCGTAGTCGCTACGAAAGCTTAGCTTCCGGATAAGTCATATGTATCTCTAGGCCACAGTCAGTCAGTGTGTGTCTGTAAAAATACCTAAGGGCAGTTGAGTCATTTCCTTTATTTTAGTGTCTGTAAAAAAACCCTAAGGGCTGGTGGAATATTCTAGGCTAGTGGGCAGCCCTATAAATAGGGCCCCAATTCCCTAGGGTTGGACTACCCTTTTTGCTAAAATCATTTCCTACTCTATTGGGTCATTTTTGTCTCTCTCCTCTCTTGTTTGTGCGCCGCCAGTTATTTTGCTCCTGTTTCTTGTCTTGCATTTATTTGGTTGCTCTTGATGCAGTGAAGTTTCTATCTCTAGTTAGGTGCAGCAAAACTACAGCGTTTTAATGGCTTCATTTCACTCGCACAGCAAGCTTATTCATGAATTTTAGTGCTTCTGTTGCTCTTGTTCATCACGGAAGTAGTGCTAGTTCTTGCGTGCTGGCAAGTAGTACCTACTCACTGTAGCAACAGTACACTAGTACTAGCTTTGCTTTTTCTGAGCAGCTTTTTGATCGAAGTAGACAGGGCTGAACACTTTTCTAGCTGTTTTCTTGCGAAGGATCCCTCTCTGTTTGAAGCCCCTCAGCCTCGTGAGGTAGGCTTCGAGCTGACATCTTCTAGGGCTTCGAAGTACG